>QJPP01001837.1:0-210557 GCA_003996215.1 Jaltomata sinuosa | reverse complement strand
TATTTGTTCAGATATTCTATTCTTAGTTGAATTCCTTTTAGATTATACTCTTTATTCATCTATGCTTCTATTTGTTTAGAATTATATTCAGTATGCTTATGATATGCCAGTTTCAGGGTTAGCTTGGGGTCACTTATGATCCTAGATCCCGTGTTACGTCTAGGATCTAGTCTCGGTGCATGACAAACTTGGTATACGAGCATCAGGTTCAAGAGTCCTAGGGTGTTTGAAAGCCACACTAAGTAGAGTCTCGTTCATGAGTGTGAAGCGCGCCACACCTATGAGGGAGGGGCTATGAAGTGTCCTAAGAAAAACTTCACTTCTTTTGCTATCTTTATCGTGCGATTGAGTGTGAATCAACTTCTCCCTTCTAATCTGTTATTATGCATTTCAGATCATGCCTCCTTGCAGAACTAATGCACGCAATGCTAATGCAGTTCCTCCAGTCCTTGACCATGAGGTTACGAATACAAAGTTTTGTAATACGATTCAGCTGTTGGCTCAAACAGTTACCAATCAGGATAATCAGTGGGCCCCAGTTCCTACGAACCCCATTGGTGGATCAGCTGCAGCCAGGGTTCATGATTTTATTCATATGAATCTTCTAAAGTTTCTAGGGTCGAAGGTTGGTGAAGACCCACAGAATTTCATTGATGAGATCAAGAAGATTCTTGAGGTGATGCAAGTGACTGGTACTGATAGTGTTGAGTTAGCATCCTATCAACTCAAGGATATGGCTCATATCTGGTTCACGCAGTGGAAAGACAACAGAGGTGTGAATGCAGCTCTTGTGACATAGGACTATTTTACTAAAGCTTTTCTGGACAGGTTCTTCTCGAGAGAGTTGAGGGAGGCTAGGGCCTAGGAATTTATGAACTTAAGGCAGGGGTCAATGACAGTCCAGGAATACGGGTTGAAGTTCACTCAGCTCTCCAGGTATGCTTCCCATATGGTAGCCGATCCAAGGGCTCAAATGGGCAAGTTCTTGTTTGGAGTATCCCATCTGGTAAAGACAGAGTGCAGGAATGCCATGCTATTAGGGGATATGGATATCTCCAGACTGATAACCCATGCTCAGCAATTGAGGGGGATAAGCTCAAGGAAATGGCTACATATAACAAAAAGGCTAGGATAGGTAACTATGAATATTCTCAGCAGAGGTCGTGCAGTGGGAGTCACCCACAGTTTCAGTACAGATCTGCAGCCCCAGTGCCTTCGTCAGCTAGTGCTCCATATCCCAGGCCTCGACAAGACCAGATTAGAGGAGCATCAGGCTCTAAGTCTCAAGGCAGTGCTACAGGTAACCGTACTTTTTCATCATGCCCAAAGTGTGGTAAGAACCATCCGAGTGAGTGTCTTGTTGGAAGAGAGGGCTATTTTGGTTGTGGTCAGCTTGGTCATAGGTTGAGGGACTGCCTCTACACCAGGCAGAGACAGGGAGGTAAAAAATTCAGTCTACTACTTCAGCAGCTCCAGCGGGCTGCCCCACTCAGCAAGGTGCCTTGTCTGGTACAGGTGGTGGTCAGCGTAAGAACAAATTATATGCTCTTCAGACTCGACAGGACCAGGAGGATTCTCCCGATGTGGTCACGGGTACGTTGCAAGTCTTTCATTTAGATGTTTATGCACTGTTAGACCCAAGTGCCACACTTTCTTTTATAACCCCTTATGTAGCAGTAAACTTTAGTGTCAGTCCATAAATACTCCCAGAACCCTTATCAATCTCTACTCCAGTTGGTGACCCATTTATAGCCAGCCGGGTATACAAAAATTGCCTTGTCATAGTTTCCCAGAAAGTCACCTCAACAGATCTTGTAGAGTTAGAAATGATAGATTTTGATATCACTCTAGGCATGGATTGGTTACATTCTTGTTATGCCTCAGTCGATTATAGAACTAGGGTCATTTGGTTTTAGTTCTCAAATGAACCAGTCTTCGAATGGAAGGGTAATAACTCAGTACCTGTAGGTCATTTCATCTCATGCCTTAAGGCCAGAAGAATGATTTCAAAAGGTATATCTATCATCTTGTTCAGGTTAAGGATTCAAACTCCGAGACCCCAACTCTTGAGTCAGTCCCAGTGGTGAATGAGTTCCCATAAGTGTTTCCAGAAGATCTTCCTAGAGTTCCTCCTGAATGGGAAATTGACTTAGGAATAGATCTCCTTCCAGATACCCATCCTATTTTGATTCCTCCTTACAAAATAGCTCCAACTGAGCTTAAGGAATTGAAAGAATAGCTGAAAGACCTTCTAGATAAGGGCTTCATCAGACCCATCATCTCTCCGTGGGGCACTCCAGTGTTGTTCGTGCGTAAGGAAAATGGTTCTCTGAGGATGTGCATTGACTACCATCAGTTGAACAAAGTCACAATCAAAAATAAATATCCCATCCCCGGGATTGATGACTTGTTCGACCAGCTTCAGGGCGCTAGTTGATTTTCTAAGATAGACCTCAGATCCGGCTATCATCAGCTCAGAGTCAGAGGTAGTGACATCCCGAAAATAGCCTTCAGGACTTGGTATGGTCACTATGAATTTGTAGTTATGTCTTTTGGACTAACCAATGCTCCTGCATCTTTCATGGATTTAATGAATAGGGTGTTCAGACAGTATTTAGACTTGTTCGTCATTTTCTTCATTGATGATATCCTTGTTTATTCTCGAAAACAGTAGGGTAAGGTCATAGCGTATGCTTCTAGACAGCTTAAGGTCCATGAGAAGAACTACCTGACTCATGACCTCGAGCTTGCAGCTGTTGTGTTTTCCTTAAATGTCTGGAGACACTACTTGCATGGTGTTCATGTTGATGTATTCACAGATCATAAGAGCCTCCAGTATGTGTTCACCCAGAAAGTGTTAAATATTTGTCAGAGAAGATGGCTTGAGTTTCTCAAGGATTACGATATGAATATGCTCTACCATCTGGGTATGGCTAATATAGTGGTTGATGATCTCAGCAGACTGTCCATGGGTAGTGTGTCGCATGTTGAGGAAGAAAAGAACTAGCTAGAGAGGTTCATAGACTTGCTCGCTTAGGAGTTTGTTTTGTGGACACGTCAGATAGTGGTGTGATAGTCCAGAATGGATCATAATCTTCATTGGTAGTAGAGGTGAAGGAGAGACATGATTGTGACCCTAAATTGCTTCAGCTGAAAGGTGCAGTTCATCAGCAGAGAGTTGAGGTTTTCTCCCAAGAGGGAGATAGTGTGCTTTGTTATCAGGGTCGCTTATGTGTTCCCAAGGTGGGCGAGTTGAGGCAGCAGATCCTTGCAGAAGCCCATAATTCCAGATATTCTATTCATCCAGGTGCCACTAAGATGTACCGTGATCTATGGGAAGTCTATTAGTGGAACAACATGAAGAGGGACATTGCAAATTTTATGGCTAAGTGTCCCAACTGTCAGCAAGTTAAAGTAAAATATCAGAAACCAAGAGGTGTGACTCAGGAGATTAGCATTCTTACTTAGAAGTGGGAAGTGGTCAACATGGATTTCATTATGGGATTACCTCGCACTCGCACACAGCATGACTCTATTTGGGTAATAGTGGACAGAATCACTAAGTCATCTCACTTCTTGGCAATCAAGACTACAGATTCAGCGGAGGATTATGTCAGACTCTACATCAGCAAGATAGTCAAGTTACATGGGGTTCCCTTTTCTATCATTTTAGATAGGGGTCCTCAGTTTACATCTTATTTCTAGAAGTCTTTTCAGAGAGGTCTTGGTACTCAGGTGAATTTTAGCACAGTATTTCATCCGCAGATGAATAATTAGGCAGAGCGTACCATTAAGACCTTAGAGTACATGTTGAGAGCTTGCGTGATCGATTTCAAAAAGAGTTGGGATAATCACTTGGGATAATCACCTACCTCTCATAGAGTTCGCCTATAATAACAGTTTCCACTCCAGTACTAATATGGCCCCATATGAGGCACTCTATGGGCGTAGATGTAGGTCTTTGGTTGGTTGGTTTGAAGTAGGTGAAGCAGTCTTGATCGGGCCAGATTCAGTTTATCAGGCTATGGAGAAAGCTCAGCTCATCAAAGAGAGATAAAAAATAGCTTAGAGTCATCAGAAGTCCTACGTAGATATGAGGAGAAGGGACTTAGAGTTTGAAATTGATGATTGGGTTTTCCTGAAAGTGTCACCCACGAAGGGGGTGATGAGATTTGGCAAGAAGGGGAAGCTTAGTCCCAGGTATGTAGGTCCTTACAGAATCCATAAAAGGGTTGGTAATGTGGCTTATGAGTTAAAGTTGCCAGCAGAGCTAGCAGCGGTTCATACAGTCTTTCACATTTCCTTGTTGAAGAAGTTTGTAGGTAATCCAACATCGATAGTACCCTTAGAAAGTGTGGCTATGAAGGATAGCCTTACATATGAGGAGGTTCATGTGGAGATTCTTGGCCGTCAGGTTCGTAGGTTGAGAAATAAAGAAGTTGCCTCAGTAAAGGTTTTGCGGAGGAATCAGCCTGTAGAGGGAGCTACTTAGGAAGCAGAAGCAGCCATGATGGCCAAGTATCCTCACCTCTTTCCTTCGGCTTCCATTTCATCTTGAGGTAATAGTTCCTCTGAAGAAGAGCATGCGAATCATCTGAGGGTCATTCTGCAAATTCTCAAGAACTTCCAGTTATTCACCAAGTTCAGTAAGTGTGAGTTCTAGTTGAAATCAATTGCTTTTCTTGGTCATATGGTGTCTAGTAAAGGCATCCACGTTGATTCTCAGAATATTAAGGCGGTAAAGAACTGGCCCAGACCCACCTCTCCGACAGACATCAGAAGTTTCTTGGGTTTGGTTGGTTATTACAGGAGGTTCGTAGATGGATTTTCATACATAGCTGCCCCATTGACCAAGTTGACTCAGAAAAAGGTCAAGTTCTAGTAGTCAGAGGAGTGTGAGAAGAGCTTCTTAAAACTGAAGGCCAGGTTGACTACAGCTCCCATCCTAACTCTACCAGAAGGTTCAGACAGTTATGTGGTTTACTGTGATGCATTCAGAGTCAATCTTCAGAGAGCCATGAATTCCAGCACAGGAACCAAGAGTGGGTTCCACGACCCGTGGAAGCTTCCATGAGTCGTGAACCCAACTCGTGGAACCTATTCCAGTAGCTCTATTTTCTGCATCCAGGAACCACGATAGGGTTCCACGAGCCATATAACCCATCCGTGGAACCTGAGACGCGAATTTTCCAGCAACTTTTAAGTTATCTTCTCAGGGGTATTTAGACCTTTCCTTTCTATTTCTCTCCGACTATAAATAGTCTTAGGCTTATTTTATTAAGTCTAATTCCCCAAAACAAAGTTAGATTTTCTAAATTTGGTTTCAAGTCAGAACAGAGCATCTTCTCCAAAGCTCCAGACCTAGGGTTCTCTCCTCTAAGCTTCAACTCCAAATTCTTGCAGGGATTTTCATCCACCAGATATGTGGGAATTTATTAAGGGCTTAGTCTACCCTTATGCCCAAAAACCTCAGATCTTTTCCCATGATTCGCATAAATGTAGAACTAGGGTTCTTGTCCTTTTTACAGATTGTTCCAAGAAATCCATGCTCATGATGTTATATATGATCTTGCATTGTTTTAAATATTCTATACTAATTTTCTTGCATTGCTTAGATATTCACGAGATCTTTAGGAATCATGGACTTAGCCCTAAACTATAGCATTTGTTTAAATGTGTTAGTTTCTTTGAAAATTCAACTTAGCTTATTAGTATAACTTCCAAAAGTAGAATTTAGTCAGTCTTTAGTCTACTATAGCATTTTAGAAAAATAGAGACTTTAGATTAGTCTAGTCCTGACCCAAAAACTCAAGATGTCAGTTTTGAATTGAGCTATATTAAGTTTGGGAGTAGGACTTAGCACCGAGTTGGACTAGTGTTCAGCATACTCTCAAGTCTCAGAACTACGTGCCATCATAGGTTTATAAAATCCCCTTTGTTGGGCATCAGTTTTAGTGATCATTCCACATTCATGCCTTTATACCCTGGCAAGGTATATTGGGTCCTCTCGATGGGGCGTATACATCAGACTCCACGTTTATCTCACGTGGTTTATGTCGGTTATTAGACTCTCCCACAGTGTTAGTCCAGTGTGGTGCATTAGGCTCTCAGTTATGTTTAGTTTTAGCTTTCAGCATGCTTCCAGATTACTCTTGCATTCCAACTATCTATGCATGATTTTTACCTTGGGCCTATGTACTGTAGTTTAGTTCAGCTTACAGATTTTTAGTATTTTAGCATGTTTATATATTCAGTTAGCTTTGCATATACCTCATGCTCAGTATATTCAAAGTACTGACGCATACTCTATATGATGCATCCTATCATGATGCAGGTTCAGGTTCTCAGCTTCAGCCTCGTGAGTAGCTCACCTCGGTGCCACATCAGCGACAGACAGTGGTGAGTCCTTATCATCCGAGGGCATATCTTTTATATGCTTTTTGAGTAGCCAGTTTGTCTTTACTTTCAGTAATTTAGAGTTAGCTGGGGACTTGTCCCAGCAACTCATCAGTATTAGAGGCTTTTCAGACATAGAGTCAGACTCAGTTGATTCGGGTTATTCTACTTTGTAGGCAGCTATTTGTTCAGATATTCTATTCTCAATTGAATTCTTTTTGGATTATACTCTTTATTCAGTTATGCTTCTGTTTGTTTAGAATTATATTCAGTATGCTTGTGATATGCCAGTTTCAAGGTTAGCTTGGGATGACTTGTGATCCTAGGTCTCGTGTTACGTCTAGGGTCTAGTCTCGAGGCGTGACATGTAGAGTACTCTATCACATCCTAATGATATGCTTGGATCCTTACTAGTTAGCTTTTCAAACACTTTTGTAGTACAAAGGGTTAGATGCAGTTGATCCAATTGTTGAATGGTCGTTAATTGCTATATACATGTTGTGTTTTTCTTTTAATGAGTCATCTATTCAATTCTTGTGTCATGTTGCTTGAGGACAAAAGAACGTTCTAATTTAACGGTGTTGATATGTCGGTACTTGATGTGCCGCTAATTTACGGCACTTTCGACTCCTTTTTACTAAGAACAATTGTACGTTTTCAAGCAACCGTTGTTGTTTTTGATGTTTTTATGTTGTATTTGTAGGAAATGGAAACAAACACAGAAATGGACGGAAATACGCGAAAAAGAACATTCTGGATAAGAGTGACGGTTCAGGTGACGGTCCGTCAAGGGTGTGACGGTCCGTCACCCAAACCGTCACACCAAGGCAGCAGCCAAGGCAGCACCACTGCCTAAGGGTGATGGTCCAGGCGACGGTCCGTCAACCCTGTGACGGTCCGTCACCCTGGCCGTCACATTAGGCAGTCCGCGACGCGGAATCCGAGCGTTTTTAGGATTGGTTTCCTAGACTCCTATAAATACCCTATGTTAGGTTTATTTTACATATCACTTTTCCAATAGTTTTTACATACATTACCCAATAATTGTAGGAGAGTTTTGAGCGATTTTTGAGAGAGGAAACGCGCTACACACGGTTTCCTTCTCTTCAATCTTGTTCTTGATTGTTCTTGGGATCTTTGTTTTTCTTGCTCTTGGATTAATTAAAGATTGTTTTCAATACATTGTAAGGATCTCTTTTCTTTATTATGAATATTTCTTTCTTTTGTTCTTCTACAAGCATGATTAACTAATCCTCCCATAACTAGGGTTGTGGGAGCCATGGAAAACGTAGCGATATAGATTCCGGGTAGCGTTGGGTTCAATATATGTATTGTCACGTTGTTAATCATTCATTATTTAACGTTTTCTAGTGGTTGCAAACATTAGAACATGCCTAGGTTTAATTTGCTTGAGTAAAGAGATTAAAACCGGGAAACTTGATTAACAACAAGTATTCGAGACTACTAACTCTCGTCTAATAATTAATGCTGTAACTAGATTAATCTACTTGATGTTTAGGATTGAAATCTAAAAAGCACATCTTTTCGAGGTCGAGAGAATAGAAAAGGAAATTTGTTTATTTGGTCGAGAGACGTTTAGACGATACCATTGCTTCAATCACCTCGTGACACGCATATAAAAAGAACCCGATTAAGCCTAGGATCGACATTGTTACCAACGCCATGGTAAACACTTCCCTAGTTCATTCTCCTACTGATTTATTCTCATACGTTATTATTTGTTTTGTTTGCTATTGTTCATTACACAAAACCCCCCTTTTTCCGGAAACTATTGACGACTAGTCACATACCTCACTAAAGGCTTAATCTTCACCATATTCTCTGTGGGATTCGACCCCAACCTCTGTTGGGTTCTATATTTGACTACGACCGCTTATGCTTCTTTAATTAGAGGTGTAGTTTGGGCGTTATCAAAAAGTAGCGCCGTTGCCGGGGAATACGGTTGTTAATTAAGTCTGGTGTGTTTATTTGACTCTTAGTCATAATTTCCTGCTTTACGTTTATTTGTTGTTTTTGTCTTTGACAGGGTACACAGTTGTGCATGACAAGTACCCGAAGTTCGGGGGAATAAATTTTACCTTACGACCCCAAGCTTTCTAGAACATTGAGGCGGAATATGGCCGCACAACTAGAGGCAGCGAGGATCGCTGCAGAACTGCAGGCCCAACAAAATCTGAATGCTGGTGGTCTGCAGGATGAGATCGCAAGGAATGATGAGGATCTCGACTTAGATGGAGCTGGCGCTACGGGCGCCATTGTCGTTTCACCGCTACCGCCCGGAGCCAAGTTCAACATCACTAGCACGATGATCCAGCTGTTGAACTTGAGAGGAGTGTTCCGAGGTGTCACTGGGGAGGATCCAAACCAGCACCTAATGAATTTCGTGGGCATATGCAAGTCGTTTGAACTACCGGGCGTGAGTCAGACAGCGATTAGGCTCAGGTTGTTTCCGTTGTCTCTGTCTGATGAGGCAGCATTATGGTTGACAGAGCTGACCCCCGACTCTATTGCAACGTGGGGAGAGTTGAGAGGAGCTTTCCTAGAAAGGTTCTTTCCTCCCTCTCAGATGATACAGTTGAGGGACGAGATTAGCAACTTTAGGCAGCAACCGCACGAAGCACTGCACGAGACTTGGTTGCGATTCAAAAAGAAGATAACACAATGCCCGAACCATCAGTTGACCGATAACCTTTTGATGCAGACGTTCTACCGGGCACTGAATTCGGCTACCAAGCCGACGTTAGACAATGCAGCAGGTGGTGCATTCATGGGTCTTACCTTTGTTGAGGCCACAACTACTTTGGACAGGCTCACCAAAACCAACAGGGCCTGGCACACACGAGATTCAGAGGTTGCAGCTAGCACCTATACCGTTGGTATGTCAGCAGAGCCGCGTAGGAAAGAGGAGGAGCGCGACCAAGACATGGCGCATCTGAAAACGCAGTTGGACCTACTGACCAAGCACTTGTTCTCAGGAGGTATGGAGAAGGTACAAGCGGTGGGTTCCCAAGGTATGGAGACTGAGGAGGCGAATTACTTGGGGGGTTTCCAGGCCAATGGCCCGGGAAACCAAGGTCGGAACTACCAGAGAGACAACCACTATGAGAAAGATGGTTACAAAGATCGCGATCAAGGTAGCTGGAGGAATAACACCGATAGAGGTGGGTTGTATGTACCACCTGGTAATCGGGACAAAGCTGGCAATGAGGCAGGGACTTCTAAGCTAGAGAACATGATGGCGAAGATGCTGCTAAAGGTGGAATCGACTGACTCTGGGGTAAAGGCAATGAGGACTGAGTTATCAACGTTGAGTCAAGTAGTAGAGTCACATTCCACCGCAATCAATCAATTGGAGCAGCAAGTGGGTCAGATCTCGGCATCTTTAAACCAACGGAAGATAGGTACCTTACCGAGTGACACGACTCATCCGAGGAATGACGCTAGCTATATGGCGATCACCACAAGAAGCGGAAAAATATTACCGGAATCACATCCGGTAATTCAGACTCAAGGTGATGCTGCGGATGATGAAGAGGCGGTAAAGGAGGAAAATCCAAAGCCCGCGGAGAAAAGCAAGGAAGCTGAAAAGCTTCCAACTATGATGCCTCGACCACCACCTCCTTTCCCACAGCGTTTGAAGAAGAAAGCTGACGATGATAAGTTCCTGAACTTCATGACCATGCTGAAGCAGATTTCAATAAACATACCACTGGTGGAAGCGCTGGAACAAATGCCCGGTTATGCCAAGTTCATGAAGGACTTGATTACAAAGAAGAGGTCGGTAAGTTATGAACCGGAAGACAACCTCCACCACTGCAGCGCTATTTCTTCTAGGTCGTTAGTTGAAAAGAAGGAAGATCCAGGTGCGTTTACTGTTCCCTGCACTGTTGGGAAACTCAACTTCGGGAAAGCCTTGTGTGATCTGGGTGCTAGCATCAACTTGATGCCGCTAAACGTCTATAAACAGCTTGGTTTGGGAGCTCCTAAACCAACGTCCATAAGAGTGATGATGGCTGACCGTTCAGTAAAGCGACCTGTGGGAGTATTGTCTGATGTGCTAGTAAAGATCGGTAAGCTTATCTTCCCAGCTGACTTTGTGATCTTGGATTGCGAAGTGGATTTCGAAGTTCCCATAATCTTGGGACGACCATTGTTAGCAACAGCAAGAGCATTGGTCGACATGGAGAGAAACGAACTGACCTTCCGATTAAACAATGAAGTGGTCAAGTTCGATGTGTCCAAATTAATGAAGCAACCAAGTGAGATGAGGGTGGTCGCGGTCATCAATGCTGTTGAGGAAGTCCCTGCGGATGTGTATCTTGAGGAGAAGGGTTGTGTTGAAACCCGAGCTGTTATGAGAGTAAAGTCGCGATCGCAAAAGAATGAGCAGGTAAAGGAAAGCGGTGAAAGATCAAGAAAACGAAAACACCGCAAGAGAATCTGCAAAGAAAGAGCGAAGAAGTTGTCGTGACTAGCGATGGAGCCTAAAAAGGAAGCTGGAATGCCACACTCCATCGAGTTCTCGTGTTTTGGAGACCCTGGCGGTCTCCAACATCATTCCAGAATCTGAGTCCGATCGACGTCACAGGTATTCCTTTCTCTCACAGTTTTTAGCTTTCATATGGATGCATTGGGGACAATGCATGAGTCTAAGTTGAGGGTGTTGGGAAACTTGTGAGTCACCACCGAGGGTTTTTGTTGCCGTGTTTCTTTTCCCTCCGGTGTGCTATCTAGTAGAACCGGCATGTTTAGGTTGTTATTTTAAATTTTTGTTGTTTTTAGTGTCTATAGCAAGCATCATGGCATTTTTCTTGTTTAAAAATGAGGCCCCTTTAAAAATTTGTTGGTTTTGTACTTATGTTGAAACGATTGACTGTCTGGATCCTTGTATGTCATTGTGTGATTATGAGTAGAATGAGTATGCTTAAGCCGAGCGGTTGTTTGATAGTTGGTAGCGATATAGTTTCTTGGTGCCAAGAGCGTGTGAGATTATTGTCATAAATTCTTACTCTGTGCATGCATCTATAACTTGCCCGGTCTATTTTGTTAAGTTCAAAGTTTGGTTGCTTAGGAAAGGATCACATGCCCTTTTTGTGTGCAGTCCACTTAACCTAAAAGACCGTCCAAATATAAATAATCCCTTGATCCCTGTTTGAGCCATAATTGACCTTATTCTTTCAATAACCTGTCACCATTCCCGTTTAACTTTGAATCCCTATTTTGGCTCTGGTCCTTCCTTGGACATCGTGCACCTCAACTCCGGCAATCAGCCTAAGTTGAGGGTGGCTACTATAGAGGTGAACCCTGTTTTGGCCCTGGTCCTTCCATGGACATTGTGCACCTCAACCCAGGTAATCAGCCTAAGATTGAGGGTGGCTACTATAGAGGTGAATGATAAGAAAAAGAGGAGGGAGAAGATTGGTTGTGAATAGAATGAAAATTCGGGTGTGTGCCTAAGAAAAGAAAAATAAAAAGAAGTGAAAAAGATCGTAAAAGTAACAAAAAGAATTCTCAAAATAAAGAGGCCGCACATGTAGCTAGAGAGAAGGAAATAAAAAGGCGAATAAGGATGGACAAAGTAAAGGATGTGGTAATAAGACGTCGGTAGTTCCAAGGAGGGCTTAGTCACTAACACCTAAATGTATCCTACCTGCACCTGAAGCCTCAGTACAAGCCAAAACAAGTCCTGTAGTGATCCTGAGCGGCTTTCTGAAGAACCGAAATAGAATAGTAAGGGCAAGCCTATAGTATCGCATGTGCATTGTTTGAAATCGTTTGTGAGTGTGAGCGCTTACCTAGTCCTAAATCTTGTGTGAGGGATTTCTTTGTGGTGAGGGCACCAAGATGTCTGTATTGTCTATTGATTGTTAGGATAGCTGCGCGTGTGAATGTAGAATGTTCTATCATATCGGAATGACATGTTTGGATCCTTGCAAGTTAGTGTTTCATACATTCGTGTGCTACGAGGGAGCTTGATTTAATGGAATAAGATGTGGAATGACCATGAGTTGCTAGAGACATGAGTTCATGTTCTTAGTTGAGTCGTTTTATTGTTTTATGTTATGTTGCTTGAGGACAAGCGAACGTTTTAAGTTGAGGGTGTTGATGTGCCGCTAATTTATGGCACTTTCGACTCTTTTTTACTAAGAACAATCGTACGTTTTCAAGCAACCGTTGTTGTTTTTGATGTTTTTATGTTGTATTTGTAGGAAATGGAAACAAACACGGAAACGGACGGAAATACGCGAAAAAGAACATTCTGGATAAGAGTGATGGTTCAGGTGACTGTCCGTCAAGGGTGTGACGGTCCGTCACCCAAACCGTCACACCAAGGCAGCAGCCAAGGCAGCACCACTGCCTAAGGGTGACGGTCCAGGCAACGGTCCGTCAACCCTGTGACGGTCCGTCACCCTGGCCGTCACACTTAGGCAGTCCGCGACGCGGAATCCGAGCGTTTTTAGGATTGGTTTCCTAGCCTCCTATAAATACCCTATGTTAGGTTTATTTTACATATCACTTTTCCAATAGTTTTTACATACATTACCCAATAATTGTAGGAGAGTTTTGAGCGATTTTTGAGAGAGGAAACGCGCTACACACGGTTTCCTTCTCTTCAATATTGTTCTTGATTGTTCTTGGGATCTTTGTTTTTCTTGCTCTTGGATTAATTAAAGATTGTTTTCAATACATTGTAAGGATCTCTTTTCTTTATTATGAATATTGCTTTCTTTTGTTCTTCTACAAGCATGATTAACTAAACCTCCCACAACTAGGGTTGTGGGAGCCATGGCAAACGTAGCGATATAGATTCCGGGTAGCGTTGGGTTCAATATACGTATTGTCACGTTGTTAATCATTCATTATTTAACGTTTTCTAGTGGTTGAAAACATTAGAACATGCCTAGGTTTAATTTTCTTGAGTAAAGAGATTAAAACCGGAAAACTTGATTAACAACAAGGATTCGAGACTACTAACTCTCGTCTAATGATTAATGCTGTAACTAGATTAATCTACTTGATGTTTAGGATTGAAATCTAAAAAGCACATCTTTTCGAGGTTGAGAGAATAGAAAAGGAAATTTGTTTATTTGGTCGAGAGACGTTTAGACGATACCATTGCTTCAATCACATCGTGACATGCATATAAAAAGAACCCGATTAAGCCTAGGATCGACATTGTTACCAACGCCATGGTAAACACTTCCCTAGTTCATTCTCCTACTGATTTATTCTCATACGTTATTATTTGTTTTGTTTGCTATTGTTCATTACACAAAACCCCCCTTTTTCCGGAAACTATTGACGACTAGTCACATACTTCACTAAAGGCTTAATCTTCACCATATTCTCTGTGGGATTTGACCCCAACCTCTGTTGGGTTCTATATTTGACTACGACCGCTTACGCTTCTTTAATTAGAGGTGTAGTTTGGGCGTTATCAGTACTTTACAGAATATTTTACGCTTTTAACCAAAGAATAGAGGTAAGTTTTCAAGTAAATATTGTGACAATTTATGTGCTTTGGTTGTGTTTCTGGAATGATAGACTTAAAGCAAAAAAAAGAGCTTAGCTGGGCCAAAAATGAGACATTTTGCTGATTGTTGTGAGTTGAAATGAACCGTTGCTAAAACCATCGCATTCAACTCAAAAGACAGAAGTTGATGCAAAATTTTGAGTTACAATGGATTGTTCTTCTTCAAAATAGTCCATTCCTCCGATCATTTCCTGAACCAGAAAGGGGCCAAAGTGTAGAAGTTACAACGCTTAGAGAAATGGTTTGTTGCTAACCAAAATGGATCGTTTTGGAATCTGTTTGTTGGACATGTCTTTCCTTTGGTAGACCAATCTGGATTTAATTTGGAATTGCCTTTAAATAGGACTGCTAGGGTATTTTTATAGACACTTCATTTTTAGCATATCTTGAACGAGTTGTAGCACTAAAAAAACACAAACATACGTTACTCCTTTTGTTCTTAGATTTGGAGAATTATTTTGCTCATTGTTCTTGGAGAATTGAACAAATTGTTCATATTATTTGTAAGAATCCTTCTTTTAGTATGAAAGTTATTATCTTCTCTTCTTCTAAAGAATGAGTAGCTAATCTCCCATAACTAGGGTTGTGGGATCTATGGCAAAGTAATGATCTAGGTTGTTTGTGATATCAGGTTCGTATTGTATGCATTTACATGGTTAGTCCTGCATTTTTACTATTTTCTAATGGTTGCAAATATTAGGACAAGCCTAGGTTTGATTGGCTTTAATCAAGGAGTTAAAACATGGTAATAGGGATTAACAACAAGGATTCGGGGCTTCTAACCTCCGTCTAATGATTAACGCTTTAGCAAGGTTAATCTACTTGGGGTATACATTGAGTTTTGTATCGTATCTTTTCAAGTTTGAAAGAATTAAAAATAAAAGCATCTATTTGGTTGATAAATGATTAGACATAAGAATGAATTCAATTACTTCGCGTTATGCATATGAAATGAACATGTTTGAACTCTAACCCGAGGTTATTTACAAATCCATGGTGAACACATCCCTAGTTCACTTCTCATATTGATTTATTGTAACGACCTGATTTCTAGGTCATGATGGCACCTACAACCCACCAGTAGGCGAACCAATTTCCGTAGCTCAGGACAGTTAGTAATGGGCTACTATCTAGCAAATAAGCGGGAGAGTAGTTTAATAAGCAAAAGTAAGGGAACAAGATGAAGAGAATAGATAACATGAATATATATACATATGCAGAAACTAAACCAAACCCCAAGACCTGGTATCATAGTATAGAGCCAAAACTACATACATGGAGTGCAAACGATCCAGAACAATATATATAGATGTCTCTGAATGGTAATAGAGTACATAAAGCAAAACATAAACTAAAGCTAAGCTCCGATCGCCAAGAGCTCACCCTCAGTGTGAAGTAGTCCCCAACGGATCTCCAAGCACGAATCACAGCGATCTAATGGCGAAGGCCCACGCTAGGATCTGCACCGAAAGATGCACGGGGTAGGGTGAGCACCAAATGCGAAGCATAAGGTACCCAGTAGGTATCATAGGTCGACTGGGCACATATAAGATAAAAGCGTAGTAACAGACAGAACAGAAGCAATTAGTCACAGAAATCAACGAAAGGGTACACAGGAACTAGCCCAGAGGGAAGTCAACAGAACCACATGTGAGGCCAACAAGCAAAATATATACACCATAGGCACAGGTGAAAGTAAGAAACAACGCACCTGGGGTCCTTGCAATAACAGTGTATATATAATAAGTTTACAAAATGGACGGTATACCGGTAACCTCAAGTGTAAGAAGAAGAGAGAAAGAGTAATGATAGGCATGCTTAGAGACATGAATCAAGCCTAACTAATCATATCAATCTCAAATCCAACAACTAACAGTCTAGCAGTAACCAATTTCATAATTAACCGTAATAGGGAGCAATTCTACAAGTAAATAGCAAGAGTCTACCAACAGTCCCCCGGCCGCCCATACAACCGAGGAACACAAACAAGTGAAAACAAACCCTCCGGCATCCCATACTACCGGAGCGTACAATCAACAAACAACAAAAAAGGGTGGAGCCTCAAACAATGAATGATACGATGCATGAAGATCTCAAGTGAAATGGTATCCCTGTATGTACCTCCTCCGGTGCCGATCCGGCCCAGCAGGTAGGTCCCATGGAAGGACACTGCCCGTATACCTCTACTCCACCGTATACCCTTCCTCCGGCACACGCGGCCCGCAGCCCCATGCCCGGATGGCAAAGTCCATGGAGGTCCCTGACCCCATATTAAAACTCAGTATCAAAACATGTCGTCCGGAAGCAAGTCCAGGTTCAAGATAGAGACCCAGTCTCTAATATGCATGCCCAGACCCTTTCCAGGACTAAAGTAGTAGGAAAATATCTCAAAAACCCCTCCAAGGGTGCCCGGGCATAACCGGGTCTAAACAGTAGAAAGTCATCTCGGGTGCTCGGTCCGACCGAGGCAAAAATTATCTCAGGTAGCAAGAAAACTCAACTAGCACCCCGGCCCTGCCGAATCTAGCGTTAATCGTAATATAAATAAAAAATTTACCTTCTTTTACCTAAGAATATTCACAAGTTAAATCAAACCATTTCCAATTCATTTTCATCAAAAACGGGCCCCCGGGGCCATGCAAGGTTTAGAAAATAGTGTCAGTAGGCCCGAAGCCCAAACCATAGTAAAATATGGATAAAACCTCTTTATATGCATGGAAATGGTATGATCACACACAATAGATGCCCAACAGCTCACAATCAACCTATCGACCCTGCACAGGC
Source organism: Jaltomata sinuosa (assembly GCA_003996215.1). Taxonomy (NCBI): domain Eukaryota; kingdom Viridiplantae; phylum Streptophyta; class Magnoliopsida; order Solanales; family Solanaceae; genus Jaltomata; species Jaltomata sinuosa. The sequence goes on along the minus strand of QJPP01001837.1, from coordinate 193,822 downwards.
CCACAGCTACTCAGCAAGCATAACCAGCCTAGAAGGATAATTCTATGCCCGGAACTCGCGGACATTCCCAAAATCCCACCTTCTATGTTCCTGAGTCAAACAGGCCTCACAGGACCACAAGGGTAAATAAAATATATCGGCAAGTACTACAAGCAACGGAGGAACAAAAGTAGGCGGACATGAATAAAGTGGTCGAGGTCTGTGGTACCAACCCAATAATCCAACCCAAGGATGCCAGCTAGTACAATTTTATTCGATATATGCTAAGTCTAGGGATTTTAAATCATAACCTACCTGTCGTCCGATGACAAGCTGCTTTAGAACAATGATGTCCAAGCCCGAACCACTCCAAAAAGCTCCAAAATGAAATCAAACTCGAATTCAAACTTGACGTAGATAATGTATTTCTTTCGGAAATCAAATATTGCTTAAAATTAGTTTTCTTCACCAAAAACACTCATTAACGTGCATAATAAGCATTGTTTATAGCCACTACTGAACACTTCACTTTAAGGAAAATGGAGAAATCCAAGAGTTAGTGCTTCCAGCAACATATATATGTACAGGAAACATTCTCTTAAAATGATCAATTCTTATTACTCACCATATATATCACTACAATTAGTTGCCAAGTGTGGCCACTAATCACTGATGTGCACTCCCTCCACTTCCACGTGGAAGCGGAGGTGTAACACCTCTTATATTTATCTCGCTACGCATATATTCGGGTATTACATAGACTCGTGGTAAAATAAATATAACTTTTTGGATATATCATAATAAATAGAAAATCATTACCAATAAAACCTACTATATTATAATAATAATTTTCAACATAACTAAATTTACTATCTCCGTTAAAATATTACAATGTATACAAACCTTATAAAATAAATACATATACAATTATATCGTAACAAAAATATTTTTCATAAACCTTTAAAATATTTTAAAAAGGTAATAAAAAAAATATAACTTTAAAATAAAACATTTTCAAATATACGCGCGATGCTAATAAAATTCTTAAATTTAGGTTCGCAATTCACCATCGCATGATTTTGATACTCAAGAACTCTCTTGGAATCCTCCCTTACATTTTCTCACTGTTTCAGAACTGAAAAGGCGTTTTAAAACGTGAAGTTGAGGCTTTAAATCGATATTGACCCGACCCAGTTCGCGGCCCGGTTCGCGACCCGGTTTCTGCCAGACAGTCCGCAGTAAAACAGTCATAACTTTTTACTCCGAGATCAGTTGGATGTGAAGTTTTGTGCATTGGAAACTAGACTCGTAGACCTTCAATTAGGTATTTCGGGGAACTTCTAACTCTTTATATATTGAGAGAAAAGCTCTGAGACATTTTACCCAAAGTTCAGAAAATTTATTAAAGAAACTTACGATAACTTTTGCCGACTTGCTTGACTTCAAAACTTATCATACGACCAAACAAATGGACCCGACACCAAAATACCGGTCCCGACAAGCCTTAAATGACTTGGGGCCGCTACAAACAAGCTCTAACGGTACAAGGAAAACATATACGTGGAAATGACCGGAAGAGTCATTACATCATCCACTACTAAAAAGGACTTTCGTCCACGAAAGTCAAGGTCAAGGGGGTACCTGAAGGCTCAAACAGCTGCGGATACTGAGCCCGTATATCTCTCTCGGTCTCCCAGGTCGCCTCCTCGACTGGACGGTGCCTCTACTGAATCTTAACAACCGGGATCTCTCGAGACCTCAATCTCCTAACATCTCTGACCAAAATAGCTGTCGGCTCCTCAACAAAGGCTAAACCCTCACCCAACTAAACTGAATCCCACTGCAACACATGAGACTCATCTGGGACATACCGACGCAACATCGAAACATGAAATACAGGATGTATAGCTGAAAACATCGGAGGCAAGGCTAGCTGATAGGCAATGCTACCAACCCTCTGATGAATCTCAAATGGCCCAATGTACCTGGGGCTAAGCTTGCCCCGCCTACAAAATCTCATCACGCCCTTCATGGATGATACACGGAGAAACACCAAGTCACCGACACTAAACTCCAAGGCACGAAGCCTACGATCAGCATAACTCTTCTGCCTGCTCTGAGTTGTCCGAATTCTGTCCTGAATTGCTCGAACCTGATCTAAGGAATCTCGAAGCAAATCTGTGCTTTTTGACCTAGAACTAAAACCATCAAACCAACCTACCAGTGATCTGCAACGCCTGCCATACAAATCCTCAAAAGGTGCCATGCCGATACTCTAATGGAAGTTGTTATTATAAGCAAACTCTGCCAAGGGAACAAACTGATCCCAAGAACCTCCAAAGTCAAAAACACAGGCCCGAAGCATGTCCTCCAGAATCTGAATGATCCTCTCGGACTGGCCATCTTTCTGAGGGTGGAAAGCGGTACTAAGATGAACCTCTGTACCCAAATCTCGCTGAATAGCCCTCCAGAACTGAGATGTGAACTGAGTGCCGCAGTCTGAAATAATAAAAGCTGGGACCCCATGCAACCGAACAATCTCACGAAGGTAGATCTGAGCTAACCTCTCTGCGCCATTAGAAGTCTGAACCGGCAAGAAATGTGCTGACTTAGTCAGCCTATCAACAATCACCCATATGGAATCAAACCCATGAAAAGTACGAGGCAAACCAATAACAAAGTCCATAGTAATCCCTTCCCACTTCCACTCAGGAATGGGAAGTTGCTGCATCAAACCACCAGGTCTCATGTGCTCGAACTTAACCTACTGACAGTTCAAGCACCGAGTTACGAAATCCGTTATATCCCTCTTAATACCACTCCACCAGTAAAGCTGTCTCAAGTCTCTATACATCTTTGTTGTGCCGGGGTGAATGGAGTATCTAGTACAATGTGCCTCATGAAGTATCAACTGAATCAAATCACTAATCCTCGGAAAACAAAGGCGACTATCAAACCTCAGAACCCCATCTGAATCTAGAGTAGCCCGACTGGTCTAACCCTGAACAACCCGATCACGAAGGTCACACAACTGCTGGTCCTCAAACTTACGGCTCTGAATCTGATCAATCAAAGTAGAACGAACCTCAACACTGGCGAGAACTCTGCTAGGATCCGACAATTTAAGCCTAACCAAACGGTTAGCCAAGGACTGGATGTCCAAGGCCAACGGTCGCTCTGAAACTAAAAGAGAAGCTAGGCTACCCATGCTCACTGTCTTTCGACTCAAGGCATCCGCTACCACGTTTGCCTTGCCCGGATGATACAGAATAGTGAAGTCATAGTCCTTCAGTAACTCGACCCATCTCCTCTGTCTCGAGTTCAACTCTCGCTGACTCGTGATATACTAAAGACTACGGTGATCGGTGAAGATCTCACAGTGAACTCCATATAGGTAATGCCTCCAGATCTTAAGCGCGAAAACTACCACTGCCAACTCTAAGTCATGAGTGGGGTAGTTGTGGTCGTGAACCTTTAGCTGCCTCGATGCATATGCTATTACTCGACCCTGCTACATCAACACATAACCAAGACCAACCCCAGAAGCATCATAATACACGGAGAAGCTCTGACCCTCAACCGGCAAAGTCAAAACTAGAGCTGAAGTCAATAAGGCCTTAAGCCTCTGGAAGCTATCCTCACACTGATCCGACCACTGAAATGGGATATCCTTCCTAGTCAGCATAGTCAAGGGTGCTTCTATGGAGGAAAATCCCTCAATGAACCGTCTGTAGTAACCTGCTAACCCAATAAAGCTGCGGACCTCAGTAGCAGTAGTAAGTCTAGGCCAATCACAAACCGCAGAAATCATCCCCGGGTCAACCCTAATCACATCCTTAGACACCACGTGCCCTAGGAATGCAACTGACTCTAGCCAAAACTCGCACTTTGAGAACTTGGCATAAAGCCGATGATCTCTCAAAGTCTGGAGTATAACCCTCAAGTGTTGCTCATGCTCATTTCTACTACGCGAGTATACCAAGATGTCGTCTATAAAAACTATCACAAATGAGTCCAAATACGAGCCAAGAACCCTGTGCATTGAGTTTGTAAAGGTTGCGGGGGCATTAGTCAACCCAAAAGACATCACCAGGAACTCATAATGGCCATAACGTGTCCTGAATGCTGTCTTAGGGATGTCTTCCGCCCTAAGACTCAACTGATGGTAGCCAGACCTCAAATCAATCTTCGAAAACACGACTGAACCCTGAAGCTGGTCAAACAAATCATCAATCCTCAGCATCGGATACCTATTCTTCATTGTCACCCTATTCAGCTGCCGATAATCAATACACATGCGCATCGACCCATCCTTCTTTTTCACGAAGAGAACAGGAGCACCCCAAGGTGACACACTAGGTCTAATAAACCCCTTAGCTAACAGATCCTGGAGCTGGTCCTTAAGCTCCCTTAACTCAGCAGGAGCCATACGGTAAGGAGAAATAGAAATGGTCCTAGTGCCCGACTCTAGCTCAATAGCGAAATCAATATCTATCTCAGGTGGAAGGCCTGACAGGTCGGTAGGAAACACATCGAGGAAGTCTCTAACCACAGGAACAGACTCAGGAGAAGTAGGGTCAGCACTAACATCTCGTACATATGCTAGATAAGTTAAACACCCACGGGAGATCAACTTCCTAGCTCGAAGACAAGAGATGATCCTAGAAGGTGCATGGCTAACAGAACCCTGCCACACAATCGGGGATACACCGGGCACAGCTATGGTAATGGTCTTGGCATAACAATCCAAAACCACACGGTGAGGGGATAACCAGTCCATGCCCAGTATCACATCAAAATCTAGCATATCAAGAATCATCAAATCACCCCAAGTCTCTGAATCACCAATAGATAACATACAAGATCTCACAATCCGATCCACTACTAAAGAATCTCCTACTGGGGTCGAAACAGAAACATGAACAGATAATGGCTCATCAGCCAACCCCAAACAAGGCACAAAGTAGGCAGATACATATGAACAAGTGGATCCAGGATCAAATAAAGCTATAGACGACTGATGGCACACATAAATTGTACCTGTAATCACAGCATCTGAGGCCTCTGCCTCTGGTCTCCTAGGGACCGCGTAAAAATGACGACGACCTCCACCTGCCCGACCGCCATCCCTACCACCTGCTCTGCCACGCGGAGCACCACACTACCCTGACGACCACCCCCTCTAGCCGGGGGTTGAACTGGTCATAAAGGCTCGGCCAACTGAACTGTACCCTGCTGAGGGCAATCTCTAGCATAATGACCAATCACACCACAAGTAAAACAAGCCCCTGGCGGCCTACTCGGTCGAGATAAACCAGCAGATTCCGTATAACCACCACGGCCTAATGCCCCAGAAACTGTACCCCTCGAACACTGGCCGCCATAGCCCTGATGGCTGCTCTGACCCTGCTCGAACTGGGTACTACCAAAAGTCTGAAGGGAAGCCTGAACCGGTTGGCTGGACTGACCCTGGTGCTGTTGTGGCTAATAACTCCAGCTCCACTGGCCAGGACCTCTACCACCATATCTGGAACCACTATAGACACCCTGATGTCGAGGCCTCTTATCTCTGGACCCCTGATCATGTCGCTGTAAGTCCTCTACATTGCGGGCATAGTCTACGATAGCCTGAAATGACCGACCACCGGCAATCAATATCTCAACTGGCTGCCTGATCTCTGGCCTCAAACCCCATACAAATCTGTGAATCCTATCTGCCTCAGTAGGAATGATCATAGCTCCGAACGTTGCTAGTTGATGAAAATGGGTCTCATACTCTGAGACAATCGTAGACCCCTGCATAAGGTGAGTAAACTGATCCATGCGATGCTCACAATCACTCTGAGGTAGGAACTTGGCCATAAAGGCCTCATAAAACTCAGACCAGGTCAAAGGAGGTGACGATGGTAGTCTACAAGCAACATGAGCCCTCCATCAGAACTTCGCTGGGCCCTCTAACTGATAGGTAGTATAACCAACCCCGTGAGTCTCCAACAAACCCAAATGATGCAACATCTCCTCACATGTAGTAATAAAGTCATGTGGATCCTGTCCAGAAGTACCAGCAAACCTCGGAGGTGCTAACCTCAAAAACATACCCAACTTCTTCTGCTCTGACTCTGTCATAGCTGGGAGAGGAGCAAGAGGCTGTGCAACAGATGGAACCGGAATGAACTCCGCACGGGGAGCCATAGTAGCAGGCTGCGCTCCTGAGCTCTGTGTACCTAGGGCTGCCCTCTGAGTGGATGTTTGCACTATCTCAGAAGGCCGCTCTCCAATCACACCCAAAAGCTGTAATAGTAATCCTCGAATATCTGGAGACTGAGTTGCGGCTGGAGCTGGCACAGAAGTGGGCACCGGAGCTGGTACCGGAGCTGGTACTAGAGCTGGTGGTACCTGATAACGCCCAAACTACACCTCTAATTAAAGAAGCGTAAGCGGCCGTAGTCAAATATAGAACCCAACAAAGGTTGGGGTCGAATCCCACAGAGAATATGGTGAAGATTAAGTCTTTAGTGAAGTATGTGACTAGTCGTCAATAGTTTCCAGAAAAGGGGGGGTTTTGTGTAAACAAGGCGTAAACAAAACGAACAATTAACGTATGAATGATAATCAATAGGAGAATGAACTAGGGAAGTGTTTACCATGGCGTTGGTAACAATGTCGATCCTAGACTTAATCGGGTTCTTTTTATATGCGTGTCACGATGTGATTGAAGCAATGGTATCGTCTAAACGTCTCTCGACCAAATAAACAAATTTCCTTTTCTATTCTCTCGACCTCGAAAAGATGTGCTTTTTAGATTTCAATCCTAAACATCAAGTAGATTAATCTAGTTACAGCATTAATCATTAGACGAGAGTTAGTAGTCTCGAATCCTTGTAGTTAATCAAGTTTCCCGGTTTTAATCTCTTTACTCAAGCAAACATAAACCTAGGCATCTTCTAATGTTTGCAACCACTAGAAAACGTTAAATAATGAATGATTAACAACGTGACAATACATATATTGAACCCGTCGCTACCCGGAATCTATATCGCTACCTTAGCCATGGCTCCCACAACCCTATTTGTTGGAGGTTTAGTTACTCATGCTTGTAGAAGAATAAAAGAAAGTCATATGCATAATAAAGAAAAGAGATCCTTACGATGTAGTGAGAACAATCTTTAATTATTCCAAGAACAAGAAACCAAAGATCCCAAGAACGAATCAAGAACAAGATTTAGGAGAAGGAAACCGTGTGTAGCGCGTTTCCTCTCTCAAAACTCGCTCAAAAACTCCTAAAACTATTGGGAGAACTATTGTATAATGAATGAATAATATCAATGATAATTAAAATAAACCTAACATAGGGTATTTATAGGAGTCCAGGAAGTAAACCCAAAAATGCTCGGATTCCGTGTCGCCGACTGTCTCAACTTGACGGCTTGGGGTGACGGACCGTCACCACCTTGACGGACCGTCGCCTTGGCCGTCACCACAAGGCAGTGGTGTAGCTCAACCTGACAGTCACTGTGATGGACCGTCATCGCCTTGACGGACCGTCACGGCGGCCGTCACTCCTAGGCAGTACACTTCCTCTACTTGACGGTCACATGTGACGGACCATCACATGTTTGACGGACCGTCACTCAGGCCGTCACTCTTAGGCAGAATGTCTTTTTGCTCGTATTTCCTTCTGTTTCCGTGTTTGTCTCCATTTCCTACAAATATAACATAAAAACATCAAAAACGACGACGGTTGCTTGAAAACGTACGATTGTTCTTAGTAAAAAGGAGTCGAAAGTGCCGTAAATTGGCGGCACATCAACACCCTCAACTTAAAACGTTCGCTTGTCCTCAAGCAACATGACACAAAACAATAATACGACGACTCAACTAAGCAAACAAACTCGTGTCTTTAGCAACTCATGGTCATTCATTAGTTCATTAAATCACGCTCCCTTGTAGCACACAATGTATGAAACACTAACTTGCAAGGATCCAAACATGTCATTCCGATATGATAGAACACTCTACATCCACACGCGGAGCTATCCTAACAATCAATAGACAATACATACATCTTGGTGCCCTCACCACAAAGAAATCCCACACACAAGATTTGGGACTAGGTAAGCGCTCACACTCACAAACGATTTCAAACAATGCACATGCGATACCATAGGCTTGCCCCTTACTATTCTATTTCAGTTCTTCAGAAAGCCGGCTCAGGATCACCTACAGGACCTTGTTTAGGTCTTGTATCGAGGCTTCGGGTGCAGGTAGGATACATTTAGGGGTTAGTGACTAAGCCCTCCTTGGAACTACCGACGTCTTATTACCACATAACTTACTTGTCCATCCTTATTCACCTTTTTATTTCCTTCTTTCTAGATACAGGTGCGACCTCTTTATTTTGACAATTCTTTTTATTTCTTTTTCGATCTTTTTCATCTCTTTTTTTCTTTCTTTTCTTAGGCACACACCCGACTTTTCATTCTATTCACCACCACTCTTCTCCATCCTCTTTTTCTTATCATTCACCTCTCTAGTAGCCACCTCAACTTAGGCTGATTGCCTGAGTTGAGGTGCACAATGTCCAAGGGAGGACCAGGGCAAAAACAGGGTTTACCTCTATAGTAGCCACCCTCAACTTAGGCTGATTGCCTGAGTTGAGGTGCACGATGTCCAAGGAAGGACCAGGGCCAAAATAGGGATTCAAAGTTAAACAGGAATAGTGACAGGTTATTGAAAGAACAAGGTTAATTATGGCTCAAACAGGGATCAAAGGGATTATTTATATTTGGACGGTCTTTTTGGTTAAGTGGACTGCACACAAAAAAGGCCTGTGATCCTTTCCTAAGCAACCAAACTTTAAACTTAACAAAATAGACTGGGCAAGTTCTAGATGCATGCACAGAGTAAGAATTTATAACAATAAGCTCACACACTCTTGGCACCAAGAAACTATATCGCTACCAACTATCAAACAACCGCTCGGCTTAAGCATACTCTTTCTAATCATAATCACACAATGACATTTAAGGATCCAGACAGTCAATCGTTTCAACATAAGTGCACAACCAGAAAAATTTTAAGGGGCCTCTTTTTAGTCCACAAAAATGCCATTTATCACTATAGACACTAAAAAAAAATTTAAACTAACAACCTAAACATGCCGGTTCTACTAGATAGCACACCGGAGGGAAAAGAAACACGGCAACAAAAACCCTCGGTGGTGGTGACTCACAGGTTTCCCCACACCCTCAACTTAGACTCATGCATTGTCCCCAATGCATCCATATGAAAGCTAAAATCTGTGAGAGAAAGGAATACCTGTGAAGTCGATATGACTCAGATTCTGGAATGATGTTGGAGACCGCCAGGGTCTCCAAAACAAGAGAACTCGATGGAGTGTGTGCACGCGACACACTTCTGTTGCGTTCCAGCTTTTTCTTTTGTTGGCTCCACAGCTAGTCGTGCCCTCTTCTTCGCTCTTTCTTTGCAGACTCTCTTGCGGTGTTTTCGTTTCTTTGATCTATTCTCACCGCTTTCCTTTACCTGTTTCCCTTCTCGCACCATCCTTCTTACCACAGCTAGAGTCTCGACTGAACCCTTCTCCTCAAGATACGCGTCTGCAGGGCCTTCCTCAATAGCATTGATGACCGCGACCACCCTCATTTCACTTGGTTGCTTCATCAATTTGGACACATCGAACTTGACCACTTCATTGTTTAATCGGAAGGTCAGTTCATTTTTCTCCATGTCAACCAATGCTCTTGCTGTGGCTAGCAATGGTCGTCCCAAGATTATGGGAACTTCGAAATCCACTTCGCAATCCAAGATCACAAAGTCAGCTGGGAAGATAAGCTTACCGATCTTTACTAGCACATCAGACAATACTCCCACAAGTCGCTTTACCGAACGATCAGCCATCATCACTCTTATGGACGTTGGTTTAGGAGCTCCCAAACCCAGTTGTTTGTAGACGGCTAGCGGCATCAAGTTGATGCTAGCACCTAGATCACACAAGGCTTTCCCGAAGTTGAGCTTCCCAACAGTGCAGGGAACAGTGAAAGCACCTGGATCTTCCTTCTTTTCGACTAACGACCTTGAAGAAATAGCGCTGCAGTGGTGGAGGTTGTCTTCCGGTTCAAAACTTACCGACCTCTTCTTTGTAATCAAGTCCTTCATGAACTTGGCATAACCGGGCATTTGTTCCAGCGCTTCCACCAATGGTATGTTTATTGAAATCTGCTTCAGCATGGTCATGAAGTTCAGGAACTTACCATCGTCAGCTTTCTTCTTCAAACGTTGTGGGAACGGAGGTGGTGGTCGAGGCATCATAGTTGGAAGCTTTTCAGCTTCCTTTCTTTTCTCCACGGGCTTTGGAGTTTCCTCCTCTACCGCCTCTTCATCATCCGCAGCATCACCTTGAGTCTGAGTTACCGGATGTGATTCCGATAATATTTTTCCGCTTCTTGTGGTGATCGCCATACAGCTTGCGTCATTCCTTGGATGAGTCGTGCCACTCAGCAAGGTACCTGTCTTCCTTTGGTTCAGAGATGCCAAGATTTGCCCCACTTACTGCTCCAGCTGCTTGATCGCGGTGGAATGTGGCTCTACTACCTGACTCAATGTTGATAATTCAGTCCTCATCTCCTTTACCCCAGAGTCGGTCGATTCCACCTTCAGCAGCATCTTTGCCATCATGCTCTCCAATTTTGACGTCCCTGTCTCAGTGCTAGCTCTATCCCGATTACCAGGTGGAACATACAACCCACCTCTATCAGTGTGGTTCCTCCAGTTTCCTTGGTCGCGATCTCTGTAGTCGGTTTTCTCATAGTGGTTGTCTCTCTGATAGTTTCGACCTTGGTTTCCTTGGCCATTGGCCTGGAAACCCCCCAAGTAATTCGCTTCCTCAGTTTCCAACTCTGCTGCTCTACCTTGGGAACCCACAGCTTTTACCTTCTCCATCCCTCCTGAGAACAAGTGCTTGGTCAGTAGGTCCAACTGCGTTTTCAGATGCGCCATGTCTTGGTCGCGCTCCTCCTCTTTCCTACGCTGCTCTGCTGACATACCAACGGTATAGGTTCTAGCTGCAACCTCTGAATCTCGTGTGTGCCAGGCCCTGTTGGTTTTGGTGAGCCTGTCCAAAGTAGTTGTGGCCTCAACAAAAGTGAGACCCATGAATGCACCACCTGCTGCGTTGTCTAACGTCGGCTTGGTAGCCGAATTCAGTGCCCGGTAGAATGTCTGCATCAAAAAGTTATCGGTCAACTGATGGTTCGGGCATTGTGTTATCTTCTTTTTGAATCGCAACCAAGTCTCGTGCAGTGCTTCGTGCGGTTGCTGCCTAAAGTTGCTAATCTCGTCCCTCAACTGTATCATCCGAGAGGGAGGAAAGAACCTTTCTAGGACAGCTCCTCTCAACTCTCCCCACGTTGCGATAGAGTCGGGGGTCAGCTCTGTCAACCACAATGCTGCCTCATCAGACAGAGACAACGGAAACAACCTGAGCCTGATCGCTGTCTGACTCACGCCCGGTAGTTCAAACGACTTGCATATGCCCACGAAATTCATTAGGTGTTGGTTTGGATCCTCCCCAGCGGCACCTCGGAACACTCCTCTCAAGTTCAACAGCTGGATCATCGTGCTAGTGATGTTGAACTTGGCTCCGGGCGGTAGCGGTGGAACAACAATGGCGCCCGTAGCGCCAGCTCCATCTAAGTCGAGATCCTCATCATTCCGTGCGATCTCATCCTGCAGACCACCAGCATTCAGATTTTGTTGGGCCTGCAGTTCTGCAGCGATCCTCGCTGCCTCTAGTTGTGCGGCCATATTCCGCCTCAATGTTCTAGCAAGCTCGGGGTCGTAAGGTAAAATTTGTACCCCCGAACTTCGGGTACTTGGCATGCACAACTGTGTACCCTGTCAAAGACAAAAACAAAAAATAAACGTAAAGCAGGAAATTATGACTAAGAGTCAAATAAACACACCAGACTTAATTTACAACCGTATTCCCCGGCAACGGCGCCACTTTTTGATAACGCCCAAACTACACTACACCTCTAATTAAAGAAGCGTAAGCGGTCGTAGTCAAATATAGAACCCAACAAAGATTGGGGTCGAATCCCACAGAGAATATGGTGAAGATTAAGTCTTTAGTGAAGTATGTGACTAGTCGTCAATAGTTTCCGGAAAAGGGGGGGTTTGTGTAAACAAGGCGTAAACAAAACGAACAATTAACGTATGGATGATAATCAATAGGAGAATGAACTAGGGAAGTGTTTACCATGGCGTTGGTAACAATGTCGATCCTAGGCTTAATCGGGTTCTTTTTATATGCGTGTCACGATGTGATTGAAGCAATGGTATCGTCTAAACGTCTCTCGACCAAATAAACAAATTTCCTTTTTTATTCTCTCGACCTCGAAAAGATGTGCTTTTTAGATTTCAATCCTAAACATCAAGTAGATTAATCTAGTTACAGCATTAATCATTAGACGAGAGTTAGTAGTCTCGAATCCTTGTTGTTAATCAAGTTTCCCAGTTTTAATCTCTTTACTCAAGCAAATTAAACCTAGGCATGTTCTAATGTTTGCAACCACTAGAAAACGTTAAATAATGAATGATTAACAACGTGACAACATACATATTGAACCCGTCGCTACCCGGAATCTATCTCGATACCTTAGCCATGGCTCCCACAACCCTAGTTGTGGGAGGTTTAGTTACTCATGCTAGTAGAAGAATAAAAGAAAGTCATATGCATAATAAAGAAAAGAAATCCTTACAATGTATTGAGAACAATCTTTAATTATTCCAAGAACAAGAAACCAAAGATCCCAAGAACGAATCAAGAACAAGATTTAGGAGACGGAAACCGGGTGTAGCGCGTTTCCTCTCTCAAAACTCGCTCAAAAACTCCTAAAACTATTGGGAGAACTATTGTATAATGAATGAATAATATCAATGATAATTAAAATAAACCTAACATAGGGTATTTATAGGAGTCCAGGAAGTAAACCCAAAAACGTTCGGATTCCGTGTCGCCGACTGTCTCAACTTGACGGCTTGGGGTGATGGACCGTCACCACCTTGACGGACCGTCGCCTTGGCCGTCACCACAAGGCAGTGGTGTAGCTCAACCTGACGGTCACTGTGACGGACCGTCATCGCCTTGACGGACCGTCACGGCGGCCGTCACTCCTAGGCAGTACACTTCCTCTACTTGACGGTCACATGTGACAGACCGTCACATGTTTGACGGACCGTCACTCAGGCCGTCACTCTTAGGCAGAATGTCTTTTTGCTCGTATTTCCTTCTGTTTCCGTGTTTGTCTCCATTTCCTACAAATATAACATAAAAACATCAAAAACGACGATGGTTGCTTGAAAACGTACGATTGTTCTTAGTAAAAAGGAGTCGAAAGTGTCGTAAATTGGCAGCACATCAGTACCTGGGCTGCCCTCTTATCCACATGCTGCTCGGGCTCTATCTCTACTCTAGCAGCTCTAGCAGGTGCCACTGCTCGAGGGCATCCTCGACCCTTAGCTGGAGTGGGAGGCTCATCTCCGCGTGATGCCGATGATCTCGTACGAACCATCTGCGGAAGAATAAAGTAGAACAAATGAGATTTCCAGAAATTCCAAGGGTTCCACGCATGACACAGAAGCAATGAAAGAGTCAAATTTCCTAAAATGTCACTGTAGCCTCCCAAAGATTGAGTGCGGACGTCTCTGCCCCGATCCGCAGGACTCTAATAGACATTGGCTCCTATACTGATGACACCGGTGAACCTAAAGCTCTGATACCAAGTTATCACGACCCGATTTCTCGGTCATGATGGCACCTACAACCCCCCAGTAGGAGAACCAATTCCCATAGCCCAGGACAGTTAGTATTGGGCTACTATCTAGCAAATAAGCGGGAGAGTAGTTTAATAAGCAAAAGTAAGGGAACAAGATGAAGAGAATAGATAACAGGAATATATATATACATATACGGAAACTAAACCAAACCCCAAGACCTGGTATCATAGTATAGAGCCAAAACTGCATACATGGAGTGCAAACGATCCAGAACAATATATATAGATGTCTCTGAATGGTAATAGAGTACATAAAGCAAAAGATAAATTAAAGCTAAGCTCTGATCGCCAAGAGCTCACCCTCCGTCTGAAGTAGTCCCCAACGGATCTCCAAGCACGAATCACAGCGATCTAACGGCGAAGACCCACGCTAGGATCTGCACTCAAATATGCAGGGGGGTAGGGTGAGCACCAAATGAGAAGCATAAGGTACCCAGTAGGTATCATAGGCCGACTGGGCACATATAAGGTAAAAGCGTAGTAACAGATAGAACAGAAGCAAGTAGTCACAGAAATCAACGAAAGGGTACACAGGAACTAGCCCAGAGGGAAGTCAACAGAACCACATGTGAGGCCAGCAAGCAAAATATATACACCATAGGCACAGGTGAAAGTAAGAAACAACGCACCTGGGGTCCTTGCAATAACAGTGTATATATAATAAGTTTACGAAATGGACGGTATACGAGTAACCTCAAGTGTAAGAAGAAGAGAGAAAGAGTAATGATAGGCATGCTTAGAGATATGAATCAAGCCTAACTAATCATATCAATCTCAAATCTAGCAACTAACAGTCTAGCAGTAACCAATTTCATAATTAACCGTAACAGGGAACAATTCTACAAGTAAATAGCAAGAGTCTACCTACAGTCCCCCGGCCGCCCATACAACCGAGGAACACAAACAAGTGAAAACAAACCCTCCGGAATCCTATACTACCGGAGCGTACAATCAACAAACAACAAACAAAGGTGGAGCCTCAAACAATGAATGATATGATGCATGAAGATCTCAAGTGAAATGGTATCCCTGCATGTACCTCCTCCGGTGCCGATCCGGCCCAGCAGGTAGGTCCCATGGAAGGACACTGCCCGTATACCTCTACTCCACCATATACCCTTCCTCCGGCACACGCGGCCCGCAGCCCCATGCCCGGATGGCAAAGTCCATGGAGGTCCCTGACCCCATATTAAAACTCAGTATCAAAACATGTCGTCCGGAAGCAAGTCCAGGTTCAAGAGAGAGACCCAGTCTCTAATATGCATGCCCAGACCCTTTCCAGGACTAAAGTAGTAGGAAAATATCTCAAAAACCCCTCCAAGGGTGCCCGGGCATAACCGGGTCTAAACAGTAGAAAGTCATCTCGGGTGCTCGGTCCGACCGAGGCAAAAATTATCTCAGGTAGCAAGAAAACTCAACTAGCACCTCGGCCCCCTCCGAGTCTAGCGTTAATCGTAATATAAATCATAATTTCACCTTCTTTTACCCAAGAATATTCACAAGTTAAATCAAACCATTTCCAATTCATTTTCATCAAAAAGGGGCTCCCGGGGCCATGCAAGGTTTAGAAAATAGTGTCAGTAGGCCCGAAGCCCAAACCATAGTAAAACATGGATAAAACCTCTTTATATGCATGGAAATGGTATGATCACACACAGTAGCTGTCCAGCAGCTCACAATCAACCTATCGACCCTGCACAGGCCCACATCTACTCAGCAAGCATAACCAGCCTAGAAGGATAATTCTATGCCCGGAACTCGCGGACATTCCCAAAATCCCACCTTCTATGTTCCAGAGTCAACTAGGCCTCACAGGACCACAAGGGTAAATAAAATATATCGGCAAGTACTACAAGCAACGGAGGAACAAAAGTAGGCGGACATGAATAAAGCGGTCGAGGTATGTGGTACCAACCCAAGGATGCCAGCTAGTACAATTTTATCCGATATATGCTAAGTCTAGGGATTTTAAATCATAACCTACCTGTCGTCCGATGACAAGCTGCTTTAGAACAATGATGTCCAAGCCCGAACCACTCCAAAAATCTCCAAAATGAAATCAAACTCGTATTCAAACTTGACGTAGATAATTGATTTCTTTTGGAAATCAAATATTGCTTAAAATTAGTTTTCTTCACCAAAAACACTCATTAACGTGCATAATAAGCATTGTTTATAGCCACTACTGAACACTTCACTTTAAGGAAAATGGAGAAATCCAAGAGTTAGTGTTTCCAGCAACATATATACGTACAGGAAACATTCTCTTAAAATGATCAATTCTTATTACTCACCATATATATCACTACAATTAGTTGCCAAGTGTGGCCACTAATCACTGATGTGCACTCCCTCCACTTCCACGTGGAAGTGGAGGTGTAACACCTCTTATATTTATCTCGCTACGCATATACTCGGGTATTACATAGACTCGTGGTAAAATAAATATAACTTTTTGGATATATCATAATAAATAGAAAATCATTACCAATAAAACCTACTATATTATAATAATAATTTTCAACATAACTAAATTTACTATCTCCGTTAAAATATTACAATGTATACAAACCTTATAAAATAAATACATATACAATTATATCGTAACAAAAATATTTTTCATAAACCTTTAAAATATTTTAAAAAGGTAATAAAAAAAATATAACTTTAAAATAAAACATTTTCAAATATACGCGCGATGCTAATAAAATTCTTAAATTTAGGTTCGCAATTCACCATCGCACGATTTTGATACTCAAGAACTCTCTTGGAACCCTCCCTTACATTTTCTCACTGTTTTATAACTGAAAAGGCATTTTAAAACGTGAAGTTGAGGCTTTAAATCGATCTTGACCCGACCCGATTCGCCGCCCGGTTCGCGACCCGATTTCTGCCAGACAGTCCTCCGTAAAACAAACCTAACTTTTTACTCCAAGATCAGTTGGACGTGAGGTTTTGTGTGTTGGAAACTAGACTCGTAGACCTTCGATTTGGTATTTCGGGGGAATTCTAACTCTTTATATATTGAGAGAAAAGCTCTGAGACATTTTGCCCAAAGTTCAGAAAATTTATTAAAGAAACTTACGATAACTTTTGCCGACTTGCTTGACTTCAAAACTTATCATACGACCAAACAAATGGACCCGGCACCGAAATACCGGTCCCGACATTCCTTAAATGACTTAGGTCCACTACAAACAAGTTCTAACGGTACAAGAAAAACGTATACGTGGAAATGACCGGAAGAGTCATTACATTTATACTCATTATAATTCATTTTTTACCATTTTAAATATCCTAGAAACAATTATGTTTGATCATTATAAATCCCCCTATTTTCTGTAAATCATTGATTAATAGTCATTTAAACTACTAACGACTTAACTTTTACCATAATCCATGTGGGATTCGACCTCAACCTTTGTTGGGTTCTTTATTTGAAAACAACCGCTTATACTTCTTAAGTAAGGTGTAATTTGGGTGTATCAAATTTGATGGCGCCAAAATTTGACGGCGCTAAAATTTTATACTCCCAAATTATACCCCACTTAAGAAGTATAAGCGATCTTTGTCAAATATATAACCCAACAATGATTGGGATCGAATCCCATAGGGAATATGGTAAAAATTAAGTCACTAGTAGTTTAAATGACTATTAATCGATGATTTCCGAAAATGGGGGGATTTTACAATGATCGAGCTTAATTGTTTCTAGGAAATTTCAAATGGTAAACAACGAATTATAATGAGTATAAATCAATATGAGAAATAAACTAGGGATGTGTTCACCATGGCTTCGTAAACAACCTCGGGTTAGAGTTCAAACAGGTTCAATTCATATGAATAATACGAAGTAATTGAATTCATTCTTACGTCTAATCGTTTCTCAACCAAATAGACGCTTTTATTTTCAATTCTTTCAAACATCAAAAGATACGATACAAAACTCAATTTATACCCCAAGTAGATTAACCTTGTTAAAGCGTCAATCATTAGACGGGGGTTAGAAGCCCTGAATCCTTGTTGTTAATCCATTTTACCCGGTTTTAACTCCTCTATTAAAGCCAATCAAACCTAGGCTTGTCCTAATATTTGCAACCATTAGAAAATAGTATAAATGCAGGATTAACCACGTAAAATGCATACAATATGAACCCGACATCACAAAAAACCTAGATCATTACTTTGCCATGGATCCCACAATCCTAGTTGTGGGAGATTAGCTACTCATGCTTTTAGAAGAAGAGAAGATAATAACATTCATACTAAATGAAGGATTCTTACAAATAATATGAACAATCAGTTCAATTCTCCAAGAATAATGAGCAAAATAATTCTCCAAATCCAAGAACAAAAGGAGTAACATCTGTTTGTGTTTTTTTAGCGCTACAACTCATTCAAAATATGCTAAAAATGAAGTGTCTATAAAAATACCCTAGCAGTCCTATTAATAGGCAAATCCAAATTAAATCCGGATTGGTCTAGGAAAGGAAAGACAGGTCCAACAAATGGATGCCAAAATGGTGAGTTTTGGTCAGCAATGTACCGTATCTCTTAGCATTGTAACTTCTACACTTTGGCCCCTTTCTAGTTCTAGAAATGGTCGGAGGAACGGACCATTTTGAAGAAGAATGGTCTATTGTCCTGTCCATTGTAACTCAAATTTTTGCATAAGCTTTTGTATTTAGAGTTGAATACAACGGTTGTAGCAATGGTGTGTTTCAACTCACAACAATCAGCAAAACGTCTCATTTTTGGCCCAGCTAAGCTCTTTTGTTTCTTTAAGTCTATCTTTCCTGAAACACAACCAAAACACATAAATTTGCACAATATTTGCTTGAAAACTTACGTCTATTCTTTAGTCAAAAGCGTAAAATATGACATAAAGTACCGGCACATCAGGGTGTCAAGATAGAGGATGCAAAAAGGATTAATGGTGTCTAACATACGGTACCAAAGAAATTTTAAAATCTCAAAGGGGTTAACTAGGATTAATGTTAAGGGGAGGACATTTGGGTAAAGTGGCTATTCAAAAAGGGCCTAAGATTATCTTCTAAGATAAGCAACATCTAGGATTTTGCTTTGAATCACATTCAAGGGAAGTTCTAGACAACATGCATACACAAGAACAAAGTAAGCCTTACCACACAAGGCATCACAATACAAAAAGTTCACAATTAGTTTAAAAATCAATTGGAACAAATGATTTTTGACAAGCTATTCAAAGTTCTGCGCACTCATTTGTGAATCAATCAAGACAAATGAAGAATGTTCAAGTCATGACAAGAGAATGCTTTAGAAAAATTTATTTTCCGCTCGTTTTTTCAATTCGTAAATTCTTTGCCAAGAAATGTTTTGTGAGCCCATTCAAGATAAGCAAAACACGGACTCAGTCTAAACATTAAAACTTGGCATTTTCCCTTAAGAAAGTTTCCTCTCAATCTATTATAGGAAAATGTCACCCAATTTGACACACAAATAAAGAAAAGGAAAAAATTTGCTCCTTGGGAAAGAACCATAGTATAAAGGAAACCTTAGAAGTTTATTCAAAATTAACTAGTATTCACAAAGGTTATGCTTGAGTTATGCGCTTATGAATTATTAGAAAACTAAGTCCGGCGTAGGCACTAAGTGCATTAAAAAGAATGGTTAGTGAAACAATTTAGCGTCTACGACTAACCCGATAATTATTCAACTCATTCACTCACAATAAAAAGATCAAGCCTGACATGGGCGCAATATAAGCATAAGAAAATAAAGAAGCTGAATATAGATTACAATCAAGCCCAAGAGGGGCATCAATCATCCAACCTCACCCAAATCACCCCTAAACTTTAAACACAACATTGTCCCCAATGCATAAGAATAACACAAAAGTAATGGATATGAAGATTCCATGTTGGCTCTAAGAATAAGGATGACGATAATATTTGGGACTCCGCTTTCTTTTAGGCTCAGTCTTTGGAGGAATGTAAGCATGGGCAAAATCAATCTTGAAATCGCCCATGGAAGGAATTGATGGGTCCCAAGCTACTTGAAGCAGCCTATTTAGATCAATAATTTCCCATCGATATGGAAGTGTCATAAACTGGGTGAAAGATAAGGTAGGAGTGCCCCAACTGTAATTTGTATACTGAGGATCAATCTCTATTATGTGCAACTGAAAATCTTGTTGAACTTCTTGTGAGGGCCTTGGATGGTTTATAATCTCTTCCTCAGTATTTCCTACCTATTGAACTTCATTTTTTCCAAGATTTTCAGTCAAATAATTGCCCATACACCAATCGTTTGAGAGACTCCTCTCACGATGAGGTGATGCCGATGTAGGGGCAGGTAAATAGAGGTCTAAAAGTGGAGCTCTTGAGATTGTCTGGCTTACTTCTTTCTTGTGCGAACTAACAGCTTCTTCCACAGTATCAACTTGAGAATAAAGGTTACCCAAGCTACTTTTTACCTACTTTGAAGCTGATGTGATAGAGTTCCGAGTCATAGATAGAATATCTCTCACTATCCTATGCAAAAGGTCATCGTTGTCCCTTGCCATATGTGCAAGCTTGAGAAAACCACCCGATGTAGGACGGGCATGTTCCTACACCCTTGGGGTAGGATTTGGATCCTCCAACTGAGCATGAATGACATTAAAGGGTGATCCACTACCTTTTGACGCTTGTAGATTCAAGGATAACTTTCACATCTTGATGGATAGAGCATCTTAATCCCACTTCGTGGCCAAATCAATCACTCTCTGCATGGGAGGTTTTATCTAATGGCTAGAACAGAGGACATTTTGCTCAAAGACAGAGTTTACTAATAAGGACAGGGAAGGTAATAGTGATAGACTATAGCCTAGCCTTTCTCTTGAATTGATCAGCTATAATCTCCCCCTCATTTATGTGAATACCAGTCATAATACACGAGATAAGAATAGCTACCTCGATGGAAACATGGGTGGTGTTCTTTGATAGGATTAGCCATGTGCACACAAATTCTAACTACATCCAGGACTCAGCTTTAAGATCTTGGCAAAAGATACGATCTTTTGACACCGCCCAAAAAGGTTGGCCTTCAGCAATGACACTGGCTACTCAAGTATATTGTTCATCTTATGAGGCTAAATGCCTGGCAAACATTGAATGTCAGTGTAATGGCACATTCTAGAATAAAGATTTAATGGCAAGAGGAGTAATGTCAACCTCTTTGCCTGCACTAGAACTGATGGTAGTCATGGAATATTTTCTACAGAGCCCTTGTGCTTTAGAATATCTTCCTTGGCTCGGTAAGATGCATATAAATTTCATACCAATTCAAGGAAATAAGGACCGGTAATGTCAGCTAATTGGTCCAACACTCATTTATTGAACTGCTCTGCTATATTGGGGAGTACATTCTTGAAGGAGTCTACATCAAACCTTGATTCCTCTATAATTTCTTGGTGTTTGCAAAAGGTAGGATAATAAGCTCCCATCCCCTCAAGGTTGAATCAGATTGGTGTTTATGATAGTCCTTCATTTTGCACAGGTGCAGAAGGGTCCGCAAATGTCAAAGCTCTCATTGGGTCTTTTCCTTTTGCTTTGTGCCTGCAAGAAGTCATGTACCTACAAACAAATGTAAGCACCACAGAAACTAAACAAAAAATATATATATTTTCTTTAATATTGAAGGAGAGAAATACTACAAGAAGTTAATGAAAGAAGAAGAAATCGAATGCATAAAGAAAAAAATGGAACCAGATGAACTACTGGCATGTGCGTGTCACATGTGATTCGCAAGTGGGGACTCGTGCTTCGTACATGACTTTGCATAAGCTAGGCAGAATACCTGGGCAACAGGGCGTGTCATGGGCAAAGGCACATGTGTTTCACATGAGCCATCATATGTCACATATGTGCTATCACACATGCTTGGCAGTAGCTTGGAAATTTAACCCATCACCTACATCACCACCTACGTTTCATAATTGAAGACTTGCGGTTTACATGTGGAACGCAGGTGGAAAGCACTGAGAGTTTTTCAATTCTCTGCTTTCACTTATGTTGCCCATGTGATTCGCAAGGAAACATATGTGGCATACAAGTGATAAACAGGCTAGAACAAACTTTTAACAAAACTAAAGCATGGAAAAGCAATATTTGACCAATTTTTAACCTATTTCGGTACTCAGACTTCTCCAAAAAACTTCACAATCATACAAGACCCAAATAATGAGAGACGTATGCTCAATGATTTATCTTAAGAAGGATGTTACCCCATCTATCATCGGGAACATCAAGCACTATGGTTAATAAGTAAAGCACATTCAATCGCAACAATAATCACTCCACTCAACCAAAGCGCTCACCGAATAGTTCATAATCAATTAAACTTCACAAGAGCACAATGAGTCAATTTCAGCCCAATCACAATAATATTTGAAATCATCCTGCAATGATGATGATTTGCCCTTAAGAAGGATATCACCCAATCTATCATTGGGCCAAATCATGTATCATCACAAGTGGGTTACTCAGACTTTACCTTAAACTCAGAATTTTAGGCTAAAAATTAACATAAACAACGTGCATTTTTCTAAAAACAAGATCTACCAAGTTTGCACAAACCATAACAACAATAAAATCCCAAAATTTAGGTTTAAAAAAAGCAGATCTCAAGCACAAACACAATATGGTAGAATCTAAGTAGCATGCTTCACTAATAATATTCCCAAAATACTTAAAAATAATGATTTAACATTGGGGAACATACCAGAAAGTGAAAAAGAGAGAGTAAGGAGTGAAAAATTAAAGCTTTGAGGCCTACAATTGTGACCCAAGAAATTTCTCATCAGAACTTGAGTAGTGTGGTGGTGGTATGCTAGTGATGGAGTGGTGGAGAAGAAAAAAAAGAGTGTGGAGAAGAGTATGGAGGATTGGGGGATTTGTGAGAGAGAGCTTGAAGGTTTTTGGGAGAATAATGGCGGAAGGGAGATTGTAAGGTGAAAACAAAGAAGAAGAGGCATAGGTTAAATTTTGGGTCGGGTCTGATCAAAAGGTAGGTCAACAAAAGTTAAAAACATATTTGCGTCTGCGGCACCATATGCCTTTTGCATGTGACCACTTGCATTTCTCTTGTGGCTCCACAGGTGACGTTTTCTCAGCCAAATTATGCCAGTGCACTGGTTGGGACATACGACGGCATGTGCGGCCATAAGTCTCTGTGTGCATTTCGCTCCTCACATCGCATATGCCTTCCGATTTAAATTTTTTCTTCAGTTTACTGCCAATAGGGTGCGATGCCACCTACGTCCGCGAGTTAAAACCTACAATGTACAGGTGGTCTCGCACATCCCCTCCAAATCAATTTCCACTTAGCCATTTCTCTGATCTCCATACATTCCTAAAATAAACCAAAAACAACAAAAAAGGTGAAGTAAATAAATCAAAAACACTTGGGTTTCCTCCCAAGAAGTGCTTGATTTTACATCACGGCTCGATGATAGTACCTCATGTATTAATTATTACTAGAGATCATGCCAATATGATTGACACAACCCCATCCAAAATTTTAGAATTACTTTCTCAAGATCTTCATCAACTCTTCCCCTTTCCAAACTAGCAACATCTTAAAAGTGGAATGAGGGGATGTCATTAGGACCCATGTACAAATCCACCAAATTTGGTGGTGCAAGCATGGCAAATTCTCTGGGGTCCTTCTTCCTTCAAACATCATAGAAAGAAAGTTGATCATTCAGCGGGTCCTCCCTAATCTCATCTTCACATGGACTTTCAACCAACTCGTCCTTGGTGGCAATTATGGACACAAACCAATATTCATCTGGGGGCTTCATAGGTTGACATACATTGAATGTGACCTCCTCACTTCCCACCCGGAATTTAAGCTCTCCTAGTTCCACATCAACAAAAGCCTTTCTGGTTTCTAAGAATGGGTGCCCTAGAATGATGGGCACCTCAAGGTCAATATCACAATCTAGTACCACGAAATCAGCTGGCAAGATGAACTTGTCCACCTTCACCAATAAATCAAACAAGATGCCAACCGAGCATTTTATAGAATGGTCAGCCATTAGCAACCTCATCGGTGTTGGTTTGGGAGAACCCAAACCTAACTTTTTGAAGATCACAAGGGGCATCAACTTGATGCTTGCCCCGAGGTTACATAAGGCCTTTTTGAACAAGTAGATGCCAATAGTACAAGGGATGGTAAAAGCTCCTGGATCTTCCCTCTTGATGGCCATATTGCTTGCCATGGCTGCACTATAATTGTGGGACACTTTCACCATCCCCACATCAATTACTCTCTTCTTTTTCAACAATTCCTTCAAGAATTTAGCATAGCCTGGCATTAGCATGAGAGTGTTAACCAAATGAATATTTATAGATAATTTGCTGAACATGTCTACAAATTTCTTGAATCGGTTATCTTCCTTTTTCTTCATTAATCTCTGGGGATACGGGGGAGGAACTTTAGGCAATGGCCTTGGCTCACTAGAAATTGCTTCCTTTTTCTCCTCCTCTAGGTCAATTGCAACTTGAGAAGGCATTTTAATCTTGTCCCTCTCCTCATTCAAGCAATCATCATCAACAACAACATTGGGTGTACTAAGCTTTACCCCAATCTCCAGATCTTCACTCTTTCTTTTTTCAAGTGCAACTTCTTTGGTTCCATCACCAGCTTTATCAAGAATCTTTCCACTCCTAGTGACTATAGCCATGACAAGGTCATCAGTTTTTGGGTTAGAAAGAGTATCACTAGGAAGAGTGCCCTTCATTCAGGGGTTCATTTGAGTAGATAGATGGTTCATTTGAGCTTCCAAGTGTTTGATCAATGCCGAATGAGAGCTTATAGTTTGGTGAAGGGTAGACACATCACCTTCAAGTCTCTCACTCTGTTATCCGTGGACTCTACTTTTTTTAACACAACTTCCAATATCTCTTCTAATTTTGAACTAGCAAGGTTACTAACAATTGGTTGGAATGGAGAAGTGTCTACCTTGGGTGGAGGCACATATAGGTTACCACTTCAGTGATTATAGCGATCACCTTCTCTTTCACGATCTCTCCAAGGACCATCATGATCCCTACCTTGCTCACGGTCTCTCCATTGGTTACCTCTTTCCCGGTTCCAACCTTGATTCACATCCCTAGGTCTCCAAGGGCCTTGATTAGCACCTTGGTACCCCGGGTGAGAACCTGCTATCAAATTATAAGCTTCTTCATCAATTGATGAATAGAAACCACTTTCATCATGTCTCTTAGCACCATAAGCTCCAACAGCTTTCACACTCTTAGTTCTGGCACCCATCATGTGCTTGGCTAATAACTAAATTTGGGTCATCATCTTAACCATGGCCTTGTCTCATTCTTCTTTTTTATTCCTCATTTCATTGGTCATTATGGAAGAGCTGACACCCATAGAAACTTCAGCCTCTTTTGTATGCCATAATCTATATATTTTCATCATTCTATCCAAAAGAGATGAAGCAAGACCATAAGATTGATCCATAATGGATTTACCCGCAATATTGTTATCAACCAACTTGTTCATAGAATTAAGTGCCCGATAGAAGCTTTGGAGTAGAATCCCTTCTGGTAGACCATGGTTCAACCATAGAAACAAATTCTTATTGAACCTTAACCACACCTCATGCAATAGTTCATCTGGAAATTGGCAAAAGATTGTAATCTCATCTCTCAATTGCAACATCTGTGAGGGTGGGAAAAATTTATAACACCCCAAAATCTGAACCAGCTTCTGTATAGGGCTTAGTGAGAAAAATGCAGAAAAATTCCAAGTTCTCAGAAACCACGATCAGGATCACAGGCCGTCATTCAGAATCACAACCTATAGTCTAATATGTGGTCTAGCCTCAGAGTTGGTCTCCCTTTATTTTACGGGTGACTTTACGGATCATGGTTTGAAACCACGGCCTATCCTATCACTCGTGGATTGTCCATCAAAGAAGTGCCAGTTTTCCATCTCAGAACCACAGACGAATCCATGGACTGTAGTTTAGTACCACGGTCCATCCTGTCAACCGTGGTCCAGCTCTTGAAAGGACCCTCAGTTTTGGGCCCAAGAACCATGGCTAAAACAATAGTCTATCATTTTGATCCACAGACCATCCTGTCATCCATGCATCAATAAATCAGAGAACCCCTAAACCCCCAAGGCAAGAACCATGACTCAGTCGATGGTCCATCAGTCAGAACCATGGTTCATCAACCAAATCGTGGATCGATGTCCTGAGATTTTTAGCAGTTTTCTAATAATCCCCAAGGGTATTTTAGACCTTTCCTACTCATTTAAAAGGCTAATCCACATCATTTTAACAAGCCTAATACCAATAACTAAGCCTAAAACTACCCAAACCCCTCATTCCCTCATTTTTCAATCGACACTTAGCAAATTTGGCAAAATGAAGTGTTTTTCTTCTCTAAAGAAAAAACCAGGGTTCTTCAATTTTAGGCTCAAAACTCAAAGATTCTTTCATAGGTTCTACTCTAAGGTATGTGTGAATTCATCAATGGGTATCCTTTCACCCATTGAGTTCCTAAGTTAAATTAGTTCTCCAGTTTTCAGTTTAGTCTTCAGGACCTCGGGTTCCTGAATCTCATGAACCTCTTGTATTTCAGTCTCCTTGCCACTTATGAATATTATTACATATTTTCTTGATGTCCAATATTTCATGACTTTGAACTATGATTATGAACTGCATCCTCTATTCAGAATCTAATATTGTTAAGAGTAGTTAAATTTATTAGGATGGTGGGTTATGAGCACCCGATCAGCATAAGACTTCATGCATTTTTAGTCAGATACTCAGTTATTTAGAAGCACATAATTAGAATGCTTTCAGTCTCAGTATTACTTTACACTCTCAGGAAATTAGTATTTTGAGCTATCCAGTATGTCAGTTTATTTATTTATTTATTTATTTATTTAGTAGGGAGTAGTACTTAGCACCGAGCGGGCGAGGGGATGAAGAATCACATGTTAGTTAGGCTGAGACCTTTAGTAGAAGTCCCTAAGTCCCAGAACTATGGTGACATTGTAGGTTCTAAAGGGTCACCCATCAGATCAGGCTTGACACCTTAGTCCTTTTGTACAGCAGATTAGTGGATCTACACCAGTAAATGTTTGTACCATTAGCAAGGTATGAACGCCCTCCCAGCCAGGGTTATAAGTTTTCCCCATAGTTGGATTAGCTTGGGGTATGTTGGTTAACAGTAGCTTCCGCAGTTCAGATTTAGTATTGCATGACCATGTAGTCAGTTGTTCAGTACAGTGTTGTACAGTTGCATGTATATCTACTTGGCCATTGCATCAGTTTATATCTTTCAGTTTTGTGTTTCAGTTTAGTTTATCTTATCATATCTTGTGTATATATATATATATATAGATTAGTGCATATTCTGCATGATCAATACATTCAAAGTACTGATGCATACTTTTGTGCTACATCCTATTATGATGTAGGTTCAGGCGTTCAGCATCTAGATAGCGCTTAGTTAGATTTTCCAGTATTCTCAGCAGCAGAGTTGGTTAGTCCTCATACTTCAAGGAGAGGACATTATTCATTTATTAGAGTCTTTATTTCATTTTTCAGACTTTTAGAGTTAGCTGGGGGCTTGTCTCAGCAGCTCATCTCAGTAGAGGCTTTCAGACATAAAGTCAATTTTTCAGCTTTTATAGTTAATAGTATCTCATACTTTTATATATATATTGATTAAGAGATTATTAGTTTACATTTCTAACTTATGTTATGAAACTAGTTTAGCTTCCGCACATATATTATTTTAATCAAAATTTTTAGTTTATGCCAAACCATGGATTAGCTTGGGGTCACTTGTGGCTCTCAGCACCGCATTATATTTAGGGGGTCACCTCGGGGCATGACAAACTTGATATCAAAGCATCAGGATTATGTGTCCTAGGGTGTCTAAAATCCACATCAAGTAGAGTCTTTTTCATGGATGTGAAGAACGCCACACTTATGAGAGAGAGGCTATAAGACGTATTTAGGAAAAAATTCTTTTCTTTATGTTCTATATCATGCGAGAGTGTGAACTTTATTTAATCTTCTTCTAACTCATGCTCTACGCGTTATAGAAAATGCCTCCTAGAAGAACAAACGGAAGGAGAAATGGCAACGGTAATGGAAACCAGCAAACACCACCCATTCCAGTAGACCCCTTGAATATGCAAGTCACTCACACTGCATTCAGGGCTACTTTTCAGGGGTTAGCTTAGGCCATGACTACTCAAGTGAACCAGCAGGTTGTGGCACCAGTTAACCCACAGAATAATTCAGAAGCAGCTAAAGTCTGAGACTTTACTCAGATAAACCCTCTCAAGTTCCATGGTTTTAAGGCTGAGGAGGATCCATAAGAATTCTTTGATGACATCCAGAAGGTTACATAGATTATGGGTGTCACTCCAGTTGAAAGTGTAGACTTGGTTGCTTATTAGTTGAAAGGAGTGGCTCAAACTTGGTACAAGTTGTGGAAAGAAGTTATGGTTGACAATATAGGCCTAGTGGATTGGGATAAATTTATGACTGCTTTTCTGGACATGTTCTTCCCACTTGATTAAGGGAAGCCAAGGTTCAGGAGTTCATCAATTTGAGTTAGGGTGACATGAGTGTGAACGAGTATTCTCTCAAATTTACTCAGCTGTCAAAGTATGCTACAGCTATGGTAATTGGTTCCAGAGCTCGTATGAGTAAGTTTATGTCAGGTGTTTTCGAAGATGTTGTTAAGGAGTGTAGGACTGCTATAATGGTGAAGGAAATGGATATCTCTAGGTTGATGATCATGCCCAGCAAATTGAGGAGAAAAATATCAAAGAAAGGGAAAGAGATAATAAGAGGGACATAACAGGTAGCTTCAGTTATTCTCAGCAGAGGTCAGATAATAGTAACCCCTCTCAGTTCTGCCAAAAATCTTCAACTCCATCCCCATCCTCTGTTAGTGCCCCAGTGCCCAAATTCAGGTAGGATCAGTGAGATAAGGCACCAAGCACTAAGTCATAAGGTAGTGTCACTAGTGGGCGTACTCATCCAGTTTGCAAGAAGTATGGTAGGAAACACCAAGGTGAGTACATGGCTGGTAGTGAAAATTGTTTTGGATATGGCAAGCCAGGTCATAGGATGAAATAGTGCCCAGCGGCTTTACAGAAGGGCATGGATACTGATCAGCAAAATAAGGCCAACCCCTCAGCAGCTCCAGTAGGTTGCTCAACTCAGCAGGGTGCCTCATCTAGTATAAGTAGCAGTCACAGCCAAAACAGACTTTATGCTCTTTAGACTTGACAGGACCAGGAGGATTCCCCGGATGTTGTCATGGGTACGTTATGAGTCTTTCATACTGATATTTATGAATTGTTAGACCCCAGAGCTACACTTTATTTTGTAACTCCTTATATAGCAGTACACTTTGGTGTCAATCCAGAAATCCTCCCAGAACCTTTCTCAGTCTCTACTGTTGTTAGTGATTTAGTCATAGCCAGACGGGTATATAAAAACTACCCGGTCTCAGTTTCTCATAAAGTTACCTCAGTCGATCTTGTAGAGTTAGATATGACAGACTTCGATATTATTCTAGGCATGGACTGGTTACATTCTTGTTATGCCTCAGTCGATTATGTAACCAGGATAGTTTTGTTCCAGTTTCCTAATGATCCAGTCTTAAAATAAAAGGGTAGTACCTCAGTGCCTGTAGGTCAGTTCATCTCTTACCATAAGGCCAGAAAAATGATTTCTAAAGGGTGTATTTATCATCTTGTTCGGCTTAAAAATTCAAATTCTGAAACCCCAACTCTTGAGTCAGTGCCAGTGGTTAATGAATTCCTAGAAGTGTTTCTAGAAGATATGCCTGGAGTTCCTCCCAAGCAGGAAATTAACTTCAGAATAGATCTCCTTCTATATACTCACCCTATCTCGATTCCACCATACATAATGGCTCCAACCAAGCTTAAGGATTTAAAGGAATAGTTGAAAGACCTTCTAGATAAGGGCTTCATCAGACCCAGCATCTCTCGATGGGCTTTGATAAATGCTCAAATCGTGCTCTCTAATTAAGAAGGTCACGGCGATCGCATAGTCAAAACAAAATTTATAATTCCCAATGGGTGTTGGGGTCGAACCCAAGGGAACAATGTAGTCATGATCGATCTAGTAAAGAATAAAAGCAACTTATTGAAGTTCAAATAACAAAAAGGGGAAATGTATCTAAAAAGTGGGGGTTTTAACTATACCTAAAAGATAAAGAAACAAAACAAATAAAATATAGGTGATTAATGGCTTTCACCTTGCTTTTGCCAAGCAAGGATAACAAGGGAGATAAGGGATTGGGAATTCAAATTTACAAGACTTGCACCAGATTGACACTTAGGTAGTCTTGGTCATAGGTGTGAAGTGCTATCTCTCGATCAACATCCATATTTCTGAATGATTTTGGTTAGAACATCATTCGGTGCGATAAACAAGCAACCAATTAACTTGGAGAGGTCGTCCTATCTCTAGCTCGGACCTTTAAATAGGAGATTCCGTGATTGGAGCTATCTCTAGCCTCCAATCTAGATGGATTCCCAAGCTCCCACTATTAAATCTTCCCAAATTTAGGAAAATTCTCTCTCGAGCAATAACCCAAATCAGTAAGCTAAGTCAATGTTTGCAACCATTGACTATAAATTCAATGAATGGGGGATTCAATAGACCCAAATAATCAAAGAAGAATAAATCTAGATTTAGAATCAAAAATCCACAAAGTATTATCTCTAATACAAACCCAAAATCTCAAGTCAACAATCACACCAAAAGTATTATCTCTAATACAAACCCAAAATCTCAAGTCAACAATCACACTAAATAAACAGCAATTAAGAACAAGAGATGAAGAATGGAATCTAAAGATTTTACAATACAAAGCATCCAAATCTTCACTCCTATGGTGTTGGTTGATGAACCTTGCTCCTAAACTTGCTCAAAAATTGTGAAAATAGCCAAAGATATGTTTCAAGACAGCTTGAAAGTATTTTATGTGGATTGGGGTTTCCAAAAGGTGAAATTTCCAAATTTTCCCTCGCAGCTTCTTCCCTTCTTTTCATTCACGTGGTGTCCACCGCATTCACAAAGAGTCTTTGTCTGGTTGACCTTCACATTCGCAGGTGGCCCACCACGTTTGCAGAGCTTTGACACTGCTTGCCTTCGCATTCGCGAAGGCATGTACAGCTTCCATCTACTTGTTTCTCTGAATATCTTCCTTTTGACTTTTTTTCATCCAAATTCTTCTCGAACACTTCTAAAATGCAAAAACCTGCAAAATAGAAGTAATCCGTGTCAATTGCACTATTTTTCCTTTTATTCTTAGCAAAATCATAAACTTAAAGGCTAAATAAGTAGGTAAAATACCGACTTATTAGGGTGCTCCAATCCTTTTCGTGCATAAGAAAGATGGTTCTCTCAGGATGTGCATCGACTACTATTAGTTAAACAAAGTCACAATCAAAACAAATATCCTATTCCCAAGATTGATGACTTGTTCGACCAACTTCAAGGTGTCAGTTTCTTTTCTAAGATAGACCTCAGGTCACGTTATCATCAGCTCAGAGTCAGAGATTGTGACATTCCAAAGATAGCTTTTAGAACTCAGTATGGTCACTATGAATTTGTAGTTATGTATTTTAGACTAACAAATTCTCCAACAGCTTTTATGGATTTGATGAACAGGGTGTTCAAGCAGTACTTAGACATGTTCATCATTTTCTTCATTGATGATATCCTTGTGTATTCTCGGAGTGAAGGGGAGCATGTGAATCATTTGAAAGTTGTGCTGCAAACTCTCAAGGATCGCCAGTTATTCACAAAATTTAGTAAATGTAAATTCTGGTTGAAGTCAGTTGCCTTCCTTTGTTATGTGGTGTCTAATAAGGTCATTTGAGTGGATTCGCAGAAGATAGAGGCAGTGAAGAACTGACCCAGACCCACCTCTCTGATAGACATAAGAAGCTTTTTGGGTTTTGCTGGTTACTATAGTAGATTGGCTGAAGGATTTTTATCCATAGCTTCCCAATTGACAAAATTAACTCAATAAAAGGTTAAGTTCCAGTGGTCAGATGAGTGTGAGAAAAATTCCAAGAGTTGAAGACCAGGTTGACCACAACTCTAATTTTAACTCTACTCAATCTTGGGTTGTGTCTTGATACAACATGGTAAGGTCATCGTTTATGTCTCCTGATATCTTAAGATTCATGAGAAGAACTATCCGACTCATGACCTTGAGTTGGCAGCAGTTGTTTTTGCCTTAAAGATTTGGAGACACTACTTGTATGGTGTCCATGTGGATGTGTTTACAAAACATAAGAGCCTCTAGTATGTGTTCACCCAGAAGGAGTTGAATATTTATCAGAGAAGGTGGCTCAAGTTTCTCAAGGATTATGATATGAATGTGCTCTACCATTCGGGTAAGGCTAATGTAGTGGCTGATGCACTCAGTAGACTATCTATGGGTAATGTGTCATATGTTTAGGAAGATAAGAAGGAATTAGCTAAGGATATCATAGGCTTGCTCACGTAGGAGTTTGCCTTACGGACATAGAAGATGGCAGTGTGATAGTCCAAAATGGTCTCTAGTACTCGAGGTGAAGGAGAAGCAAGACAGTGATCCCATCTTACTTTAGTTAAAAGGTGCAGTCTATCAGCAGAGGGTAGAAGTTTTCTCCCAAAGGAGAGATAGTGTGCTTCGCTATCAAGGTCACTTATGTGTTCCTGATGTGGATAAGTTGAGGTAGTAGATCCTGACAGAGGCTCATAGTTCCAAATATTCTATTCATCCAGGTTCACCAAGATGTATCATGATCTACAGGAAATCTATTAGTGGAATGGCATGAAGTGGGACATCACAGATTTTGTGGCTAAGTGTCCTAACTGTCAGCAAGTGAAAGTAAAACATTAGAGACCGGGAGGTATGACTTAGGATATTGGCATTCCTATTTGGAAGTGGTAAGTGATCAATATAGACTTTATTATAGGTTTACCTCGTACTCGCCAGCAGCATAACTCTATTTGGGTGATACTGGACAGGGTGACTAAGTCAACTCACTTTTTGACTGTTAAGACTACAGATTTATTAGAGGATTATGCCGAACTCTACATTTGTGAGATAGTAAGGTTGAATAGGGCTTGTCTATCATCTCAGATAGGGGTACTCAGTTTACATCTTAGTTCTGGAGATTGTTTTAGAAAGGTCTTAGTACTCAAGTAAATCTCAACACAGCATTTCATCCACATATGGATGGTCAAGAAGAGTGTACCATCCAAACCTTAGAGGATATGTTGAGGGCTTGTGTGATCAATTTCAAAGGTAATTGGGATGATCACTTACCTCTTATAGAGTTTACCTACAATAACAGCTTTTATTCGAGTATTCAGATGGCCCCGTATGAGGAACTTTATGGGTGGAGGTGTAGATCACCTGTTGGCTGGTTTGAGATAGGTGAAGCAACCTTGGTTGGGCCAGATTTGGTTCATGAGGCTATAGAGAAAGTTTAGCTCATTAGGGAAAGGTTAAGGACTGCTCAGAGTCATCAGAAGTCCTATGCAGACGTGAGGAGAAGGGACTTAGAGTTTGAGATTGATGATTGGATTTTCTTGAGGGTGTCACCTATGAAGGGTGTGATGAGGTTTGGAATGAAAGGGAAGCTCAGTCCCTAATATGTAGGTCCTTACAGAATCCTGAGAAGGATTGGTAATATGGATTATGAGTTAGAGTTGCCAGTCGAGCTAGCAAAAGTTCATCCAGTTTTCCATGTTTTTAATTGTTGAAGAAGTGTGTTAGTGATCTGGCATCGATTATGCCATTAGAGAATGTGGGTGTGAAGGATAGCCCCACCTATAAAAAGGTTCCAGTTGAGATTCTTGACTGTCAGGTTCATAGGTTGAGAACTAAGGAAGTCACTTCAGTGAAAGTTTTATGGAGAAATCAGTCAGTTGAGGGAGCTACTTGGGAAGCAGAAGCAGCTATGATGACCAAGTACCTCATCTCTTTCCCTCTGATTCAGCTTCAGCTTGACGTAATAGTTCCTCTCCAGTTTTCTCAGTCTCGTCATGTGTAGTTCCCCTCAGTTTCATGTTCCCTCAACTATTCTTTCATTATCCATATGCTTTCCTTTTTTAGGACCCAATTCAGTTAGAAATCATCTTTTAGAACTCAGTTGGTAGGGATTGCAGCTCTTTCCCTCCAAACTCCGCTTGTTTAGTATTTATTCGAGGACGAATGATCCCAAGGGAGAGATAGTGTAACACCCCAGAATCTGAACCAGCTTATGTATAGGGCTTAGTGGGAAAAATGCAAAAAAATTCTAAGTTCCCAAAAACCATGGTCAAGACCATGGGCCATCATTTAGAATCACGACCTATGGTCTGATCTGTGGTTTGGCCTCGGAGTTAGTCTCCCTTCATTCTATGGGTGACTTCATGGACCGTGGTTTGAAACCATCGCCTATCCTGTCACTTGTGAATTATCCATCAGATAAGTGTCAATTTTCCATCTCAGAACCACAGACGAATCCATAGACCGTAGATTAGAACCACGGTCCATCCTGTCAACCGTGGTCCATCACTTCAGAGGACCCTCAGTTTTAGGCCCAAGAACCACGGCTAAAACATAGTCTATCATTTTGATCCACTGGCCGTCCTGTCATCCGTGCATCAATAAATTAGAGAATCCCCAAGGCAAGAACCATGACTCAGTCAATGGACCATCGGTCAAAACCACGGTCCATCGACCAAACCATGGATCGATGTCCCGAGGTTTTTAGCAGTTTTCTAATTAATCCCTAGGGGTATTTCAGACCTTTTCTACTTTTTTAAAAGACTAAACCATGTCGTTTTAACTAGTCTAAGACAATTAACTAAGCCTAAAACTACCCAAACCCCTCATTCCCTCAGTTTTCAATCTACACTTAGCAGAATTTGGCAAAAAGAAGCATTCTTCTTCTCCGAAGCAAAAACAAGGGTTCTTCAATTTCAGGCTCAAAACTCAAACATTCTTTCAAAGGTTCTACTCTCAGGTATGTGGGAATTCATCAATGGGTATCCTTTCACCCATTGAATCCCTAAGTTAAATCAGTTCTCTCCAGTTTTTAGTTTAGTCATCAAGAAGTAGGGTTCCTGAATCTCATAAACCTCTTATATTTTAGTCTCCTTGCCACGTATGAATATTATTACATGTCTTCTTGAAGTACAACATTATTATGTACTCATAATTCTAAAACCTTAAGCATGTGTTAAATTATGACTTTGAACTATGATTATGAACCGCATCCTCTATTCAGAATCTAGCATTATTAAGAGTAGTTCAATTCATTAGGATGGTGGGTTATGAACACCCGATCAGTTTAAGACTTCATGCATTTTTAGTCAGATACTAAGCTATTTAAAATTACATGATTAGAATGCTTTCAGCCTCAGTATTACTTTGCATTCTCAGGAAATTAGTATTTTGAGCTATCCAGTATGTCAGTTTATTTATTTATTTATTTATTTAGTGGGGAATAGTACTTAGCACCGAGCGGATGAGGTAATGAAGGCTCACCCATCAGTTAGGCTGAGACCTTTAGTAAAAGTCCCTAAGTCCCAGAACTATAACACCATCTTAGGTTCTAAAGGGTCACCCATCAGATCAGGCTGGACACCTTAGTCCTTTTGCACATCAGATTAGTGGATCCATGCCAGTGAATGTTTGTACCCTTAGCAAGGTATGAACTCCCTTCTAGACAGGGTTACAGGCTGGCCCCATATTTAGATCATCTTGGGGTATGTTGATTAACAGTAGCTCCCATAGTTCAGATTCAGTATTGCATGACCATATAGTCAGTTATTCAGTTCAGTGTTTTACAGTTGCATGTATATCTACTTGGTCATTGCATCAGTTTATATCTTTCAGTTTTGTATTTTATTTTATCCTTCATGTTCAGTTTATCTTATCATATCCAGTATATATATGTATATATATTAATGCATATTCTGCATGCTCATTACATTCAAAGTACTGATGCATACTTTTATGCTACATTCTATTATGATGTAGGTTCAGGCGTTCAATATCTAGATAGCGCTTAGTTTGATTTTCCAGTATTCTCAGCAGCAGAGTTAGTTAGTCCTCATACTTCAAGGATAGGACATTATTCATTTATTGCAGTCTTTATTTCATTTTTCAAACTTTTAGAGTTAGTTGGGGGCCTGTCCCAGCATCTCATCTTAGTAGAGGCTTTCAGACATAGAGTCAGGTTTTCAGCTTTTATAATTAGTAGCATCTCAGACTTTTATATATATATCGGTTCAGATATTATTGGTTTACATTTCAAAATTATGTTACGAAACCAGTTTAGCTTCCACATAGATGTTGTTTTAATCAGAATGTTTAGTTTATGCCAGACCATTGGTTAGCTTGGGGTCACTTATGGCTCTAAGCACCATCTTGCGCCTAGAGGGTAGCCTCGGGGCATGACAAAATTGGTCCAAGAAAGCTTTAACTAACCCATTCCATGTTGTAATGGAGCCCTTGGGGAGCTCTTCAAGCCATGTGGTTGCCTCTCTCGTGAGAGAGAATAGAAATAACCAAAGTTGGATCGACACTTGATTTATGATTTGTATGTTGAAGGGCTGGAAAATCTCAACAAATTTCCGGATATATCAGTTTGCATCTCCGTGATCTAGCCCTACAAATAGCCCTTTCATTTGTAGTAAATGCAATATTGTACAGGTCACATGGAATACGATATTGCTAATAATTAGAGGTAGCCGGATGGCACCCATGACACCATGAATAATTAGCTCATCCTCCTAGTCCATGTATCCATCCATGCCTTTTTGGTTGCTAGAGTGGATCATATGCAACCTACTCATAACAACAAAAACAATAAAAATATAAAAGAGAACAAATGCTAAACTAAAGTGAATCAATAGACAATAAATGGCAAATCAAAAGCCAATCCGCAGCAACGGTGCCATTTTTGATGATGCTCAAAACAACTCACTTGAAGGAGGTAGCAGTAATTGTCAAGCAAAACAATAAGTACCTAACGGGATGTCATAGTCAAATCCATGGACATTGGTATGATAATTCGCAACTAATTGTCAAGGTCAATTCGCGAGAGTAAACAAATTGTTCAAACAAGTAAATAAAATTGGTGGGGAAATGGTTTGGGAATTAAGATTCAAATTATAACAAATTACTGACGTAAACATGAGTATTTTAATCAAGAGAGGAAGCCTAGGGTTGTGTTTCCGATAGGGTCATGCAATGGGATAGGGGTTGATTATTCAAGCAAACTCTCAATTACTAGTGCGGGTAGCTTTGGTTCAAGCTATACTTATTAATTTTTCAACCCACTAAGCATGTATACTATGGTCTCTTTCAAGCCCCATAGTTGGATAACAAACCAACCAATTTAGCTTAGGTGAGTTAGGCTATTTATAGTCCCAAATCTTAGGTGAGAATTTCCTAAATCAAGTTATTTCTAGCCTCAATTTATGGTGGAAATCCCAAATCTCCACTATTGAATTCTTACCCAATTGATGAACTTCTTCTTCAAGCAAGCACACAATTAGTAAGCTAAATTAATGTTTGCAACCATCAATTTTATAATTAAAACATGAAGAATTCAATAGACCCACACATAATAATCAATTATAAATCCAAATAATCAACACTCATTCCCAAATTCAAATACCCATAATACACCCCCCTAGAATTGAGTTTAGATACTCATAGTGAAGGAATAAGAGAAGATACCAATTGACTCTTCCAAAATTCCATTCATTCTTCAATAGCCAAATTCAAATTTCAAGCTCAATGTTAACAATGGTGTTTTTCACTCTACAAAGAAGAAGAAGAAGAATTGTACTCTTCAATGTACTCTACTCTCTATTCTATTCTCTATGCTTTCTCTATGCTAATTGGAAATTCAAAACTATAGTATATCCTTTGCACAGATCCTAAAAAGGGTCTTGGAACCTTTCCAATCATGCCACACACATTTGGACAATTTTTCCCTTTGGGGCATGTGCAAAGTCAAGGGCAAAGGCACTTGCGGCCGCCCATGATGACTTGCGGATCCCAGGTGCCTAGTTATCAAGGCAGTGAATTTCTAGTTACTTGTTGTCCCATGTGAAAGGGGAAGGGTGATCTCCCTTGGCCATTTGCGGCTCGTATGTGGCTGACTGTTCAGGCAGTTTCTCAGCTCTTATGTGTGCTCACACCAGCGAAATACAGGTGTTCTCTTGCTGCTCACATGTTGGTTTGCACATCACGATAGATACTTTATCTTCTGATCATCTTTGTAACTTGGCTTTCATTTTTAGCTCCTTTAGGTTCAAATCCTTTTCTTCCTTCAATTGACCAAGAGTGTCTGCATATAATACAATAGAGGAATAAAACACTTCTAAATCGCATTAAATCAAGGTAATAATTCATGAATAAAGGTTAAATAATTTGGTAGATTACCAACTTATCATTTTGCCTGCCAACTCGTAACAAAATGCTTATAATTTAACGAGGGTGAAGTCTGAGTAGCCCATGGGTTGATTCTTGAACCGGAGGATTGTAATTATATAATTTTAAGGATCACTTTTGTGTTTAAATGAAAATTACTTACTGTTGAGATTCTACTATTGGGTCTACAGCCCATGGATTGGTTCCACGAATCATAGACTCACTCGTGGAATTTCATTAGAGAATGAAAATCTCAGGTGTCATTCCATGAGTCAAAGGATGGATCCATAGTTCTGAACTACAACCCATCAAGTGACCCATGATACCTGGGATCACTTCACTATTAGCTGTAAAACTAGAACCACAGATGGATCCATGGACCATGGATTGATTCCATGGGCCATCAACCTATCTGTGGACTATGCTCTGCACACATGTACAATAAGTAAAAAAATTCCTTTTTCTTTTGTTTTTCTTTTCTCATGCTATATGCTAACGATCTCTCTCGCAGGTATCATGCCTCCTTAAAACACTCCGAAGAAGGGTGAAGCACAAACAGCTAAGGAAAGAAGGGAAGGGACTCAGAAATTACAAACTAGACTCATGGATGAGCCCTCTAAACCAAAAAACAAAGGGTTCGAGGAGGTGTATGCCATTGAATCAGATACAGAAGTACAGCCTTGAAACATGAGGCAAGGACAAAAAAGACAGGAACAAGCCACCTCTCCTCAGTCTAAAGAGGGAGAGGATGATTCTGAGTCCTCATCTAGTGAGAATGGAACTGGAGATGACACTGCCTTAGGTAGAAAATACCATACTGGTTTAGGATTATCCACTGCTAGTGTGAGTGAGTCCGGCACAAAGAGCCCTAATGAAGCTGAGGTCTAAAATAATGAGGCCGTCCACATTGTATCGACATTCAAAAGCAAGAACCTTGAGGTTCAGGAAAATGTTTGGTGGGATATTTAAGGGTCTTCCAAACTATTTCATGAGGGTTAGCATAGAATGATAGAGGGCACCCAAGGCAAAGTATTTTCGAGGAGATAGAGATCTAGTCAACATCCTTGGATGACATGGAATAAATTAAAGAGTTGTATGATCATTATGGGTTCAAATGGATGAGTCAGCAGGGTGGAGCCTACAACCTCATTCTTATTTGCAAGTTTTATGCTGCTTATGTAGCCACTCTCATCAACTCATATGATAAGGGGGAAAATCCAAAGAAGCTTCCACCCTTTGATAGAGTACAAGTGCGAGGGGTTCTGGTTCATATTTTAGAGTGCATCATCCAGCGCTTTATTTATGGCCCAGACTACATAGCACTAGTCGCTCAGCTGGATCTTGACTTTATATTAGAGCAGCACCATAGCAACAACACCCCACTTGGATGGCTAGCCTCGGTGATAAGTGATGGGAACCCGCCTTAGTTAATGGTCAAATCATTTTCTATCACAAAGGCATCACTAAGTATGGCTGGTAAGTTTTGGTGGTCCATAGTGCAGTATCGGTTGGTCCCTACGGCTGAATAATACACTGACTCCAGACCGAGCAATCTTGGTTGATGATATCATGTCCCATTTTGACATTATTATTGCTTGTACCATAGCAGAAGAGCTTAAAGAGCAGGCCTTGAAGACCTCTACTTCCATTCTATTCTCATGCCTTATCACCAAGTCATGCCCAAAAGTTGGGATACCCACCTATGTGGGGATTAACATGACACTATATTCTACAGGCTTCCAGGATATCAAACTTATCTGAGATATGGCTAACCTTGTGGAAAAGGGTAAAGCCTATTCTTCTGCCTCCTGGAGTGCTATTTTTTCTGATCTAGGTGATAGTATTCCGATTGATTCCTCAGCGATTTTTAGGGACACAGTCGCCTCAGCCTCAGACCTCACAGCTGTTGAGATAGGTACTTCTACTACTCCTCCAGCAGCTCAGGTGACCATAGTCACTTATTCTTCAGAGGCAGCCCCCACCGTTATTTTCTCTAGCTAGACCTTCAGCAAGGTCTCTAAGATGGCAGTCCATGCAGATGAGAAAATTAAGCAGTTCTCTTGGGCCATTAAGTTGTTGATCAGAAAAGAGATTGCCACAGTGCTTGAGCCTATTCAGAGTTCTATTGATAGTATGAATGCTTGTTTGGATGGGATAGAGATACAGGTGAATGATAGAATGTGGAATCTATGTACACCAAACCTTATAGCTATCCTCATCGAGCTTGCTATAGCTCGTGCTGATATTAATGCCATTGAGGCAAAGACGATTCTAGTTATTGAGGCTACACCAGCCAGAGATGAGGAAGGGGGCGATTTCTTTATTGATCTACTAGTAGAGTACCCTCCACGTGCTCTGCTTAAGAGAGCTCGAGATGAGGTTGATAATATTGATATTCCTTAAGCCGAGAAAAAGAAGAAGCAAAAAGGAAAGAAATCACGTAGAGAGGATGATGAGTCAGTTATGACACCGGCTGAGATAAAAAAGAAAAAGAAAGAAAGAGGCCCAGAAAGCTCAAAAGAAGGATGCAAAGTATTAACAGCAGACCATGGAGTCCTCTAGATGTGATGAAGCATCCTGAGTTGGGGCCAAGCGAGTTAGATTTGAGGCCTTGAGAGATGGTACTTCATCAAGCTTGGCACCTTTTTTAGACCTAATTTTAGAGTGCTTAGTATGGGCAGAGAGACTTTTATTGCTGATGATGAGAGAGTTATGCCTGTAGCTATTGTTTCCACAATGGGTGCCACACCACAGGACCTGTCTACTACACCAGACACCAGCGCTTAGGCGCTACAGGTATGTTCTTTCCTCCTTTGTAGTTATTCTTTTAGTGCATTGGGGACAATGCACATTCCTTTTTGGTAGGGTAGGGGAAGCTAGTCTGCGTGTATGTTTTGATAAGTATTTTTGCAAAGTATGAGTAGTCAAGATACTCACTTTGTACCGCGACATTAAATCAAGTGTTGCTTGGGAGGCAACCATAGAGGGTACCTTTGAGTATTTGCGTCCCTGGGGTTTTTTGTTGTGTTCCTTTCCTGAGGACTTCTATTTCCATTGAACCAGCACATTTAGGAGTCTGTTGTGTGTTAGCAAAAGAAAAATAGGAAATTTAGTGCAGTCTATGGCATGGAATTTGAT
This sequence comes from Jaltomata sinuosa, assembly GCA_003996215.1. Lineage (NCBI taxonomy): Eukaryota > Viridiplantae > Streptophyta > Magnoliopsida > Solanales > Solanaceae > Jaltomata > Jaltomata sinuosa. The sequence goes on along the minus strand of QJPP01001837.1, from coordinate 152,358 downwards.
TTGAAAGAGATTTTGAAAAAAATGGACCCCCTCATATTTTTAAGTGACATGTTAGTTATTTTAATAGACTTACCATAATGGATATTTGCATGACATCATATATGTGAATGTGATAAGTGTTGTTTAAACTAGGGCATGAACTTGATAGTTAGTAATTGATAGTGAAACTATGTGCCATGTGTGTGTGACCTGCATTAGTATTGTTCTTACTTTGTGTGTCAATCCAAAACTTGCCCGGTTGGTCTTGCCTAAGTCGTAGGATAGTTGGTTAGGAAAGGATCATAGGCCATTTTTGAATTCAACCCACTTAGCCTAAAACGACCATCTAAATAAAGTTTATATCCCTCGATCCCTGATGTTGAGCCTAAATGGACCCTTTTTTATTAGCTTATTCACATTCCCAGTTTTTCTTTGAACCTTTAGTTTGGCCCTGGTTCCTCCTTAGACATTGTGCACCTCAACTCAGGCAAATTACCTAAGTTGAGGGTGACTATTGTAGAGGTAAATGAGAAGAAGAATGGGTATAAAAAGAGTAGACTAGTGATAAAAAGGGAAATAACGGGTGCGGCATGTGCTAAAAGATGAAAGAAAAAGAGAAGAGAAAAAAAATGAGAAAAAATGAGAAAATCTAAGTTAGAAATAATTGTCGCACCCGTTGCATGATGAAAAAGAAAAAAATAAAGGGAGAATAAGTGAGGAAAGATTAGTCTGAAAAATGGAATAAAGATAGTGTAGTTTCAAGGAGGGCATAGTTATTATTCCCAAATACACCATACCTATCCTTGAGCCTACATTACAAGCTGAGTAAGGTCCTATAGTGATTCTAATCCAACTGTTCAAAAACCAAGGCATAGAAAATAAGGGTAAGCCTATTGTATTATGTATGTATTGTTTGCATTTTCTTGTGAGAGAGAGTGTATGTGGTCTAGTCTCGATTTGAATGATTACTCTGTGAGTGGGACTTCTTTATGGTGAGGGCACTATAATAACACTGTTGATTGATGATTATTGGGGTAATTTTCATTTGTGTATGTAACCTTATCTATTGATATTGTGATGTCATTCATAGATTATCTTATGTTAACTGGATAAATAGTGTACGTGCACTTGTTTTGCAGTAAGAAAGAGGGGGGTGTCTAACTTGTATGCTGAATTGTTGAAAGCTATGTGACTGCCGTAGTTTCCTAGTTTTCTTTTGTCTAAGCATCATGATAGAATAGTTTTTATTTTGTTTCTTAAGGACAAGCAAACGTTTTAAGTTGAGGGTGTTGATATGCCATTGTTTTACGGCACTTTCAATGCTTAAAATTTAGAATTTATGGATGTTCTTTAGCACTTTGTTAGTAGATATGATGTGTTTTTGTGAGTTGTGCAAGAAAACAGAGCGCACAAGCAAAGAACTGGAGTTTGCACTGAAAATTAGCTAAAGTCTGAAAGTACAAGTGGAATGATTAGTCGTGATTCCAAACCATGGACAAGTGTTGTAAGTCATGAACTAAAATCTGCATGTGTACAAGCAAGGTCAATCTATGAGTCGTGAACCTTTACCACGAACAAGTACCGTGGCTCATAGACTGAGTCCTTGCAGAGTTGCAAAAGTGAAGTGTTAAACTAGGATTGGATCCACTGGTCGAGTTCTAAACGGCGTGTAAGTCCTGTGACACATAAAAAGAGCTCTTGCAGACTTATAATTATTGACGTTGAAACCACGAATGATTTGATAATTCTTAGCTCCATAATACGTACCGATCCTATTTCTTATATTCCAGTGATCAGAGGAGATGCAAAATAGAGGTCTGAAACCACGAGTAAATTGACAAACTGTAATTCCATTCCATGACCCGTGATCCCACCCATGGAATCCTACAGCCAAAAGGTTGACCTGATCAGACGATGGTTGATTCTACAAGACCATAAATCATCACATAGAATGATGGGTCATGGACCCATCCATAGACACTGACGTGGCTATGTTTTCCTAGTCAATTTAGGATAGGATTTGTTGTCTATAAATACTTTTCCTAGGTTTTGTTTTGAAGGTTACGCATTAATTCTGTCTCTTACGACTTAGAAACTTGAAGTATTACATTGTTCTTGGTTTTGAGAGATCAATTCATCCATTGATTCTTGGTTATTGATTCTTCTTTGATAATTCAAGATTCTGGATTTCTTTTATTCATATCGTAAGTATATGATTATAAATTTTTCACCAAATTCTGATTGTTTTCTTATGAACATGAGTAGCTAAATCCATAACTAGGGTTGTGGGAACTATGACAGATTAACAAAAGTAGGCAAAGTACTTAGTGATTCTAGCATAGTATTTATGCATGTATTGTTCTTCCTTTCATATTAATTGCTTTCTAGCGATTGAAAATGTTAGAACTCGTCTTATTCTTACTTGCTGGACCAAAGAGGTAATGAATGGGAAAAAGGATTAACAACGGAGACTCGAGGCTATCAACCCTCATTTAATATCTTGACCTTGTCAGAGAATAGCTAATTTGGGATCTAAGGTAAGGGTTAGTATAGCATACACCTGTAAATGGACCAAGTTGAATAGTGATATTAATCTATCTAGGGGACCAACTATTTAGTTGAACATAACTTACTGATCTTTCATGCTAAGAACCAGAATAGATCACTAGTATAATGCCTGACTGAGTTATTAAATCATGGGGAACATAATCCTAGCCAACTCTCTCACTGATCAACAACAAAATTGATACTTGATGTGACTTGAGTACTTACAATTTGCAAACATTATTTGTTACATAAGTTTCCCCCTTTTTGGAAATAAAAGACTAAGAGCATGAATAACCACATTGACCTATGTCCTATCCATATTCCTTGTGGGATCGACTCTAACCTTGATTAGGTTCTACATTTGAACAACGACCGATTTATAAATCAATACAGAGGTGTAATTTGGGTGTATCATCTACAAAGGGAAACAAAGTGTCGATTCGTAGGACATGATCTAGGCTTTTCTTTGTAAAGCCAAGGCTTTGACTCAGTATTCACCTACCCTGACATTACCAATAGTTAGACCATTTGAGCCTTTTAGCCTATTTCTTTGATAACCACTTAATTAGCCATTCTCTTTTGTTGATTGGCCTTGTAATAATTTGATCCCAAAGTCCCTAGTGCACTTTAAAAGTTAAAAACATAAAAGTAGATTAAGGAAGGTGAAATAATGGAATAAGGGGTGGAAATAGAAGAAAGAAAGTTAATTGGTGCCCATACATAAAAATTATTGTATGTTGTTCATAAAGAGTAGAAAAATGAAAATAAAAAATAAAAAATTATAAAATGCGAGAAATAAAGAAGAAGAGAAAAATTGCTCGTTACTAGGGATGTGCGAAAAATAGAGCAAGTGCTTAAAGATTGGAGGAGATATAAGGCAAGCATAAGAAAAATTAAAAAATTGGGAGATATAAAGGGAAGAGTATAAAATTTGTGTGAATTTGAATGTCTTAAAGTGCTTAAGGAGAGTACTCACTATTTTAACCATATATTTTCTACTCGTCCCCTAGCCGGCATTACAATCCAAAAAGCCATATTGATCTTGTGTTTCAAATACTTTTGTTAATAGAGTATGATACTAAGGGCAATCTTATGGTTTGTCTTATATGCATGAGAATTTCTTTGTGAGAGTGAGCGATATTGTTTTTCTTATATGCCCTAGAAATTGTGATATATTGAGAGTAAATAAGGAGGCATCTCTCTTAAAAAGTGAGGGAACATAAATGGTGAAAGCTTGGTGAAGTATTTGATTTTTTTGCTTAATGATGTGATTGTTTTTGCCCTATGTATTATGTGGGTGACTATTTTTTTAGAGGCTATGTCGTCTTGTTAGAATCGTCTTTGTATTGCATTGCTAAAAGAACTTAGTAATTCAGAGTTGCTTGATGTTTAAATTGTCTTGGTGATCTAATAAAGAGTAGACCTGTTTGATTGGCGTAGCTAGGTAGGTAACATGTTGTAAGTTTCTGGTAGTTGTTCTAGGCCAAACAAAGGTTAAAGTGTGGGGTGGTGATGTTAGTCATATTTACACGGTTTTTAGCCATACTTTGCCCATGTTTATACCTTGTTTCTGAGAATAAATAAGCTAAATAGTTTTAATTATTACTCATTTTAGTGTTTTGGAGCTAATGCAATGTGTTTAGAAAGTTGTAGGTGAAAAGACCAAAAAATTGGCTAAGTGTGGACAGAACACAGGCAACCTCCCATGGTCAAGCTCAAAGCGAGCAGATGGACCTCACAGCACCAACGGGGGAGAGAAGGGAGTTTGATTTTGACCCTCTCTGAAGTTTTATCTCTGAGAGAAGAAATCAAAGGCAAAGAGAAAGCCCTCGCGATGCTAAGGCTAGGGCGAGGCTGTGAGCCTCGCACCGTGAGGCAACAGAGACTCGGCCATTAGGTGGGCCCTTTTTGGTGTTTGTACTTAGTTTAAAACCTACACATAGGTGTTTTTAAGTGATATTCATCATTGTGGAAGCACAGAGCAAGATCAAAGGCATATTCTTCTTAAGGTTTTTTCTTTTATCTTTTACGTAATTTTAATTCTTGTTCAAAACATGATTTCTTACTATTGTAAGAAGATTATGAGTGGATAAACACCCTTTTTTCTAGGGTTATGGCCAAAGTATGAACGTCGTATCTTAATATAGAGTTTTTATGCATTACTACCATGTGAATTATTTATTTCATCTTGTATTACTATTCTATTAATTCACGATCAACAGGGTAAATGAATAATCGCTAATGGAACTCAATAGAGAAAAGTTAGGGATTGAATGTGGGTTAAAAAAAGTAGGATGTGTTCTACAGAATGGATTTGCAGCTAGGATGGAAATCATACCTAGTTTGCACTACTCGGCTCCCATACCGGAGATATAAATATCTTCGGGTTAATTATGAGTATCATCACTTAACAATATAGGTATGGGGTTAACCTGGATAGATAGTTAGAGGTTCAAAAGGCCATGACTATAATATCAATTCTATGAGTCAGTAATCCAGTAGAAATTCGAATAGCAACTACGGTATACATATGACGGGATTATGCAAGGTGCCATAACCCTGGGATTTATTGACTCTGTTAAATAACTTCCATAATATCGATCTTTTTTAGTATTTTTGTTTTAAACCAAAAGTAGAAGTAAAACAACATCCAAACTCTCTTTGTTGAAAACACTTGTTCTTTTAATTATAATAGATTAACTCGACTACTTTTCAGCGATAAGTCCCTATGTTATTTGACCTTTAATTGCGTAAGCAATCATTGTATTACTTAGCGACCACATATATTTACATGTGCGCCGGAAGAGAACAACAGCTGGTCCAGATTTAGGGATATCACTTTGATGGATCGCGGGGCTAGAGTCATGATGTCACATGAATATGGAGGAGATTCACCCTCACTATTGGTTAGTTTAATAATAGAAACCCCTCCATCATCAACAAGATAAGAACTGACTTTCAGAACATTCGATCGAGAGCCCCCGCCACATGGTCCTCTGATTTTCTTCTTGGAACTAGAAGGCTTATTACATTTGCACTTCTTCAATAGGGCACTAGGCTCGGAAATATCTATGGTAGGCCAGGATTGCTTCTTTGAACCATTTTGAAAGGCAGAAACCCCCTCGTCAAGCTGTGATAGAGAGATGGGCTTTGTCACGTCATGATGGGGCCTTTTAATAAAAATACCTGCAAAAGATGAAGGACATGGTCAAGGGATTGCTGAAGTAAGGATGAAACACTAGGATTAGATTGGAACATGCTGTGATTTTTCCCTCCATACTCTAGCTAGAGCCACGAACTTCCAAGTTTGAACAGGTGGCGGAGAAAGATGTCGATTGCGTTTAACATAGTCAGATAGGACAGGAATAAGGGCCAGATCCCAAGACTTATAAAATAAAAAAGAAAGAAGAAGATCAATGACAATGAGTAGTTAACAACAAAAAAGGTGATTGCACAAAAAAGAGAAACTTATGAGTTCTGTTCCAAGCTTCGGGGAAAGGCTAGTGTGACGAAGGGATAAGGTCAGAAGTAGGCACTACAATGAACTGATCTAACCCTCATGGTCCAGATCATCATCAATATTAAAGATAATATTCTTAAATCCATGGCCGGACAAAGAGCAAATGCTGCCCCGAACCACCTTCAGCTTGTAAAGGCAAATGAGATGCTCGAGCATAAAAAAAAGATTGATGTAATTGCAAAAATAACAAAGGAAGGCAACCACCCTCCATATCATCGGCCCTACCTACTCCAAGAACACTTGTACTTGAGACAGAAGTCTAGAATGACCCTGTCAATTGAGGGCTTTAGTCCCAAAGTAAAGTGTATGTGTGTATGAATAGGAAGTCAACCCAACGGCTTAAAATATGCTCATGTGAGGATGGGGCCTCAATTCAGATATTTTTGTCTCTCCAATAACAATCTTCCAGTACCATGGGAAGGGAATCGAAGGGTGAAGCTGAAGACAGAATATGATACTCCTCTACCAGCTAATTATGGTCATTCACTTTCGTCTCCACCTTGGAAGAACACTCATCCTCGAAACCCAATAATTTTAGGAATACTTCTTTGGCAGAAGTAGGAGGATTGATCTAGAGTCCTAACCTCACAAAATAGAAGGGGGGCCCTTACTAGAAAGTGTTTCCACGGTGGAGATAGGCGGTAAGGAAGTGGTAGAGTAGTAGACATCATCAACCTGAGCTTTGGCCTTTGAAATCGAGGGAATATCTACTCTCGCCATTAGAAAAGATGAATGATAGGAAGGTAGAGTCAAGAAAGGAAAAATATCTTGAGCAATATGGGATGAAGACCTCAAAAGTGAAAGTAGAAAATACCGTTAAAATACAATGTAAGGAAGGGATGAGCCTCGAGGGTATAAGAAGAGGGAAAATAGGTCACCTCCATGGATTAGAGCGTCAAAATAGCCCTCTTCATGATAGACACATAATTAAGCAACTCGACGCAAAGAGGCGTTAAAATAGCCCTATTTATGATAGACACATCATCAAGCAACCCGACGCAAAGCGACGCGAACAATCAAAGACATTTAGTGTGAACAAGTGCCTAGTCGAATCATGTGCATAAAAGCTTTTTTGAAACACCCTATGTCTCATCAAAGGGAGTAATGACTCTTTCACTTCCCAAGCGAGCTTAGCTGGACGGTTAAGAAGTGAGGAACTATCTGTATAGGGTAAAAACCCTGGCGCTTGTTAAGGCTAATGTTATTATTGACGCATGGAATCATGATTAGGAAAGAGATCCTAGTGCGAATAAGAGACCGGTGGAGGCTGGTCAGGTACCAAACCTCCATAGGTCCCGAAGTCAGGAGTTCTTCAAAGATAATGAAGGAAGTCTCTGGATCTGACTGACATCCATTTCGGCCTATGGTGAGCGATATCCTCAAGCCCAGACTCTCTATTTTATCCAAGGTGCAAAGCACATGATAATGAAACCATCATTAATCAATCTCGAAACATGCGGTGACCTGTGGCCACGTGATAATACTCAAATGAAATCTAGGATAGACTTTTTATAGAATCTAGACTAGCATGGGAGTAGAACGCGTATCATCTTTCTAACTTGTAACAAGCTATCTTGGTTCAAAATACATAATCTCTCTCTCTCTTCTTTGATCTCCAGATCTTGATATTAATGAGTAATTTTACTTTTAGTCATTATTATTCCTTTGTTTGCTTTTATTATTAGCTTTTAGCCAAAAAAAGAAAGGAAACGTGATCAGACCTAATTCACTTTCCTTTAACCCTATTTTATAAATTTCAACTTAGCTTGCACCATCACCTAAACAAGCTTGTTGGCTTAAGGAAGTGTTTGATGCCAGAAACTGGTTCCCCTCTACTAATCCTATTATACACCTGAATCATTTCTCCATTGCAGGAGCATTCAAGATCAAGAAGCTATACATATCACTGATTCCTCAGCATCCCAAAGTGACATGGAAGAACCTAGTTTTGTCCAGAAGCTATGCAATACTACTGCCACAGAATCCTTGAAACATCTATTCTTCGACTGTCCTTTCTCCATATTTGTATGGGCTACACTACTACAATGGTTGAACATCACAAGACAAATGAGCCCCTGGGTAGAAAAAGTGTCATGGCAATCTGTTAGAAAGGAAAGAAGGAAGAATTTGAAAAACTACAGAGAGGAACAACAGAGAAAAATGCAGCTGTAAATTGCTACAGAAACTTGAAGATTAAGAAGAAGGCTGAAGCTTTTGAGATATATTTCTATCTAGATGTTTCATTACACTAGTTTTTTTAGTATATATAAAGTGTGAGGATTACAAACCATATAACAAGCAAAATATCTCACACTAAACTATGTACATATGTGGCTCACTAACCACCACTCATTTTAACCCAAAAGACTTGTCTACTACAAAAATATCTACTATCTAGGAGTTTCTAGAGAAATCTTAATTTCCTAACACTCCTCCTTAAGATTTTTTCGTTGAAACTCCTTGCAACATCCTTTGAAACTCAAACTTCTTGGTAGGAAGAGCCTTGGTTAGAATATCAGCTTGTTGTTCTTCACTGCTGCAATGCACCAGCTTAACTTCACCATTCTTCTCGGCATCTCTTAAAGCATGAAATCTGATGTTGATATGCTTCGTTTTTCCATGCTGCACAGGATTTTCAGCCATCGCAATGGCTGATTTATTGTCCACATAGATCACTGTTGGTTCTTTTGGCAACAGATCTAATTCAACCAATATCTTTCTTAACCATATTCCTTGATTTGTAGCAGATGCAGCAGCCACATACTCGGCTTCCACTAAAGATTGAGCTATAATATCTTACTTTTTTGTGCTCCAAGAGAAAATGCCCGAACCAAATGAAAAAGAGTAACCAGATGTGCTTTTATAATCATCCAGACATCCACCCCAATCACTATCCAAATAGCCAATAAGAGCTCCATTCTCCACGCTTCTATACCAAATTCCATAATCAATCGTCCCTCTTATGTACCTTAACACCCTTTTAGCAGCTCCAAAATGCTTAGTGCTAGGGTTTTGCATATAACGGGATAATAAACTAGCAGCAAACATTACGTCTAGCCTGGAAGCAGTCAAATACAGTAGGCTTCCAATAAGACTTCTATAAAGTTTTGGATCTGCCCTCTCTTCCCCATCATTCTTCATCAATTTTTCATTCGCAGCAAGTGGTGTTGCAGCAGGTTTGCACTTGTCAAGCTTGAACCTTTTTAACAGATCCAAGGCATACTTCTTTTGGGACAAGAAGATTCCTTCACAAGATTGAGAAATCTCCATTCCCAGGAAGAACTTCATCTCTCCTAGATCAGACATCTCAAAAACTTTTAACATTTTATTTTTAACTTCTTGAACTGCAAGAGAATTTTCACCTGTGATCATCAAAGCATCAACATAAACTGATATCACAATCAAATTCCCATCATCTTGCCTTTTGAAGTATAAAGTTGGCTCACTTAAACTTCTGTTGAACCCTTGAGACAGCAGATGAGTGTCCAGCCTACTATACCAAGCTCTCGGAGCTTGTTTAAGCCCATAGAGAGCTTTTTTAAGCTTATACACCCTGTCTTCTTCACCTGCAACTATAAAACCTTCAGGTTGTTCAACATAAATGTCTTCTTCAAGCAATCCATTGAGAAATGCAGATTTGACATCCAAATGGTAGATATTCCATTTGTATTGTGCAGCAAGGGCGACTAGAAACCTTACTATCTCATGCCTCGCGACAGGAGAAAATGTATCTCCATAGTCCACTCCAGGCTGCTGAGAATAGCCTTTAACAATGAGTCTAGCTTTATGCTTGAAGATGGAGCCATCTGGATTAAACTATGTTCTGTAGACCCATTTGACATCGATAACGTTCTTGTGTTCTGGTCTATCCACCAACTCCCAAGTATCATTTTTATTAATCATGGAAAGCTCCTCCTCCATTGCTGAAATCCAAACATCCTGATTTGCTGCTTGTTCAAAGGAAGATGGTTCGACAAGAGCAAAATTGCATTGCTCATAAACTTCAGCTAGTGATCTGGTCTTCAAAACAGGAGAATCTGTAGTTAATTCAACATCTGAATTGTGTTTTGTTCCAGCAATAGAACTGGAGGAAGTATCACTCATCTGCAAATTTGGAGTTGCTAGTGAAGTACTGCCATCTTGGTTCTTTACAACAATATCTCGATCCCAATCATAGTGGCTGGACTCGTCCACTACAAGATCTCTACTGATGAACACCTTCTTGGTACTAACATTATACACTCTGTACCCTTTTGCGGTTGTGCTATAACCCAACAAAATACAAAGTTTTGCCTTGCTATCTAATTTGCCTCTTTTAGCATCAGGAACATGTGCATAGCACACTGAACCAAATACCTTCAAGTGTTTTGCAGACGGCTTTATACCCTTCCATGCTTCAAATGGCGTCATGCCCTGGACTGCTCTAGTTGGTAATCTGTTAAGCAGATAGACGACAGTATTGACTGCCTCGGCCTAAAAGTATTAAGGTATCTTTTTCTCAGTAAGCATGCATCTCGCCATCTCCATCACTGTTCTGTTCTTCCTCTCAGAAACCCCGTTTTGTTCTGGAGTGTAGCTAACAGTGAATTGTTGTTGAATACCCAAATCCTTACAATACTTGCTGAACTGATGCGAAGTATATTCAGTTCCGTTATCTGACCTGATATTCTTCAACCGGCAGCCACTCTCCCTTTCTACCATAGCCTTGAATTCTTTAAAAACAGAGAACACCTGAGATTTGCTACTAAGAAAGTACACCCATGTCATTCAAGTTAGATCATCCACAAAGAGAATAAAATATTTATTTCCACTCAAAGAAGTCGTCCTCATTGGTCCACATAAATCTGTATGAACCAACTCTAGCTTTTCCTTCGCTCTCCAAAGACTTCCTTTAGGAAAGGATCGTCTATGCATTTTACCAAATTGACATGATTCACAAACATCTCGGCATATGTCAATTTTGGGTAAATCAAGCACCATACCCTTTGATTGCATATACACCAATGAACTAAGGTTGTAATGACCGAACCTTTTGTGCCAAATCCGAGTGTCACTCAATTCAACATTGAAGGAGCAATTTTCAGCAGAATAGCATGAAATTGGAAAGGAATTGTCAATCATGCTAATTTTAGCTACTTCACATCCTTTCGGATCATAAATGACACATTTTTTATCCTTAAAATTAAGAGAATAACTTTTGTGAAGCAACTGAGCAACACTCAACAAGTTTTGAGTCAAATTTGGCACATAAAGAACATCAGTAATGATTTTCATACCTTCATCCGTAGGAAATTTTACTGACCCTCTACCTTGAGCTTGCACCAATGCACCATTTCCAAGCTTCACTTTAGTTCTATCAGATCTGTCCAAGCTAACAAAGAGATTTTCATCAATCGCCATGTGTCTTGTGCACGCGCTATCGACATACCAATTACATCGATCAACATGTGATGTACGCGAGTCCATGAATACCTCCTCCTCTGATTTTTCAACTTGGTGATCATCAGCGAAACTTGCTCGTTGGGAAGACTGGCCACTTTGATTTTGCTTTTACCTGTAATACCTCTCAATGTGTCCATACTTCTTACAATGTCTACATTGAATAGGAGACCTCTTTGCCTTCTGCCAACAATTTTTCTCCAGGTGGTTTGTTTTCTTACAAATACCACAAGGTGGAAATTTTTCTTTTCTCGATGAATCTCCTTGGTTTTCACCAGATTTTACCTCTCCAGAGTTATCTAAGGAGAATTTTCTGCCTTCCCTTTGTTGCTTGAATTTATGCCTTACTTGAAAGGCATCTTCTACTATCCCTTCACTTCTCATAGTTACCCGTTGCTCTTGGACTTGCAATTTGGAGATCAATTCAGCTATTGTAAGAGTAGTCAAGTCACAAGACTCTTCAATAGCTGAGATTTTTGATTCAAACTTCTCTGGAAGGCTAACTAAAATCTTCTCAACAACTTTCCGATCTGGAAAGTTTTCACCAAGTATTCTTATCTGGTTCACAATCTCCATCAGCTTGGAAGAGTATTCTTTCACACTATCTGAGTCCTTCATCTTCAAAAGCTCAAACTCCCTCTTCAAAGCTAAGACTCTAACAGACTTCACTCTGTTGCTGCCTTCAAACTCCTCCTTTAACTTATCCCAGGCTTCTTTGGCTGTTTCACAAGCCATAATTCTCGTAAACATCACTTCCGTAAGACTTGAATGTATGCAAGTGAGAGCTCTTGGAGATCTAGTAACCAACTCATCATACTTCTTAATTTCATTGAGAGTTGCATTGTTTCTCAATGGCTGGACAGCAGGTTCTCCGCTCTCACCAACTTTCCATAAGTTGAGAGCCCTCAAATAAGCCTTCATCTTGATAGCCCAAAGATGATAATTCTCCCCGGTAAAAATTGGAGGACCCGTCGTTGGCTGATTTTCTGGTGCCATGTCTTTCCAGCAACTAGATTCAAGATATTTGATGGGCCAATCAACAAGATCAAATTCAGATCCCTTAGGAAATAAGCTCTGATACCATGTTAGAAAGGAAAGAAGGAAGAATTTGAAAAACTACAGAGAGGAACAGCAGAGAAAAATACAGCTGTAAATTGCTATAGAAACTTGAAGATTAAGAAGAAGGCTGAAGCTTTTGAGATATATCTCTATCTAGATGTTTCATTACACCAGTTTTTTTAGTATATATAAAGTTTGAGGATTACAAACCATGTAACAAGCAAAATATCTCACACTAAACTATGTACATATGTGGCTCACTAACCACCACTCATTTTAACCCAAAAGACTTATCTACTATAAAAATATCTACTATCTAGGAGTTTCTAGAGAAATCTTAATTTCCTAACACTATCCAAATGCATTCATAGTAATCGACCAAGAACAATCTTGGGATTTCTCCTTGCAGCAACGGTTTATTACATATGGGTTGAGAGGAACTCTAGAAATTTCAAGCCAAAAGTTGTTCAAATATACATATAGTTAGAGAAATTAGTCTGTAAGTATATTAAAGGTCAATATATTTGTAAATGGCACAACATATTAGAGCAAATGCAAAGATACCTGTATAAGCTTTATATCACTATGTTTTTTCTTTCATTGATAGCTTACTATAGGAAATAGAGTTGAACTGGCTCTATAGTCCAAATTTAGCTAGCTGTGTATATTGCTATACTGGTTGGAAATAAAATTTCTCTGCCGACCGAAAAAAACTTAGTTTGCATCCACACAATATTTTGGCGAATAAATAGGTTTTAACGAGGCACATTATCTATGGACATCCAAAGGGGAGTGTTATAAATAATATAATTATGTGGATGTCCATAACCTTTAAGAAGTTACTCCCACTAATCTTCTTCATAATGTATAGTTAATCCTCCACTACTCCACACACCATTGTGAGTGTAACTCCCTCTGCCCATAACTTTTTTCCTATAACCTCCCTAGTTAATGTCATGTTTATGACAACATTTAGGATGTCTCTATGAACACTATAAATAGAGACATAATGATTCATATTGTGTACACTTGGAAGAATAAGAAAACTCTTCTCTCTTGATCTCTCATATCTTGTCTACTTTCTTGTTTATATTGTTAATCTTTTATCTTAGTTTTACAACACGTTATCAGCACGAATCTCACAATTTAAAATTATCCGAATGTCAAAACTTTAGCACCGCACTAAGAATTGAATAAGGTTAAGCAATCCGGTGTAAGGTATATCCTTTTTCTTTATATATATGTTATTACTTACTAATTCATATAATCATGTCTGAACGGATAACATTATACTAGAATCTAATAAATATTGCTATTTCAGTATTTCACTGTCAAAAATTATTGTTGCTAGGTTTGTTTCATATGAAAATTTCTTTGAAGGTTCCAATTAAGATTAAATGGTGATTCATTGATATGATAAGAGTATAGAAGATGAACCTTTCCCTTTCTTCCTTACTTCTTTATTTCTTTTCTTTTGGAAATGAAAATTGTGAAAAATGTTTGAATTTTACCAAACATGAAAGGAACATGTAATGGATGATATTGGCACGAGTTACTGCTACTAGTAACTTCCCATTCATAATATCAATATGTCATTGTTAAAATCAATAAACACTTGTAACGCCATAAAATTATTATATTTTATGTCACTGTTGAATTTATTCACTTATTCATATTATTATAATGTTCTAATATTTTTAGAGGCTCAAGAATGAGTTTCATTGCTTTTGGCTTATTACGCCATTGGTTGAGGGTAAGACATTAGATTTAAGTCTTATCACACCAAGAGGGTAACACATCGGGTTAAAATCTCGATGCATCATAATGATAAGATTTTGGGTTCAAGTTCCATTAATTTATGGTCTAAAATGCCTAATGATGGCCTAAAATACTTTTATATGGATAAGACGTTGGGTTTAAGTTCTAATGCACTTTAGTGAGTATGTAATGATGACTAAGGCAAAATTTTGATGAAAAGTCATGAAATCTGCCATATTGGTTTGTTCTATTCTTTGATGTGAATGTGGTAGCAGTACATATTAATTCTGAACGAAGACAAGTGATTTTATATATGTGGGCGTGAAGGAATAAAATTGCAATAGTCATCATTATGGTAAAAAGGAAGAATATCATGGGTTCTCAAAATGGCCCTTCAAAAGTGAAAGTAATCTTTTACTATCAATTTGGTATGCAAAGTATTGAGCTTTGTAGTGGGATAACTTGTATAAATCCTTCGTCAAAAGGAAAAATAAAGTGGTGGTGCACTTGACTTTTCAAAGTGATGTTGAGGTGGGTCATGTAAATAGACATGACACTTAGCTTCTAATTAAAAATTTGTGAAGCACATACATATGATGATAGTCCATTCCTTGAAGAGAATGTGACTTGTGATAAGCATTGAAAATGTCAACCCATTCTTGAAAGTGAATTTATCAAATGTGGTAAAAATTATTGTGTAAAGACTTGCTTATATATGGTTGAACAAATATCAAAATTCACCTTTATGGAAGATTTGAGTGAAATAAAAAGAAAATATTTTGATATTAACGTTCATTAGTCAAGTACTTTTAGTACGTCACATATATTATGGTATGTCTTATATATCATGAATTACCAATGGATTAAAGCAAGAAATAAGTCTTACACAAAGATTGTGGTATATTTTATTATGAACTATCTAAGGACAAAAGAAAGAAATAATTCTTTCATTTAAAGGTTGCGGTCATGATCAATGTTATTGTGTGGCTACATAAATTTGTCATTAGTTGAACACATATAATTTTCTCCTTAAAGGAGATGTTCACCACAAGAATGGTGTTTTGAAATATGTTGTAGTACACAAGTATTTGATAGCTCCCAAAAAGCTATTGTGTTACCACTTGGAGAAATAAAATTATGCATATATGATATGGGGTTGTAGTAAGTCTCAAAATAAACTTATTGAGTTTCAAAGGCATTAGCCAAAAAATAAAAATATATTGAGATTATAAATTATGAAAAGATTTAATATATTCATATAACTACAATCGAAGCGGGTTTAAATATTTATGTGAAAGGTTATCCGTCTTTTTCTCCAGTTTATTGATATAAATATGGGCATGGTGATGGAATCACATGCGATAGTAAACTAAAAGTTTACAGAAAATATATAAGTTGACATGACCGGTTGGCCATCCCGGTTCAAATGTGATGCAAAAATAATTGAGAATTCACGTGGTTATATATTGAAGAAATTAAAAATTCTTCAAGAATTCTCATGTGTTGCTTGTTCTCATGATAAATTATTTATCATACCAACTAAGATTGAGATTGTATTCCCTGAATTTTGAAATGTATAAAAAGGTGAATATGGGCCCGTTCACCTGCCATGTAGACCGTTTACTATGAAATGAGATACATTTATGATTGGTCACATGCATTTTGTTATCAACTTGCAATTTAATTTTTGCAAGGTTGTTTGCTCAAATTGTTAAATTAAGAGCATGGTTCCAAACTATAAAAGTTGATAATGTTGGTTGGTTTTGCAGAAATTATATGCCTCCAATTATTGCTAAACCCATTGGTTATGAGAACAAATATCCCAAAAAAATTTTGGTATGAGATGTTATTTTAATGCAGCCACACTTGTATGCATCAAGCCAATAAGGCTTTCCTATATTGTTGGCTTAGGGTCAGGAGACAAATATTCCATCTAAAAATTTGAATGTGTGGTATTTGACTTAATTACTCTATCACGCACAAAGATGAATTTCCATATAAGGTTATGGTGAATGTTAGATTTCCTAACATTAGGGAAAGATATGATTAACAGCTGAAATGGATGGAATGAGTTATCTAGATCTTCGTAAGAAAAATGTGAACTTGAAGTTCAAGAGATAATTCAATTGTAAAATATTGCAAATTCATTGTCAGATGTATTTGCTGACCCTATGATATCATTCAGCTGTAAATGCTCCAATGAGAAGTCCTTGAAGGACAAAGTCTATGGCACACTTGAAGCGTGATAGACCAATCAATTTCAAATGTAAAACTCCTTGAAGAAGGAGAGAAGCAAATGATCAAGATGGTCATGATAATGGGGCAAGTGCTTTAAAAGAGCACTATGACATAATACTTCATAAAACTTTGGCAAAGGTTCATGTCACGACCTAGACCGCCGTGAGTGGCAATCACCCAATCCCCGGGTGAGCGAACCATCACTTCCCCGAACTTAATCATTCTAACAGCTCAAAATCAGTGCATAAAAGTAAACTAGCAATTCAATAATAATAAAACAACTTCATTAAGATAACCTGCAGAAATTTTCTCCTAGAATCTGAAAGTCGCAGTACCAAACATCTATCAATTTCTAGAGTGCAGGGATAAAACTCCAAAATAACAGAATTAGTCTAAGCCCAAAACAAATGGGCTACAACTCTAATGATAGGTTCAACGCATCTCGATCGAAGCATCTCACCCTTGAAGTCTAGAAACGCTGGTACTACAGATGAGGTCGCGTCTCAGCCTCTGGAAGATTGCATGTACTCACATGAAAGAAAAGCAAGTGTAGTATCAGTACACCACCATGGTGTACTGGTAGGATCATCAGTCACTTCCAAATAAACAGTGTATAATTCAGTACAGCAAATCAAGTACCAGTACAGAAAACATGCAACAAGTCAATAGGCTCCCCTAGACTGCAAGTCTCTACCCAGTTTGTTCCCACATGAAATTCACCTTCTTATAACTCTAAACCACAATCACAAAATTTAATAAACTATCCTTTTGGTCTAGCCCGAACCCACTCTGGGATCCCTTCTAAACAACACCTAAGTGTTCCACAGACAACCTGGCTTAATCCAAGACTAACTCAAAAATTATAACAGGATTCCCGGTCACTCAAGGACTACCAATGAATATCACAATTCAATAAAAATACCCGGTCCACTCATGGAACCAATAACAGTCAATGCAATGAAATAACATCAATGTCATGATGTAGTAAAATAAATTTGTACCAGGCGTGGTACCCGAGCCAACTGTTAGTAATTCGTACCAGGCATGGTACCCGTTCCAATCGTTTGTTATACACGTACCAGGCGTGGTACTCAAGCCAACCATTAGTATACTTGTATCAGGCGTGGTACCCGAGCCAACCGAATGTCAATAATCCACAGTCAAAATAATGAACAAACAACTTGTAAACCAACAAGCAACACACCGTTCAATTCACAGACTGTAAAACAGGACCCTTAGACATTCTACACAATTCCTCTAAGTCATGCAATTCATACAAACACTTAGATAAGAGTACAAAATATACAACATTCGCAGGAGTTGTAAGCCATCACCTACCTTGAAATGATCCAAGCTCTACTCAACTCGAGTTTTTCCGTGTTTTGGATTCCTTTCTCGTTCTTGGTCTAAAATAATATACAAGTACTCAAATTAACAAACAAGGTCTGCGCATTACCCAGATTACACCCAATCCCAGACCCCATACCAACCATGATCATTCTACCCTTTTTCCCGGGCTTCCCACCATTAGTTTCTCTGGTTCTATCATTTTCACGGATAAAGTAGAGAATTTAACAACATGTGATCATAAAACCTTACTTTAATCAATACCCAGGAACTTTCATACCTAGAATCTCCCTTCTTCCTCGGATTCTACCATCTCTAGGTTATTCCAACCTTTCCCCAAGTTCCCTCCTAGCAATTCTACCGCGTAGAAAAAATAGTATGAAGATTGGAGAGTAGAAACCTTACATTAGAGACGAAAAACAATGGAAAATGGAGGAAAATCGCCTGAAATCGCCTTGCCCTTCTCCCAAAAAAGAATTGTGAAAACTGAATATTTTGAAAAATATTTTTGCATTAAATCCTATCACGCTCCGGGATAGCGGTCCACTCCGTTATTGCGGTACCACCGTAGCGGAGTCGTCTGCTATGGCGGAGGCTGACCGACGTTGACTTTCGCTCTAGCGATAATTTCTCCGCTACAGCGGAGGTCGCTATGGCGGAGTGTCAACCGCTACATCGGTTGACACGGGACAGAAAGTCGTAAAACCTCCAAAATTAGTCCATTTTACAACACACCTATTTTTTCGATGTCCCGAAACAACCCCTTCACGTTAACCTCGATTACGGGAGTTCTACTTACCCGAATTCAATTCCGAAAAGTCCCCCGGACTCCTCTATGTGTTAGCTACGAGGAAAACTAGCTCAACACAAGACATCCAACCCAATCCTTATCCGGATTGCCCTAGACCATACCTCGCCTCTAAACCGGCCGAGACTAGTCTAGCCCAAAATTTCAAACTCCCAAACCCGGAGTTTTCTAATTCTAAAACTTGGCACGATTGGACTACCCATAACGACAGACCCGATCGTTACAGTTCAGGTACCTAAAAATGATGAGATCTCGATAAGTTATGTCGTATAGAAATCGATATCAGAATGACAGTCAATGGTATTTTTTATATAATGTTACGCTCACCATTATAAATAGTAACGAGGATCTTGAATTGAAATCTGTCAAACAGTATGGACAGATAAATTATTGGCCAGATAAAATTCACAATTCAAGTATATTTTATTTCACTTGAAAAGTGATGATTTGGACTTAGTCTATATACTAGGTATAATGCCAGTGGGGTACAAATGGATTATTGTGCGAAATGTAAGATCGTAAGATATAAAGTACGTCTATGCTTTGAGGCATAAGGATTTTTCACAAAATTTCTGGCATTAATGTTTGGAGATGGATTCTCCTATTGGTGGATGCAATGAGGGTTTTTTCAATCTAGCAATAGATGAAAAACTTGAATGCGTATAAAGAATGGTTGTTATGTCTAGCTAGACGGCAAAGGTTATATGAAAATTCATGAATATTTTTAAAAGGTTAAAGTGATTTCATTGAATAGTACCCCAATGGTTAAGAGGCCGCTTAACATAAAGAAAGATCAATTTTGATCTCATGAAAATGGTTAGAAAGTACCATGTCTTTGTGCAATTGGTGCACTTATATATCCTGCTATTTATACATGAAATAATAGTTTTGTTAATATATAGGAAAGACATAATTTTACTTTTATGTGAAAATATTTGAGTGGAATTAGATATTGGTATAGATGATTATTTCTAACCAATATTGTCAAAAGTTTGTTGGATATGCAAATGCAGGAAATTATTTGATCTACAAAACGTTTGTTCATATGGAAGTTCTCTATTTTTATGTGAGGTCATTGTTATATTATTATATTCAATAAGACAGTCAATGATTGACATTTATTCAAGTCAAGTAAAGTTACTAATAACTTATAAAGCAAGTGACTCTACACATAAAAAAGATGTGTAATTTTCTTTGAGATGGAGGTTGCAATATTATATGAAGATGATGCTTTTTGCATAGCTCAATTGAAAGAAAAAATATATCGAAGAAGACAAAATAAAGTACATTTTAGCAAAAAACTATATTTGTTCAATTTTGATGAAATATTTGACGGAGGCATTGTCAATTTTATTATCATGAAAAGAAAAGTGTTTGTCACTTAGTTGTTGCTACAAACAAATCGAATGAGCAATTTATCTGCAACGACAAGGTCACAAGTAGAGTGATTATCAAGAATATATTTTGGCTGAGTTCAAAGACTCAACATATCCATGAGACAAGAAAAATGATATATCAGGATGAGCTCAAGGATGCAACATATTTTTGAATGTGATTTGTTCACTAAAGCATTACCAACATTAACATTTGAGAAGTTGGTATTCAAGATTGATATGCGTTATCTCCAAGAAATTAAATGATGTTTGCATCAGGAGGGAGTAAAATACGTGCTGCACTCTTTTTTCCTTGGTCTAGGTTTTGTCCCAATGAATTTTCCTGACAAGGTTTTTAACAAGGCAGCAAACAACGCGTATTACAAGATATGTGTACTCTTTTTTCTCACAGGATTTTTCTTAGTAAGGTTTTAACGAGACACATTATCTATGGACATCCAAGGGGGAGTGCTATAAATAATATAATCATGTGAATGTCCATAACTGCTAAGAAGTTACTCCCACTAATCTTCTTCATAATGTATAGTTAATCCTCCACTACTCCATACACCATTGTGAGTGTAACTCCCTTTCCCCATAACCTTTTTCCTATAACCTCCATAGTTAATGTCATGTTTATGACAATATTTAGGATGCTTCTATGAACACTATAAATAGAGACATAATGATTCATATTGTGTACACTTGAACACTTGGAAGAATAAGAAAACTCTTCTCTCTTGATCTCTCATATCTTATCTACTTTCTTATTTATATTGTTAATCTTTTATCTTAGTTTTACAACAGTTTTCACTTTAATTTGACATGTATTTCAAATTTAAAACTTCTTGGCATAGTTAGATTTAAGGAATTTTGGTCCGTGAGTTGTGACATACGTCATGCACAGTCTTACCACCCTTAACTTGTTAAAAAATATATATATTTATAAATATAAAAAAAAAAGGAAAAAGGAAAAAGGAAAAAGAAAACAAAGAAAAATACATAAAGGAAAAGTTCAATCATGGATTGCAAGTTATTACCAATAACAACAATTTTAGGGTTCACACAACACAGTGTGTCAATATCTACTAGAAGAGCACTCATTCATCCTCATGAAATTTATGTGAGTTCCACCAATATAATAATAGTTAAATTAAGCAATTGTTCTAAAACCACGTCGAAATTTATGACTCGTCAATGAAAATGTTTAAAAAGTATTTTTGTTAATTTATTTTATCTGTGACAGAATTCTCTCTCATAAACCCCACTCATCTAGATTTTTTACTTGAAAATACGTTCATTATTTCTGGTTTACCTTTTTGGAACTTTAAGATCATATTTTACCACCTTGCCAATCAGCTCTTATTTTAGAGAATCTACAGTTTTAAACAGTCTATAAGTGTCTTTGTCTTCAGTATTCATTGTAATAGATTGAATAAATACTGATTAAATATCTATATTCCCACTTAGATATTTACAGTTTAAAAATGTCCAAGACGTTCACCCAATAAAAACAACTTACTATATATTTACTTAATCACTTTAAAGAGGAGTCCAGAAGGGTAGGCTGTTATACACTTGTATATCTGAGGGGAAAGGGATGGGAGGGAAGATTAAATACATACCATATATATAAGTTCATTTATAGGAGAAATTAAAGTTCAAACAAATAGAATATCTGATTCAGGCTACTATACAAATTCAAGTCCAATAGAAGTAGTGAAATCCAACTAGAAGTTAGTGGTCTGTTGATTGTCAAGCATCATGCCTCTAATCCTTGGGAAAACCACCTTTACTTTGATAGTAGCCCAAAGAAGGGATTTGTAATGGCAGAGTGCAAAACCATGCCAGCTGATCTCAGTACCGCCATATCGACCTTGTCTCTGCGCAAGACCAAAAAAACACCTCCTTCAACTCTTTCAAACCCACAGAGTTCTAGAAACTGCACGCCTTCGTTGAAAATCCCAACTCTAGCCTGCCATCCCCGAGGAGAAAAGAAACATCAACTCAAATCCAAAAATCCAAGCAACAGGCAATGACATCATTTGAAATTGGCCAAGTTACAAAAACAAGCTATCCGACTTTTACCAGATTTCTGATTCACAATTTCGGCCTTGTCACAAAAAGAACATGACACTAGAACATAAAAGGCAATCTGGTACGAATCAACAGTAGAATGGTATTTCTGGAAACATCAGATCATATTCTTCATTGCTAAACGTACAGTGAGTGGAAGCAGAGAAGACCCAAGAAGCGCCAATACAATAACACATCATTTTACACTTATTTGATAGGCAACACATCATACCTATACTTTAGAAAGAGGGAATGATTCTGAGAAACTACGGCACACATGGATCCGAGGACATGGATGAAATGGACAAGATTATATTGAATGAAGCTTAAGATCCTAATCTACATCTACCCCATTACACAACCAACACTTAACACATGTCCCCACCATCAGATATACGTGCAAAACACTATGGAGAGAAAGGAGGGGGGCAGGGTGAGAGGTCCTGCTCCCAGCCTCTCTCCTCAAAATGATAATTGTCCCGAACCTTACAATATCAGAAAATGAAGTAAAGTTCATTCTTTCAGTGTGTGCTTAAAAAGTATTCACCTGGAAAGCTGGATTACTAAGCCGGATCTTCCTGAACTTCCCTTCATCAGGATTGCTAACGATGTTCCTCACATAAACTAACAGAGTTTTGAAGGCCCGTTGCACTTTTGCATCCTCCTCCTGAAACAAATAAACATTTAGAGATATGATTATACTGGATGGAGCATCGCTTTCGAAGCTGATATCTGATAATTCAGTGTAACTTGACATTTTTATGCATATACTGTTACAATTACTTTCCTGAACAACCTGTAGCAAACAGAAAGGAAGAAGCTAAAAGCTAGTTTGCATAGACTTGTAAGAACTGGAAACTTATTGAGAACTAAATAGTGAAACAGAAGAGACAATGAAATCAGATACCTTGTGCTGACGCCTGAGAGATCTTAAGCATTCCATCAAAACCTCTTTCTTTGTAGCAAAGTTACCAGATAATGCGGCAGAGTCAACTTGCGAAGGATTCTGAGTTGTGATCTTAAAGAGAAGAATTAAAAGCAGTCAAATGGATGAATCCAATCAATCTTAGGAACCGTCAACAGAATTACAAAGCAAAAAACCTGTGTCTCTTGCTCTGAGGTTTTAATGGATTTTGAAGATGTACAGCTATTCAAAGACGAACCAAGCCTAGCCCTCCTTTCTGCCTGTCAGGACATGAATTCACGACTTATCCCAGTCCCAACAAGATCTGAAGTTGGGGATATATGCTGCTTAACTAAAATACAGAACAAAGGTCCATATAGCGTACCAATATGCAAAAGTTTCAGTTTACATGAAAAAAATGGAGTGGACTACATTTATTCAAATTGATAAAGAATAAATAGAACAGATAGCAGCATGACAAAATTTTCATGGCATCTATAGCTGCACATTTGCACTAGTAAATACCTAAATACTAAGAAGATGCAGCTACAGCACATATCTGCATTTGATCATCAGATTAGCACTGTTTGACAAGTACCGACAAAACTTGACTAACAATTACAAGTAATACCATGTCCTGCTGAAGCTTTTGACGAATTCTTTCCCTTGCCCTTCTCTCCTCCTCTTTTTCGGTCTTCCTCTGTGCTTCAAAACTGAAATGCGAGCAAAGTGCAGAAACCTAAAATAAGGGTTTTTGACCAACTAAGCACAAGGTATTTTTATAAAGTAACATGCTTCAATTAGAAACACACCGTTTCCTCTCATTTTCCTCTGCCATTCGCTTTGTTGCAAGCAGTTCTTTGCCTGCGCGTATCCTTTCCTTCAAATAAAATGAAACATTTAACATTTTGATAAGTAGAACACCTCCACATATAACAGCTGAACACTAATAGTTCTGTGAGACCATACACCCAAGTTTCAAATATAAACATTTGATAGAACAAGCAGAAGCTGGAAATCCCAAAAGAAGAGATAGAACAATAACTAACTGCACATTTCTCAGCAACGCGCTGCAGGTTATTAGTTAGTTTCAATCCTAGATATGTAGGGTTTCTGGATCAGTGCATTTCAAATTATCTCAATAGGTACTGCCTTAAATTTTTCCATAATTGCTTCAAGGCTAAGCCTTCATGGATTTAACATCTTTGCATTACCATTAGTTAGTGAAACATGTTTTTTGTTGGTTGACACTAGTCAATCTTAAGTTTACAGTTGATCCAAATAAGTGGGAAGCAATTTCCGGAAGGCGATGCCATCTCTCGAACAGTGAGCCTAGAATCCCTGAATTGGTTTGCATTCACTTGTTCACGTTGAAAATTATTCAAATCATGCATCAAAAGTTCATCACATCATTCAATCACAGCCATTAGATCTCTCACATTCAACATATTGACAATGAGCTTTCTGCATGAATCAGAACTTACACCGGAGAAAGTTCTTAAGAGAATAGGAATATACTACATACCTTCTCCCTTTCCTTTTCCAGTTTTTTCTCTTCCTCTTCTCTCCTCTTGCGTGCTCGCTCCCTACAAAAGCAGAATTTTCATTCACCAAAAGCATCAGAAAGAAAAAATGTAATAATAAAAGATTGAAAACAAACCATAAGCTAATCACAGCGAAGCAGTTTCAAAATGTAAACAAGAGGCAAGGAGATAATACTTCCAATGACAGTTTCCAGTTTTTGGATTAAACACGGAACCCCATGAAACTTTAATGTAAAATCGAACCTTAGCTCTTGTGCTTTCAACTTTGCTTGTTCCGAATCGAAAGTAGGAGTAGGAGTTTCGATAATGTCGACTGGAACCTGTATGCAACTCTCTTGTTAGAACTTCTAGGATTGAATTGCACAATAGGACAGTTATAAAAGATAGGAAACATGAAAATTAAACATCAAAGATCACTTGGCCTAAAAGGGAACTCCTGTCTCAAAGAGACTTATAGCCTGTTTGGCCAAGCTTCTAAAATCAGCTTATTTTGAAAAGTGCTTTTTTCATAAGTACTTTTCAAAAAAGTACTTTTGATGAGAAGCAGTTTGTGTTTGGCCAATATTTTTAAAACAGAAAAAGGTCAAAAATACCCTTGAACTATCCGAAATAGAGAAAATATACCCTCCATTTCATTTTGGGCTCAAAAATACCCTTGCCGTTAACATTTTGGACCACAAATACCCTCTAACTTAACACCGCATTTTCTGTGATGATTTGGCATCCATGTGGCTGTCCAACTAGGACAAGGCCTTCCACATGGCTTCCACGTGGGATCACAAACCTAGTCCCAATTAAAGGGTAAAAGTAAACCTTACTCAGGAGTCGTGAATTTCTCTGGCAAGAAGGACACACTGCTTTTGTAACTAAGGAGGAGGCAGATGAAGAGGTATTTGGTTATTTGTTAGAGTATGCAATTGAGTCATTTATCTTTTTCTAGACAAAACTGAACTTTTTCTGAAGCTTCTTTAAAATTACTATTTAGAGTAGTACATATCTCGAAAGCATTGGATGCTGCTGACTGAAATTTAGTGATTTGTAAAATTATTTTTCTGTTCATTCCTACTCCGTCCTCTGTCCTATGCTTGCAGTTGTTATATGATGCAAAATTAAGCTTTGGAGCTGTTTGCATCAAACATGAGGCTTATGGTTGTATCATGCTTGGACATAGTGTTGAATGAGAAATGGTATTTGCTTATTCTGTTTGGGATGGTGGTGCGAAGAAGTATGGGAACTATAGTTCTTTTAATTGGGATGGGTCGGGGATTCGGGGCAGGCATAGAATTGAAATATGGGTTGAATTATAATGGGACTAGGTTTGTGATCCCACGTGGCAGCCATGTGGCAGACCTTGTCCTAGTTGGACGGCCACATGGATGCCAAATCATCACAGAAAATGGGGTGTTAAGTTAGAGGGTATTTGTGGTCCAAAATGTTAACGGCAAGGGTATTTTTGAGCGCAAAATGATACGGAGGGTATATTTGCTCTATCTCGAATAGTTCAAGGGTATTTTTGATCTTTTTAAAAAGCACTTTTGAGCAGCAATTAGTGTTTGACCAAGCTTTTTAAAAGTGTTTTTAAGTATATTTTTCTCAAAAGTGCTTTTCAAAAGAGTGCTTTTAGGAAGAAACTACTTTTTTTAGCTTCTAAAAAACAGCTTCTGCTACTCCCCAGAAGCACTTATTTTCTCCCAAAAGCTTGGTCAAACACCTCATTTTTTTAAAATAAGCACTTTTGAGAAAAAATAAGCACTTTTGAGGAAAAATAAGTTTGGTCAAACATGCTATTAGTAAAATCTTTAAATAAATGGAAAGCCTATGAACAAAGAAACAGAAGATGCAAAATCAGACACTCCATATCACTTCAATTTAGTGAAGTTGCATAAACATGATGCCGAGAAAAATGCTTATCTCCACCTCCTAAACCAACAAATATCAGATTGAGCAGGCATTTGAGGTGGTTACTTATCCTCTCTTAGTTGTTTCGGGGCTTAAGTTTTTTTTTATCAAGTAAAAATATTTTCATCTTTACTAGGTAGGGGTAAGGCTGCGTACACACCACCCTCCCTAGATCCCAACAACATATCCAACGTAATCCCACAAAGTGGGGTCTGGGGAGGGTAGAGTGTACGCAGACCTTACCCCTACCCTGGAGGTATCCAATAGACCCTAAGCTCAAGGAAAAATAGTCCAAAGCAATGGGATAGACCCACTTGTGGAATTACACTGGGTATGTTGTTGTAAGTAAAAATATTTTCATTCATAAACATAGCCAAAAAGCTGGCAGCATACAAGGGGTATACCAAAAGGCAAGGAATCTACAAAAAGATACGATTCTCTACAAACTCCATCCAATCTTCTATACAACAAGGAGCTTTATAGATGCACCAAAAGAAAATAAGGGATTGGAGACTACTCCTCAACTGAGAAAAACTCGACTCTACCCCTTCAAATGCTCTCCTATTTCTCTCTCTCCAAACAACTCACATTAATGCGAGTGGAGCTACATTCTATGCCCTACATCTTCTCCTCCTCCTCCCACTCTTCAAGCTGAACATCAAATCTTTCACAGTTTTTGGCATTGCCCATGAAGTGTCAAACCACCTTAACATATCCACCATAACCTCATGGTAGCCCACAATCTAGAAGAAGATGATTCAAGTACTTGCGAGTCTCCTTACACATGTAACACCAACTGACGCAGACAACCTTTCGCTTTATAAGATTTTTCGCCGTCAAGATCACCCATCTAGTTGTTAACCAAGTGAAAACACACACCTTCCTCTGCACCTTTGGTATCCATATTGCATTACATGGAAAAACATTCTCTTCCCTAACCAAAAGTTTCTCGTAAAAGGGCTTAACAGAGAACACTCCATATGCCCAAAATCCCACCACAAAGCATCGGGATTATCAACCGCAGTGACTTTCCAATGAAGTAGAGCCAACAATTTTTTAAACTCAATCACCTCCGATCGTGGAAATCTCTTCTAAATCTCAAGTCCCAAAAATCTCTCCACCTTGCGTCCCCCTAATTTGCTGGATTGTCACGATATTTTGTACATGCTTTGGAATTCTCTTTCAAAAAGTTGTACCCACACCAACTATGTCCCCAAAATTTAACTCTCCTCCCGTCTCCTACCTTGAATGAGATATTTTCACTAAAATTATCCCATCACTTCATGATATTCCTCCACAAACCATGCCAAAAGGCATAGTGACATCTCTAATTCTCCATCCCCCTTTCATTACCCCATATTTATCAACTATCACCCCTCTCCAGAAAGCTTCAACCTCCGCCCCGAATCTCCAAAGCCTTTTACCCAACAAAGCTTTGTTGAAAACCTTTAAATCTTTAATACCAAGACCTCCCTATTTTTAGATGTGACAGTCTTCCAACCGCACCAAGTGAAACTTCCTTGACCCATCCGCCGTATCCCAATGAAAATTTCTTTGAATCTTTTCCAACTTTCCATGACATTGACCGGAGCTTGAAACAAGGACATGAAATACGTAGGGATGCTCGATAATGTGCACTTAATGAGCACCTCATTTCGTCATTTGGACAAATACACCAAGGACATGTTATTTTATTCCTTTTAAAGTGCTTTCTTAATTGACAAAAAATAAGAGTCCTAGATTGTTCAGAATTACAGACCTTGAGACCTTTTCTTAAACATAGAACTAGAATTAACTTTTTAGCATTTCTACCTTTATAATAATGGTATTTTTAACCTTTTCAAGAACTTCTTGTATTTGCTAAAATCAGCCACTTTTGTAACACCTCGCATTCCATGTCATGTTTAAGTCGTTTTGTATGCATCTTAGAGCTTAGAAATCAAGTCGTATGACCCATAGATCGATTAGAAATCATTTGGAACGAGTTCTAGGACTTAACGAAAGATCTGGACACGTGAAATGGTCAAGGCGACGCGGTAGCAGGTCAAACGCTATGGGGTCCGCGCCGCACCTGTCACCAAACTTCAGAAAGTTGAAATTCAGCCATCCAGTGCTACGAAGTTTGTGGCGCACGTCCCAGAGCGCGCTATGAGCTCCGCCGCGCACAGCCCAAACTATGCTATGAGCTATGCAGTGCACACTTACTGTTCCAGACGGGAAATTTTCCCGCTTCAGCCAATTAAGGGAGTTTTCGTCCTACCCTTTTATATATATTCACTCTCCACGACTTAAAACTCTCCCTATACTCAAAAACACTTAGAATAAACATCGTTCGGTTCCTCTCCTCTCTTAGAACTCCAAGGGTTTCAAGAACCGCTTCTCCAAAGCTTTAAGGATGGAATCTAGCAGTTCCCTCCAAGGTTCATCGATGTCTCAGGTATGTAAGGCTAACTTTCAGTGTGGGAACCCTGTTCTTCTCCACAAGTATGTTCTCGATCTTAGTTTCTTTCATGAGTAAAGCTAGGGTTATTGAATTGAATCCTAGAATCTTAGTTTCCTTATCTTTTGATGATAATCCTTGAATCCTCCATGCGAATAGTAGAAATCTCATAAATTGAATTCATCTCTTGATTGTATGTCCTATTTCATGTTCATAGAGTCTATTTCGAATGTTACGAAACTCATCTCACGTTTTACAGAAGTTATCTCATGTTTTTATGAAATCTAATTTTTATGATTATGAAAGTCTACTCCATGAAAGTTTACAAACTACTCCTATGCATGTTTATATGTATGTTTTGAAAAGAAAGAATGGCTTTTATCTTGAAAGTTCAGATTAGCATATTTCATAAGAATTAGAGCTAAGGCTCAACTAGTATGTTTTCTCATGAATAAGAGCCAAGGTACACCAGTATGATAGTTTATATGATTTTGAGCGTAAGGGTTCACTAGCATGAAATGCTTATGATTTTGAGCACCACGGTATGATTTTCAGTTATTTTAAAAGATTACAGTATGAGCATATATATGTTTTGGGAGGACTATTTAACACCGAGAAGGGTATGGGTGTAGAAGGCACATGCCCCGAAACTACGTATGTCAGTGTAGGTTATGGATCGTTCCGCAAGTCAGACGACTCCTTCTATGTGTCTCGAAATGGGCTTATTATGGATCCTTATGTTATGTTCGTCCTACGCCCCGGCAAGGAATAGGACAACTCTCCCAACTTGGGTGTAAGAAGTTGGACATTATGAGATCACATGGTGTATGTCGATTATAAGAAACTCCCCAATCAGAAAACCCAGTATTTTTATGTAAGGATTATTCATAACACAAGACTATCAGTTGCTAAATATGTTTCATACTGTTATGCATTCAGCTTACCTATTGTTCAGTTATTTCAGCTCACCGCAGGATTTTTGAAGTTCATGACTTTACTTTACATCTTACTCATGGTCTTTAGTTATACAGTTACCTCATGACTCAGGTATTCGTAATCCCTTGTGTTTCAGTTTCATGTTTATGCTATGTCATGTTCTTTCCGGCCATTTTACATACCATACATTCCATATACTGATGCCATTTGGTGCTGCATCATTTTACGACGCAGACTCAGGTACTGAGGTTCGTGATCAAACACTTCAGTAGGCTCCATCTCCTCGGCTTTGGGTAACCCCTCATTATTTCCCGAGGGCTTAATCTGTAGTCTAGTTCAACAGTTTGTTTGTTTACATAAAGGTGGATCGGGGGCCTTATCCCGGTAAACAGTATTCAGTTATATCAGTAGAGGCTTCATAGATAGTCAGTTGATCAGTCAGTTCAGCCTAATGTTTCAAAATTTAGTTGTTTATAAATGTCATTATTTTTATAAAAGCATTTATAATGATTTCAAGCGTAAATCTTGCTATATGTTTTCAGAGCTTGCGCATATTTCAGTATTCAGTTTTAGTAGAATGCCAGGCCAAGGGTTCGCTCGGGCCAGCAATGGCATCGGGTGTCAACCACGCCCAGGGTCTAGGCTCGGGGAGTAACAACTTTCCTCGGTTTTCCTCTCGGAAACTGGGCTTCAGCATGAGTAAAACCACTGCTTACCCGCTCCTATCTCATCACTATGAATGGGATACTATGCAAATGCAGTACTGTACTCAAAATATAGAACACCAAACTTGTATAGAACAGTCGGATGTAGCAAGTCAGTGGTTTGATTCAACAATAACAACAACAATTGCGCCTCAATCACAGTCTAGTTTGGATAAACTATGTGAATCCTCATTATCCATTTGGCTCTTTTTGAACCCGTTTTACTCCAATATTCAAAATTTAGGTTCCCTAACATTAGAATTTCTCCATATTTCTACTGACATACAAATCTCTTAACAAGATCAAGAAACATTCCTAACAAAATTGGACCAAATCTAAACTTAGCAACATAACTAAGACTTAATCTAACTAGTTGGTATTACCTATATGCAATTTTTTCCTCCATTGTGTTCTATTTCTCACTCAATATGCATGGACAAAAAGATTGTAGGTCTTTTGAAACAACAGCCTTCCATGTGGTCTATCCCGTCTTCCTAAAAGGATAAACTCCTTGTCACTACGGTTATTTACACTCTTAAACGATATTAGGCACCACCTCCTTTTTTAAAAAAAAAATGTGTTAGCTAAAGATAAATCACAAGATAAGACAATCTGTAGAATAACATTTCCTACTTCATTCCTAGTACAGTAACCATATTCCCATGTATTTGGTCGAAACAATTGGGAGAAGAAAAAGAAATTACACAGAGCATAAAAGCCAAATGCTAGAAATGGTCAATTATTAGGTTTCTAATTTTATAAGCATGACTACAATTCTAAGCACCCCTGGATCAAAGGCATGCATGACATGCAAACCACACACTGTTAAGCAAAGTTGAAAGGAACTTTCAAAACATAAAAAAACTTTCACTTGATACACGTACATAGTAATTATTCACAATTTATAAGTTTGGTCGATCCTCTTTTTGAAAACAAAAGGTTAAAGTTTTGCAAATTTGAAGCACATATAGGAACAAATCACATAATATTTTTTCTAGACCAAAAATAAATAAATATATATATATATATATATATATATATATATATATACATATATATATATATATATATATATTATGTGATTTGTTCTTAAATACGCTTCAAATCACATAATATTTAAAAAATTGACAAAAATTAAACATCAAATCAACATTCAAAATTACAGTAGATATTAAAAACAAATTGACTTAGATTATTAAAATTTAGGAACTAATTTCACTTGAAAGTAAAAATTCTCAAACAAAATATACTTCTCACTCTCATACCTATTTTGCCAAAAATTTCACCATATTAGTTTTAAAGACACCACTTATGTATCTTATGTAGAATGTTCCTCTTAATTTTGACTATAAAACTTAGAAAGCTCCAGTTAATCATCTCCTGTAAGCACTAGCCATTGGAACTTAATTCACCATCTACCTTAGGTATCAAGAGAAGTGGAAAAATACTCAAAGGTACTTTACTGTTCCTCTCTCAAATACCTCATCCAAGCTTATAGTAATGACTCGCTCTTCTTTGAAGATGCACATATTTGCATACTGTTGCAACTTTGTCCTGAATGGATGTCCAAATCTTTTTTTTTTGATAAATTTTAATTATTTTTTTTTGATAAAAAATGGATGTCCAAATCTTACGACCAATTGAAGGCGAAACTATTGCTAAAAATGCACTTGGAACTTACAATTAAATTAATCTCTCTCTGGACTTATTCTCATCTTAAAAGTGACAATCAAGTCACAAATGAAATTATCAAATTAACCAGGAACACTGATGTACAAGGTAAAGAAAGGCAATGCCAATCGTCATCAATCAGTGTTAAGATACATACCATGGTCATCTCATCAATGTATGCATAATTCTCATGATCAACAATCCAATTTACTGCAGCCTCAAGGCTTGAATTACCTGAAAGAAGTAATGATTTGCAATAATAAAAGTGGAGAGTTCAGTTAACTTCAAAAGGATACATCTAAAAGATAAAACAGCAGGTTAATGCTAGTAAATAGATAAACTCTCTTTTTCTTTTTCGAGGATGGGGCTCAGGGTGGGGTGGAGGCAAGGCACCAAAGGATGAAAACTGGGACCAGACATCTAGAGTGATAACTCCCAAGGTAGTGATCATGAGCTTGAAGACAACCTTTCATGCATAAAGAGTTTGGGATGCATCGAAGATACGAGGAAGGAAGATTTGAAGGCTCAAAGCATGCTCAAATGGAGGTTCAAGGCTACATTTTGCAAAGGCGACCAAAGAATAATTGACCACATTTGTAATTAGTATTAGCTATCATGGCCATATTTGTAACTAGTTTTAGCTACTAAAGATAGCAACTTCAGCGTTCATTTCCTTAGCTAGTTTTGGATGAATAGAGGATTATACTTCTTTGGTGGGTGTTTCGAGATTATCCGCTTGTATCTCCTCAACTGAACCCTCTTGGATTCATCCCTAGTATGGATTCCATGTATGAGTTCATTCCCCACTCATATTATTTTAATGATTAAATGCTCGTTTAATTGTTAGATTATCCGTTCTTTCTTCTAATTTCTTTTCTCTCCAATCTAACTTCTCATGGTATCCTCTTAATCATATCTTGTTCTTAATTGCTTTGTTACAATTCCTTGTTATTGCATTTTGATTATTATCATAGAGAACTATGTCTGTGTGCCGGCAATCTTTCTAGGACTGCAAGTCTACTTCAAGATTTGACGCCAACCTAGAGATTCACTACAGCAAGAATGCAGAAATGAGTAGAACAAGTGGAATTTTACAATTTCCAGAGATTCTTTTAGAAAGATTCTCCATTGGTAATTCAAAAATGGAAAGAATATAAGTAAAGGTGCATATGCGAATGGCTGAACACTTGAATAGATACAAGTACTTGTACAGTTTTTAAAGCCGCCCTCCAACTTCTGTTTTTCCTTTTTCAAAACATCTACTTGATAGAGCCACGCATAACAAACCCAATTTGAAGTTTGTATCCAACAGAGCGTGTATCCCAATTGCACTGACATAAATAACATGTCACATGCTAAGTCTTTTATTTTTTGAAGTTTGTAATTTGTAAGTCTCACTCTTTTAAACCAAATTATGAAAATTTCAATTTCTTCACTATCTCTTCTTCTCCATCTCCGACATCTGTTCCTCCATCACTACCAAGATTTTTTTGAATGATTCTAGATAAACTTTCTTAGTCCATTCTTGGGAGACAAATGCTGGTGTTAGAGAGTTATTTTGGTTCGGGGAAGGGGTTGGTGCCCATCCGATGTTTTTTCAGGGTGGTTTCATGGCTAGGTCTGTAGAGCTTTTTTTCTTTTATGTTGAGAGGATTTGAAATTGGATTCTCTTTGTATATTCGTGTCGAGATTATTGTGATTGGTGGTGTAAGTAGATGGTTTATAGAAGGTCAAGGAAAATCCATGGAGAGAATTGGGTTTCATGGAAGAAGAAAAATGAAGTGGCAGGATGGTGGTTCTTGTTGGATTTCTATTAAAGGGGATATGTATGTTGCCATATTGGTGTACTATTAGGAAATGGAGATGGACAGAGAGTGGGTAAAAATGCAGCTGCTTTTGTGCAGAGTTAAGTTGCTCCACTATGAAGATGCGGTGGTTTTACCTGGTGATCAGCGGAGTTGGACAAAATGGGTTTGATTTGGAACAAAGAGGAAGGGGAAAAGAAAAAAGAAGAGAAAGAGGGAGTTGAGGGCAGGAAAGAACATAAAAGGGAGGCACCCAAGGGTGTGGCCTAGTGGTCAATGAAGTGGGTTAAAGAGCCTTGAGGCCTGAGGTCTCAAGTTCAAATCCCAGCGGAGACAAAAAACACTAGGTGATTCTTCCCATCTGTTCTAGCCTTGGTGGACAGAGTTACCTGGTACCTGTTGCTGGTGGGAGGTGACAGGTATCCCGTGGATTTAGTCGAGGTGCGCGAAAGCTGGTCCGGACACCACGGTCATCAAAAAAAAAAAAAAAAAGTGAAAGAACATAAAAGGGAGAGGGGGAGGTGGGGACGGGTAGAATGGGTGAAGAAAAAAAGACGGAGGGAGAAGAAATGACATAAAGCTGAAGTGCGTTTTTATTTTTTATTTTTTTGGATATTTTGAAGTCATTTTTTTTCTTTCAGATTTTAGTGTTTTTCAAACAAAATTATCATATTCACACGCCTTATTGGCGTTTCGGCACACATTTTGTCCACATCAGCTATGTGCCATCACATAAGAATGTTTAATGGTCAGAGGCGTTTAAGTAATAATCATTCCATCAAGTACAGGTGTTTAATTGAGAAAAACAGAGATTGGGAGGCTGACTTAAAGACGAGCACAAGTGCAGGTATCAATTTAGGTAATAAACCTTTTTAAAGGTTTGGCATGATAAATGGACTTCAAGAAAACAAAGGGTTAATATCACTTTGAAACTTTGTTGATCCAACATCACATAAGGATAAATCTCAACATAAACTATTTTTAGATGACCTAATTAACCAAATCTACACAGGTCTTCAAGAGAAAGCTGAACAGATCGCTAGATACAAGGAGGAGACATATTCGATGAGGTTATTTGAATTTAACGAGCACAGTTTTCAAATATGTCTATAATATAAGATATAAAAATGGATCAAGGAAAAGAAAATATGCATATAATTCTGTCTAGAATCTACTAACCCTCCTTGCTGCTCTTGAAGGTTGCACATAACATCAGACAAAATCACTTGGGGCAGCTCAAAAGATGGTAAGTTAACAGTCAAAGCAGGCTACAATTACATTTGTGCACAGAATGGAAGGATAGAAGATTAAACATGTATGGAGGACTAGATTACCTATCAAGGTGATTTGCTTCACCTGGACAACATTCAATGAAGCCTGTCTGACACAGGATAACCTCAGTAGAAGAAACATTCAGCTTGTCAACAGATACTACATGTGCCTTCAAAGCTCAGAGAGTATAGTCACCTCTTTCTTCATTGCACAACTGCAACAGACATTTGGAGCCTTTTCTATTCTAATTTGGACTAAGTTGGGTAATGCCACAGTCAACTAAAGAAGCTTATGAATGCTGGTATTTTTGGAGAGTTGATAAGGCCATGAAGAGGATCCGGAAAATGATTCCAACAACTATTTTTTGGTGATTTGAACAGAGAGGAATCATAGATGTTCTAATGGAGTCTCAACCTCTACACACTGCCAGAAAGCTATGTTTAGTTAGGTTTTTTAGCTGCAGCATCCTAACCCCTGTAAATAGTACTGATAATTTTTTGGACCCGTTCAGTGTTATTAAAGGCGATCACCTTATCGCCTTGGCGACGTGGCGAGGCGAGGCGACGACATCTCGCCTCGAGGCTCCGTGGCGACTGCAGATTGAAAAGGCGACGCCATGGCGATGTGGCGAGGCGAGGCGACGGCGATAAAAGGCGACGCCTTTTAATTTTTTAAAAAAAATTAGGATTTTTTAAGAGATAAAAGGTATTTTTAGGCTTGTTTCCATATTTCCCTTGAAACCTTGTGACTGCGGCGACGGGTAACTCAGACGCAACAACTTCAGAGTTCAGACTCCGGCGGCGACTGCAACTCCGGCCGGCCAGCTCCGGCGAGTCTCCGACAGTCCGACTTCTCCATAGGTAAGTAACTCTTTTTCTTTTCTTTTTCTATTTCTTCTTCTACTTTCTTCTTCTACTTCATATTCTGATTTCTTTTTCTACTTTTCTTCCTCTGATTTTTCACTTCTTCCTCTGTTTTTTAACTCTTCTTTTCTTCCTCTGTTTTTTTCTCTTCTTTTCTTCCTCTGTTTTTCTCTTCTTTTGTTCCTCTGTTTTTTTTCTCTAATTTAGTTATATAATATACTAATTAGTAATTAATATCGTAATTGTTGATCATTAACAATAATTTCAATGGCGTCTCAATCTAATAAAATATTTGCTACTATGAACTATCTATTTTTAGTTTTTGAATTGAAATATTTGCTAATATATTATTGCTATTGAGATTTTGATTATTTATATGTGCAATTAAATATTTTAATTTTTTGGTATTAATTGGCGCCGCACTTCAAAAAGGTGAGCGCCTCGCCGCTCGCCTCGCCGCGTGGCGAGGCAGAGCCTTGTCGCCTTGTGTCGCCTTTCGCCGTCCAAAACACTGGACCCGTTAGCTCTCTGGACATAGCATAGTTAACTCATGTATTGGAGCTTACTACATCTCTTTTGTACTTATTGCATCTCCGTGATGGCTCATTAATGAAACCTTCTTACTTCATAAAAAAATTCTATCAACATGTCTGTTACATCTCAAAGATATGAAATAGAATCATGGAGAGAATATTCGTACAAAAGTCAAAATACACGATAAAACTAATTAGTTCATGTAGAAGCATGAAGTGATTCCAAAAGGAAAATTTTGAGCAACTGTCCTATACAAAGCTAGAATCCTTTTTACCACCATATTGTCTATATGTTTTACACTATTCCAGAAGCAAAAATATTTATAATTGTCTCCTGAACCTTTTAAGCGAATATACGAGCCGATATTTTCCAATAATATATCTAATACCAGAGGATGAACATACCAGAAGAACAAAGAGCCTTGGTGGCTTGAGCCTCTGAAAATCCCATTGCTTCGAGTTCACTTACCAAGCTTCTGTTAATGTCAGAAGCATCCATTTCTGATTGTCAATATAATTCTCTCAAAATCAGCAATATTAAACCGCTTCTGCGAAACAAATGTTTTTCAACAAGGTATTTAATATATGGAGAAAAGGCAGCTTAACTTAAAACAATATACTCCTTACTCCTTATATGTATATACTTTTGGCATCGTTTTAATCAGAATAATGGACACTAACCATTCAGAAAAAGAAATAAAATCAGAATACTGTCCGTGGATCGGCAATATAGAAGCCTTTCAGTGCATTCATCTTTCCTGATTGTTCTTTATTTTATGATGTCAGAAATCAAGAAGATCAAGTTTTAAACTTTTCAAAGATGCCTAATAGCATAAAATCCCTCCTGAATATAAATACTTATGTAGAAGGACGTGCTAGTGACAAATGTGAGTCTTCATGTGGACGGTAGCAAGATTTCACATTTTAGTCTCAATAGTTCTTTTTTCAGTTTAGGCATTTAAGTCGCAATGTTAATATAGTTTGCTTTGATTTGTTTCCTAAATGGCGGAGGGGTCACCGACCTTAGGTGTTTGTACAACTCTTTAGTCACTATCACAAGTGCATCAATCTTATAACTGGAGTATAAAGTCATTCCGGTTGTGCATTATAGTGTGAGAACTATCATAAACATTGTCCACATAATGCCTATGTAATAACAACAACAAGAAACAGTAACTTAAAATTTACTTAATATGAGATGGGGAAAAAAAATCTCCAACATGTATCGGCATCAAATGAGTGTGGCAATATAAACAAATATTCACTGTAATGCTGTGAAATAGAAGTAGTTCTTGATTTAATCTATATAACGAGCCTAAAAGTAAATAATCCAGATAATAATATGATTCAATCGATTTACTCCTAAAACCCAAACAAGTTGATGTTAGCTATATGAACCATTTATATCCATTCTGCTATATTTTCGGCCCATTTCATTCCAATACTAAATAATTTGTATAAAATGATGTCAAGCCACTAAAGAGAAAGAACTCAATTCAATGTACAGTGGTGCTTAGGAAGATGAAGCTACAACTGGTTGACCGGATCAAATGCCTGAAAAAAACTTTAATAAAAACGAATACTACTATAAAATAACAATAAAAGAAGTCCAATTGTGTAAAGAAAAAAACCAATAAAAGGTCGCAGAAGCTTGCAACCCTGTTATAGTGATACAATAACACAAATGGAATGGCTAATGAAGGTGAAAAATCACAAAAAAAGGAAACATACCCTTTTTGTGGCAAAGAGAAAATCAGGTGTCTGTGTGGATTTGATGAAGATTAAATGCGGAGTAAACTCTGATTCTAGGGAATTGGGGAACAAAGTGCAGAAGAACGCCATTGCAAGTTAACGAGGGATGCCTGATTCTTTGCCTCAAGCCTTAAGGTAACTAGTTTCTGGGTCGATGGATTCTCAGCGGGGTAGTATCAGAGGGGAAGGTATGCTATACCGTATACGGACCAGAAAGTAGGAAAACCAGCTAAAAGGACCTTCAAGACTTGAATAAAGAATAAAGACAAAGTTAATTAAGTGAGTTTGAGGTTTAATTATAATTTTTAAATATTGAAGATAAATATTAAAATATTCAAAAGTTATTCTCTTTCTTTCATATTTAAGTAGGCATTTGGTCATGAAAATCAAAAATATATTCACTTTATTTGGAGTTATTGAAGTTGGAGTTGGAGTTGTGTTTGGCCATAGTATTTGGAGTTAATAATTAGAATTCAAATGTATTTTTAAAAAAAAAATTAAAAAAAACTTTTGAACATGCAATATAATTTAAATAGGGTTATTTTATGAAAATAAAAATTTAAAATTTCCTTGAAAAAAAATAAACTAAAAAGTGAAAACACTATCTTGAGGTATTTTTCAAAATCTTAAATACAACTTCAAGTTGTATTGATATTTTTATGGCCAAACAAGAATTCCAAAATAGAGTGAATATGTATTCCAAAATAAAGTGACAAATATTTATGGCCAAACGGGTCCTTAAAATTTCAAATTTTTTATTCCCTCTTTTCTTTTCTTTGTATACTTCTTTCTTCTTTTCTATTTCTTCATTTGCTTCTTTCTTTTCTTATTTTTCTTTCTCCTATTCTTCATCTTCTTCTTCCTTATGTTCATTGTCATTTTTTCTTTTGCATTTTTTTCTTTTCTTCTCTCTTTTCCTTCCTTCTCTTCATCTATAATTTTAATTTTTTTTGTGAGTTTTCATCATTTTCTTTTTCTTCATTATGATTTTGTTATAAAAATTTATGGAAAATATTTGGTGAAGAAACGTTTAAAATATTGGGGAATGTTATAGTTTGTCAAAAAATAATGGAGGATTGTTTAAGAAATTGAGAGATGTTGCTTAAACAATCGAGAGTTGTTTAAGCAATTGAGAGATATTGCTTAAATAATCGAGAGTTGTTTAAATAATAGTTCAATCAACCAGAAGATTTTTAAACATTGGACATATGTTTAAACGTCTGAAGAGGTGTTTCAAATATCCTATGATTATTTAGTTAAAGCAATAAAAAAGGACAGCCCGGTGCATTAAAGCTCCCGCTATGCGCCGGGTTCGGAGAAGGGCCCGACCACATGGGTCTATTATACGCAGCCTTACCTTGCATTTCTGTCAGAGGCTGTTTTCAAGGCTTGAACCCGTGACCTTCTGGTCACATAGAAGCAACTTTATCAGTTACTCCAAGGCTCCCCTTCTTAGTTAAAGCAATAAGAATTTTTTAAATTTCAACTAATGATTTGGAGAGATGTGAAAACATTTGCTATTTGTTTGGAGAGAGATGAAAATATTTGCTAGTTATTTGGAGAGATATGAAAATATTTGATAGTTGTTTAGAAAGATGTTTAAACATCTGGTGGTTGTTTGGAGGTGGTAATGACGTGGAGGACGGGAAGGGGTGGGGTAGATGAAGGATGGGGCTGAGGGGTGGAAGAGGGAGAAGGGGAAGAGGAGTGGAAGGTTTGTGTAAATAAAAAAACTTGTGAGTTCTTAAACTATGTGTTATTATCACTATTTAAAAAAGAGTCCTTTTTACCACATACTTAAAACTTGTGTCCTATTTTCTTTATTTTCACTCTCAAAAGTCTTTTTTAATTTCATCCTCCCAGAAAGTAGGGAAAAAAAATTAATGTGACAAGAAAATTTTGAGTTTTGGGCTAAAATTATCCTTTATCTATGGGAGTAGGTTCATTTTTGTATTTTAAATATAACCCTGAGTATATTTAATCCCTTAACTTTACCAAAGTGAGCACTTTTAGTTTAAAAGTAGCGGTGCTAAACTCATGTGACACCCAAATAACTTGTAAAATACAAAATCCATTGGACAAGCTCATTCTTTTTTCCCTCAACTTCACACGCGAAGAAACACTTCAGCAAAAAAAAAGCGCTAGCCTCTCTGTAAAAAACTTTGTTCGACTGCAACAAAAAGAAAAATCATTGTTGCATTAGTCTATCTTTACAAGTGTGAGACAACTGTGGTTGTCCAAAAGCCACATTCCTGATATTTGATAGCCAAATTACAAGACTGATTTGTTGTGCTTCTCATTTCATAAAAAATCACTACATTTGAGGCAAGAGCACGAGGGTTCTTTGAGGTAAATTATTATTGCATTATTTAAGCCAAATATTGCATACATTTACTTGCAACACTTTGAAGGATTGTTTGTTGCATGCTTTGGTTCATTATGGTTTCCTTTCTAAGGTTGTGTTCTCGCATCTTAAGACCATTTTATGACTGCCTTTAAGGAAAAATGGTTACTATTTTCGAATGGACAGATTGTTGCATTTTAAAGTATTGTATTCTAATATAAATAGCTACTACTATATTAATCCTAAGAAATGAAAAAGACAAGAAGAAATAAAAAAAATATGCGTCAATCAAGAAAGAGATAACATTGTCAGTTAAAATTTGCGCCGTTAGAAAAATTATCTCAGCCGTTATTTTTTAACATTGTTGATCTTGGGCATATTTATATGCCCATTTATCATATTTTACCCATGTTTGCTTTATATTTTAAGAACATTACTTACTAAATATTGTGTGTTTTGAGTTGAATTGCTATATTTGGTACTAAGACACATGATTAGATGCTTGCAGGCAAAATGACGCGGGAAATTAACCATGGAAAGAGGAAATGGAAGAGTAAAGCATGAAAGTGACGTAGAGGAATGCTCGGGAGCAAACAAAGAAGAGAAAATAGGCATTGGAGCACACCTGGCGCGGCGCCCTTGGCCTCAAACATCAAAAGGGTCATCCTGGCGCCTTGCTGGCGCGCTACCCAAGCACTGGAACTGCCGAAGCCCAGGCCTGGCGCATTGCGCCAGGCACATATCCGACGTGGAATTTTGGCTTTCTCCTATTCCGATCCCAAGAAGGAAAAGGGGTTATTTCCCAAGTCCTATAAATAGAACCTTGGACGTCTTTTGTAGGGGTTCCGTTATATTTTCAGTGCACAAGACAGAGATTAGAATTCATCATTAGGTTTCTTTTCTTCTTCCTTTACTTAGCCATAACTTTGGATGAAAATATTATTATTTATGTTTTTGATTAGCATGAGTGGCTAAGAACCCTTGTTCTGGGGTTACGGCTACAAACGCATGATTATTTAGTATGAAATTGGATTGATTAAATTAGGGTAAAGTGTTCATTCATACCTTCAATAGTGGTTTATGATATCAGGAATAGTGGTATATTCACATCTCATCAGGAGGACAGGGGGATATGGAAAAAGAATCGTAGTGAGTCATAGTTTGTTTGCCACTATTAGTTGTTCTTAAATTCCAGTGTTTAGTATTTTAATTCTTGACCGCCATTAAGATAAATATATAATTTTATTATGAATTCGGGAGAAGAATCAACAAGATAGACCTCGGAATATAAGGAGCAAGGCCTCTCTTTTGTAACGTAAAGGGTAGGTTAGCGACTAGGATAGGAATATACCTAGAATTCCTCGCTTGGTTTATACAGGAAGATACATAAATGCTTTTAAAATAAGATGTAACATCCCCGCTCAATGATGTAATTGTGATTCTATTTTAAATAGGCAACTAGAGGCTCGGAAGACCATAGTTGTAAAATTAACCCCGAAATGAACAATTAGGTGAACGAACAAGTCGATTCAAGTGACTACTACTTATGATTGCGTAATAAAGTTGCAACCCTGGAATTCTCTCTAAACTTGGAACTAGAAATCATTACTTGCTCGCATTTAATTCTGTCATTTTATTTTAGATCTTTTATTACTACAAAACTCATACTTTTGTTACTTTCATACTTGGTTATTTTAGCGGTATACGAATAATTTAGATGGTTTGCTAAATCATAAGTCTCTTGGGTACAATATCCGGACTAACTAGTCTATATTACTTGGACGACCACGTACACTTGCGTGTGAGTGGGAAGTCGCCTAACAAGTTTTTAGCGCCGTTGCCGGGGACTTAGAAATTAGCAAATTTCTAAATTGTCTTATACGGCTTTATCATGCAAGTATTGATAACTTGATCTTAGCTTTTGGGAAAATCTGCAGGTACAAACTTTGAATTGTCAACAAACTGGCAAGGACGAAAGACTTAGTGGAACCACACCTTGAACCTGAATGACTATTTCACCAACGGAGAAGGGCAGCAACACTTTATCCTATCAAGTTTTAGGAGGTGACTGAGAATCTAATCCAGGTAGTTGAGCAACCAGAAGTTGTCCCTGTGGAAATGGAAGCACCAAGGCCAGTGCGTGATGTGGAAATCCCACTTGTGACTAACATCACCAACAACATTCGATAACCCGCGCCAGGGGGTCATTTTGAACTTAAGCAGAATATGGTGCAACTCTTGTACACCAATGGTCAGTTCACGGGCTTGCCACATGAGGACCCGCAACAGCGTATCCAGAATTTTCTGGAAATCAGTGATACATTCATACCAACTGGGGTCGCAGAGGACTATGTTAGATTGACACTGTTTCCATTTTCTCTACATGGGGAAGCAAGGAGATGGTTGAAAGCTGAGCCGCTGAACTCCATCACTTTGTGGAATGATTTGGTCCAGGAATTCTTGATGCGTTTCGTTCCATCTGGGAAGATAGTCAAGCTGAGGAGCGAGATTTTGAGTTTCAGGCAGAAAGATGGGGAGAATCTCTACACAGCTTGGGAGAGATTTAAGTCCCTCCTTATGGACTGTCCTCATCATCAGCAGACAAACGAGGTGTTGGTTCATACATTTATTGAAGGGCTTGATTCTCATTCGAAGATTTTGCTAGACTGTGCAGCAGATGGGCAAGCACTAGAGAAGACGTATGATCAGTTGTACACTCTACTGCAGAGGATGGCGCAAAGTAATATGGAATGGAACACAGACACCAGCAGAGCCATGCCTAAGAAGGTTATCGGGTTGCTTGAGGTAGATTCCAACACGACTTTATTTGCCAAGGTGGAATCTATGGCGAATCAAATGAGAAATATAGCTACGATCCTCAACAAGTTAGCTCTTGGGAATAGTCAGGCACAAGTGAATGCAATACAATATGCAGCTCTTCAGTTTTGCGATACTTATGGGGGAGACCATCTATCGGAAGATTGT
Source organism: Jaltomata sinuosa (assembly GCA_003996215.1). NCBI lineage: Eukaryota > Viridiplantae > Streptophyta > Magnoliopsida > Solanales > Solanaceae > Jaltomata > Jaltomata sinuosa. The sequence goes on along the minus strand of QJPP01001837.1, from coordinate 108,562 downwards.
GCAGCGAATCTGGATTCTGTGAACTTTGTGGGGTATGCTCAAAGAGGTAGAAATCAGAATTTTGGAAATGCATACAATGCAAAATTGAGGAACAATTTGTCATATGGAAATAACCAAGGCCAGAATCAATTCAGGAACCAAGGTCAGAATCAATAGTTTGCTGGAAACAATAAGCCTGTGACAGTGCCAAGCAACATAGAGGACATGCTGAAGTCGATCATGGAAAGCCAAGCTAAGTATGAAGCGGAGATGAAAGATCAAAAAACTGCCCTATGGAACTTGGAAAAGCAAGTTGGTCAGCTAGCAGGAGCACAAAATATGAGACCTCAGGGGGGTCTTCTAGGTGATACTGACCCAAATCCTAAGCAGGTAAATGTAGTCACTACTGTTGACACCCAATTTTGGCTCTCCGTGCTTAAAATTAACGTCTTCAGGTTTCCTGATCGTTAAAGAGCACAAAATATATCTTTTACACATTTTTCATGAAATATAATAATTTATTGATAATCATCCTTATTTTAGGAATTTTATCAATTTATTGATATATTTTTATTTCTCACAATTTATTGATAATTATCCTTTATTTTGTAAATATTAGAATTTTATCAATTTATTGTCATTATACAATTTTGACAATCGCAATATTTTTTACAGTCATCCGCATACGTACACAATACAAATACTACAATTTCAATCATTTAAAACACATTTTATTTTATTTTTTAATCACATATCAACACATATTTTTGTATATTATTTATAGATATTTTTTAATACATTCCGCAAGCACAAGAAGTCGGAGAAATTAATTCTAATACACAGAGCAACAAATCAATCAAGTCAAGGTCTTGTCACCTTTATTAAAGTGACATTTGACATGACCGAATACGGCTTTTATCTTTTGGTTAATACATTTTTATTTAATGGTTAATAGGGTGAAGAACCCACTAGTTAATAACTAAGGGATAAGAGGGTTTGGGTTTATTATTTTTTGGACAAAGGAAGGGTTTGTTTTATATTATAAAAGGGGGGAGGGGGCATTTTATTTAAAAAAAAAAACAAAAAAAAAATAACACACACACACATCTTCTACAGATTACACACACACCCACACTTTTGTTCATCTTCCTCATCTCTCTCTCGTTGCTCTCTCCCCAACCCCCTTTCGTTGCTGGCTCGCCGGAGGTGATGACCGGCGAGCTTCTGAGCAGCCACCGCCACCAACGCCCCTCCTTTCTTTTTTCTTCCCCGTCGTCTCGCCGCTGCCACGCCGGAAAACATGGCGTCGAGGTCCCAAATTTGGCCGGAAAGCCCTCTCAACTCCACAATCCCCACCTTTTCTTCTCCTTGGCCGGATCTCTCAGATCTGACCGGAGAAAAGCGCCTCCGACCGACTGGATTTTTGTTGAGATAATATGTTATTGTGTATTGTTTTGCAGATCTGGCCGGAGTTATTATTTCTCCGGCAAGCTCCATTTTTTCAGACCTTTATTGTTGTGCTATGTTATTTTGCTTCTAAATGTTTGTATCTGGCTAACGAATTTACACGAATGTTTGGTTGTTCCAGGCGGCGTCGGGTGTTTTCCGGCTACTTACGTTCATCTTTGTGTTGCTCCTGTATTTTTGTTGCTGTCTTCGAATTATTTTGGTTGCTTTTGTGCCATTTTTCACCCGGAAAATTTACTCCGGAGATGGATTTTTGCTCGGTACTGTTTTAACCGATTTTGGAGCTGTTTGGACGATTTTGTCCTTGCTCTTTACTATTTTTGATATTACACTGATATCGAACAAATACTACACTGCATTGGCCAATGAAAAAACTCCCGTCGATTTTTGAGGCCTCCACAATATAAAAGACGGATACATATATACATGCGTAGCGAGAAAAAAATAAATATTGGGCGATGACGAAATCTTGTTATTACAAGACGAAATAAAAAGTTTTATGATCCGCATCTTGGCGAGGTGATCTCGGGTGGCCAACCGATGTTTCGCAGCCACGACGTATCTAAAACTTAATACAACTACATATCTGAGCCCATACTACAATAAAATTCTATTTTCTTATATTTACATACATATATGTATTTCTTGACTTATTTTGGTAAATATTTATTTGTTATTAATATTTTTACTAAGTGTTTATACAGGTACGTGAGGATGCTTCCCGAAGACGATAATTAAAAGGAGTTTGAAAATCTCCCCAAAATTCATTGCTTTATTTATATCCTTGTAATTCTTGTAATTGTACAAAAACTAAAATATAGTGAAAACTTTACTTTTGGGGTGTCGGGTGGGAGTGTCCCTTTATTTACTTATCTGTTATTATGTACTTAGGCAAAACTTTAAGTCGTAACTACTTTTATAAACCGATTAATTCAACTTAGATACTTAAGTTGATCAATTCATATCTTTACGCAAACATTAGGCCGTCCTTTCTTTTTCTCAAAATCGTCCTTTTAATCATTTTTTACTTGAACTTTACAAATGATTCTTTACACATTTACTTTGAAAATTAATATTCTTTTCTCATTCTTAAACTCATTTTCTCTTGCAAAAGCGAACAATACGTAATGAAAAATGCAAGTCAATCAATATAAATCATTGTACAATCTTTGCGATACATTTTTTACATTATACACATATTTTACATTCCTTACTCAATATATTTATTCTTACATTATTTGTACTTAAATATATATTACTTATACATTTTTCATATATATATATATATTTTTTTGTAGTAGTATCTATTCTTTTATATTAACATATTTACATACTTTTATACTGACATATTTACATACTTTTTTTTTATATATACATTCTTTTACATCTTTTGTATACTTTCTTACATATAAATTTTCATACATATAAATTTTCTCATACACATAAAAAATACATTTTTCCATACTCTTACGTACAAGTTTTTAAAATTATTGTTTGCACTTGTATATACATATTTATTACTGTTCATAGTTATACTTTTTTTTTTACCTCCCCTCTCTTTAAAAAAATTAAGTTTAGTCGGGTACCACACTTGTGGATTTCGAAGGATGCCTAACACCTTCCCTTCGGAATAACTGGAACCCTTACCTAGAATCCCAAATGGTTTTTCGCAGATTAAAATGCGAGTCATACATGTCAATAATAAAAAATAGGTTTCCTTATTTTCCTTAAAAATTGGGTGGCGACTCTGTACACAATTCTTTTAGAGTCCATAAGTTGTGCTTTATCTAACCTTGGTAAAAAATAGGGCATGACAGAATGGCGACTCTGCTGGGGACTAAGAACCAGGTTCTAACCATCATAGACTCAATTTTTCAATTGAGGGAGGTATTTCTATTCACATTTTGATTATTTAATTTTTCAAAATTATTTTTTGCACACTATGAATTGTATATGTTATTTGTATTGTACTTATAAATTTTTGGTTTTGCTTATACATAAATTCTTTATATTAATTATTCTTTGATTCATTATTTACTTTATAATATAGATATATGTTCGAAATACTTCTACACATTATTTATTTAATTATCACATCGTTTCTATTGAGTCTTGGCCGTACACTATCACACACTGTGGTTCACGCGAGGAGTGTTTCACTCCTCCAAAACTTCTTTGGATTCCTTAGCTTCAGAGTCGGCGCGTTTAAATTACTATGCATCTTCTCGCAGTTGTCCGAATATTCTTTATCAGCTTAGGTGAATCTACTCTTAGAATCCTTAGGCCGTTGTACATACGTTAGTCGAATTAATTTTTATTCTTTATTTGTTATATATTTTTAATTGATACTTGCTCTTTGATGATTATATATTCTGCGTTTTTATATTTTTGTGCATACTTTTTGGTTTATACATATATGTACACATGTCATCTTCGTCCTCGTCCATTTTGTCTGACGATTTTGGTTGACTTGTGTTGAGCCTGGGACCTTTTCAATCCCTCACATTCGTTCTCGGTCTCTAAGACCATTCTTCACAACATATCGTTCTTTCTCATACCCGGTGTCGATCTTTACGATCACTCTATTGGATTTCATCATTCTTTTTCAAGAAATTTTCAATACAGCCTTGTACATTCTTTTCATTTTTATACCGTACCTTTTTCTTGTCCAAACTCACTCATAGCTTTACTTTTTTCAATACAATCGCTCAAAGTAATTATACAACTCACATACAACTACGTATCTGTTCGAACTACGTTTTAACCTGATTCTTGTCCTGACAAGATACGTAGGCAACCCTACATAAGGGTTCGGTCTTCCATTGTTTCAAAATAATTTCTCCAGGATTTTAAAAACTGGGGCAAATTTTTGAAACAATTCAAATACCCTCTCCAAAGTCCTGTTGACAGTGCAAATCAACAGTTTTCCCTCAAATCCAAATCTCCCTGACATCAGTGTCAATATTGGCCTTACATTCAAACCTTCACTCGACTTTGATCCTAGAACATGGGACATAAGTTTCTTTTTCTCTCAAATCATCGTAGATTATGAAATGTGACATTTTGGCCTTCACTTTCAAAATCAAGAGTTCAACACTCTCCCAGTCATTCAATTCTTCTGACAGCGGCGAAGTAATATCAAATCTTTGCCATGCTTCTCTTTCTTAGTAATCTTTTTAGCGTATTACAATAGTGACAAAGCTCTGTCTATGTTTTCACATCCATCATCTTGATTGTCTGATCAGAATAATTTCTATGCCCATTATCTGCAATCGGTCTCCTCTGAGCTGCCTGTCACACCATTCATGGCAATCATACATATCATACCCATGGATTCATTCTGAACTACGTCCTGACCTGATTCTCATCTTAATTCATCTTGGTGAAATATGTAGGCAATCCTACATAAGGGTTCGGTCTTCCTGCTATTCTAAAATGATTTTCTTAGGATTGCAAACTGGGGCAAATATTTTGAAACGGTTCAATGATGCTCTCAACCCCTCAAAAATAATCAAAAGCGTCAACCAATTCTCTCAAGTCCAAAATTCAAGATCATCAATATCACTCTTACCATAATCTCCATTCGACTTTAGTCTCAAAATCTGAAGACCTAAGTCTCTCTTCAAACCTCTTAAATGTCGTAGGCCATGGAACTACGGTGAATCACTTTCACTTTCCAAATCTAAGGGTTCAACACAAGTTGACTCAATTTCTTTGTAGGCACGCCTATCATAGGATAGCAAGCAATAAAAAGAGAGGAGTCGAGTCTGAAGAAGTTAAATAATCTCTAAACTTCACATGAGATAACATCCGACCTCAAACTTTCTGAGGCATCCATATTCAATGGAACAGACAAATCAGGGGAGTTTTTGACCATGTAATTATATTATTATTTTTTCATGACTTTCCTACTTTCACTCCTTTCTTATTCCTTTACAGGAGAACCGTCCCCACTTAATCGGGGACGGGCACACCAATAAGTGCCCTCGTAAATAATTGAGGGGCCACAATATGTCATCTTCAAACAACAATTGGAGACGATCACGATAATGGACGATCTCCATAAACAATTGGGAAATCACAACAACGATCATCCCCACAAACAGTCGGGAGACACTCTCATCGAGGACTTCACCAACACCCGATATACGAGGCATCGCTCCGAGTTTGTCTATATCTTTGCATTATTTTTTATACATATTTTTTATATTCGATAAATATCTTAATTTTTTTTTTTGCCTTATATTCCTTCTAGAGGTGAATTCTTTTATGCACATACATTTTAGTTCGCATCTTCACGAACTACGCGAACCTGATTCTCATCTTGATGAGATACGTAGGCAGCCCTTCTTGGGTTCGGTATTCTTTATTAGAAAAACGAAAAAAATGTGTACATACATTTTAGTTCGTATCTTCACGAACTACGCGAACCTGATTCTCATCTTGATGAGATACGTAGGCAGCCCTTCTTGGGTTCGGTATTCCTTATTGGAAAAACAAAAAAAAAAAAAAATGTGTACATACATTTTTAGTTCGCATCTTCCTCGAACTACGCGAACCTAAATTTCATCTCAATGAGATACGTAGGCAACCCTCATAAGGGTTCGGTCTCATTTTTGAAAAAAAAATAAAAAAAATAAAAAAATGGAAGAAACATCAAAGTTTTGACTTGGTTGGTACCAACATAGTTAGAAGTGTGCATGAGAAAGAAACAAATGGTATGATGGAGAGGACCAATTCCGTGGTAAACCATAGATTCTTTTGGTACCTCTTAATCGCACCTTAGTGACACTCGAAAAATTCTCTTGCATGCATCTAAAATAAGAACAAAACCAACCTCATCGTTTCCTGTGCATTGTGTGGCGAGCATTAGATTAATTCATTGCATTGCATTGATGATCTAGAACTTGGCCTAAATGTTTGTTGAGGCAAAATCCTGAGTTACACTTGATTTGGGAAAGGATCGTAGGCCTTCTTTGACCCGATTGAGCCTTTCATAACCTACCAAATGACATTATCCCTAGCATTCCCCCTTTGAGCCTAAAGTCTTTTCTTTGAACAACCACATCTCAGCCTATACCTTTCTGAGTGCTTACATGCACTACCCTCTTTTGGCCCGACCTCCCTGAGCGCATTAAAATGTGCAAATTGCGGACAAAGATTCAAGATCAAAGACGCCAAAGGCAGAAGATGCAAAGTCCCAGAAGAATAAAGATGAAAATACGACTTTAAAGAAAGAGTAAAATTCCCCACAAATCAAAACATGGAGAAATCTCCCAAAAAAAAAAAATAGAAGAGGAAAGAACTCCAAGAGGGGAAAAAAGACTCCAACAACGAAAAGAAGTCGATACAAATTCAAAGAAAGGGACTACGAGACAAAGAAGATCAAGCGTCCAAATGCAACAAATGTCAAAGCACAAATATAGTGCATGCTCAAGGGAGGATTAGTCACTTTTATCCCAAATAATATCCTACCCATCCCCATGCCTACATTACAAGCTGATAAAAGCCCTACATGATCCTATTTCAAGTGTTCTCACATTAGTGGATACTTACATGAAGGCCAAGCCTATGGTATCACAATCGCATGCATTGAACATCCTTCTGAGTGTGAGTGCACTTCTCAAAATGTCCTAAAATCAAAATACTCAAATGTGTGAAGAATAGGACTTTCTTTTGGTGAGGCACGTGAAACATGAGGAAAGGTATAGTTCAAAATCTTTGTTTGAATCAAGAGGAATAAATCTTATCGATACTTAGGTACGTCTGAGGTACCATTTGAAACTATTGGAATTACCCGAAGTTGATCTCGGTTTAGCTGGGAAAGATGGTGGAATTCTTATGCATAAGACTAATTGTTGGTACCAATTGAAAGTCAAGACATGATTTTCTTTTCAACATTCTTACAACCAAAAAAAAAAAAAACAATCAATCAAAAAGTTTTCTTCCTTCACAGGCGCCCACCTTCTAATGCGGGTATTTACAGTTCAGTACTTTTACAGGTGCCCACCTTCTAATGCGGGTATTTACATTCAAGTACATTTTACAGGCGCCCACCTTCTAATGCGGGTATTTACATTCAAGTACTTTTACAGACGCCCACCTTCTAATGCGGGTATTTACATTCAAAGCTCCGGCACACAAACCGGAGCATGCATTGAGATCTTGGTACACAACCCAAGACTCCATTTCATTCAAAGCTCCGGCACACAAACCAGAGCATGCATTGAGATCTTGGTACACAACCCAAGACTCCATTTCATTCAAAGCTCCGGCACACAAACCGGAGCATGCATTGAGATCTTGGTACACAACCCAAGACTCCATTTCATTCAAAGCCCCGGCACACAAATCGGAGCATGCATTGAGATCTTGGTACACAACCCAAGACTCCATTTCATTCAAAGATCCGGCACACAAACCGGAGCATGCATTGAGATCTTGGTACACAACCCAAGACTCCATTTTATTCAAAGCTCCGGCACACAAACCGGAGCATGCATTGAGATCTTGGTACACAACCCAAGACTCCATTTCATTCAAAGCTTCGGCACACAAACCGGAGCATGCATCGAGATTTTGGTACACAACCCAAGACTCCATTTCATTAACGCTTCGGCACACAAACCGGAGCATGCATTGAGATCTTGGTACACAACCCAAGACTCCATTTCATTAACGCTTCGGCACATAAACCGGAGCATGCATTGAGATCTTGGTACACAACCCAAGACTCCATTTCATTAACGCTCCGGCACATAAACCGGAGCATGCATTGAGATCTTGGTACACAACCCAAGACTCTATTTCATTAACGCTCCGGCACACAAACCGGAGCATGCATTGAGATCTTGGTATACAACCCAAGACTCCATTTCATTCAAAGCTCCGGCACACAAACCGGAGCATGCATTGAGATCTTGGTACACAACCCAAGACTCCATTTCATTCAAAGCTCCGGCACACAAACCGGAGCATGCATTGAGATCTTGGTACACAACCCAAGACTCCATTTCATTAAAGCTCGGCACACAAACCGGAGCATGCATTGAGATCTTGGTACACAACCCAAGACTCTATTTCATTAAGCTCCGGCACACAAACCGGAGCATGCATTGAGATCTTGGTACACAACCCAAGACTCCATTTCATTCAAAGCTCCGGCACACAAACCGGAGCATGCATCATAATCATTCTTTTTTCCATCAAGTACACAATCTTGCATCCCCAGCGTCTCACAGCTCAACATTGGGGCAATTTTGAAAGAGACATTGGGAATATGTAAATGCTTCTGTTCCCAAATAGTCTTTTCCTTTAATTATTTTTTCCAGGGTCGTCCACCCAGAACAATAGGACAAGAGGTAATTTGCCTCAACTTTTGAACTACACCTGGCCTGATCTTCGTGTAATTCGAGGTATGTAGGCCACTCTAAATCAGAGTTCGGACATATTTTCATCATAATTCTTTATCGAGCAAAATTGGCTTCATGTCAACGTTTTCGCCCAAAGATTCTTACATCATCTTTAGTCGAAAAGGGGCAAACTGTTGACACCCAATTTTGGCTCTCCGTGCTTAAAATTAACGTCTTCAGGTTTCCTGATCGTTAAAGAGCACAAAATACATTTTTTACACATTTTTCATGAAATATAATAATTTATTGATAATCATCCTTATTTTAGGAATTTTATCAATTTATTGATATATTTTTATTTCTCACAATTTATTGATAATTATCCTTTATTTTGTAAATATTAGGATTTTATCAATTTATTGTCATTATACAATTTTTGATAATCGCAATATTTTTTACAGTCATCCGCACACGTACACAATACAAATACTACAATTTCAATTATTTAAAACACATTACATTTTATTTTATTTTATTAATCACATACCAATGCACGCATTTTTGTACATTATTTATATTCTCTAATACATTCCGCAAGCACAAGAGGTCGGAGCAATTAATTCTAATACGCAGAACAACGAATCAGTCAAGTCAAGGTCTTGTCATCTTTAATAAAAGTGACATTTGACATGACTGAATACGGCTATCGTCCTCTAGTTAATAACCTTGTGCATTGGTTAATAAATTGGGTCAAGTCAAGGTCTTGTCACCTTTAATAAAGGTGACATTTGACATGACTGATTAGGGCTATCGTCCATCGGTTAATAAACTTTATACATTGGTTAATAGCGTAAATAATCCATCGGATAATAACTAAAAAATAAAAAAGATTAGTCTTTTATTTTTTGGACAAAGAGGGGATTTGTTTTATATTATAAAAGGGGGGAGGGGGGCATTTTATTTTGGGGGAACAAAAAAATATACACACACACCTATTCTACACACATACACACTACAGACACACACACATATTCTACACACACACACATTTACACACTACATACACACTACATAAACACACACATTTACACTACTACAGGACACACACTAAAATTTTCAGAACTTTTTCTCTCTGTTCCTCTCCTCTTCTCTCTCGTCGCTCCCGCTCTCCCCTTTTTTGTCGTTGCCTCGCCGGAGATGATGACCGGCGAGCTCTCGACAGGTCACCACCCCACGACCCTTGGAACTCCGGCGAACTCACAACGCCGGAGCACTCCATCACCTCCCACGACCCTTGGAACTCCGGCGAGCTCACGACGCCGGAGCACTCGGCCACCAACGTCCCACCTTTCTCCCTCTCGTCTCTCTCGTTAGATCTGTCGGCGAGCTTAGCCGTGAAATGCGTTGCTCCGATCTGGTCGGAGTTGACCAAACCCAGCTGGAAAATTATTTTCCGGCGACCTCCATTAATGGTGGCTTCGAACCACGTCTTCTCCCTCTTCCCTTTAACATTTATGTATTTATATTGGTTGTTGTTTCTGCCGGAAAAGCTTCGTGTTTGGCCGGAACTATTATTCCTCCGGCGAACTCCATTTTTCAGATCTTCATTATTGTGCTATGTTATTTTGCTTCTAAATGTTTGGATCTGGCTGACGAACTTACACGGAGTTATTATTTCTCCGATGGCGTCGGGTGTTTTCCGGCTACTTATGTTTATCTCTGTGTTGCTCCTGTATTTTTGTTGCTGTTTTCGGATTATTTTTGTTGCTTTTATGCCATTTTTCACCCAGAAAATTCACTCCGGAGATCGGTTTTACATTGGTACTGTTTTAGCCGATTTTGGGGGCTGTTTGGGCGATTTTGTCCTTGCCCTTTACTATTTTTGATATTACACTGATATCGAACAAATACTACACTGCATTGGCCAATGAAAAAACTTCCGTCGATTTTTGAGGCCTCCACAATATAAAAGACGGATACATATATACATGCGTAGCGAGAAAAAAATAAATATTGGGCGATGACGAAATTGTAATATTACAAAGACAAAATAAAAAGTTTTATGATCCGTATCTTGGCGAGGCGATCTCGGGTGGCCAACCGATGTTTCGCAGCCATGGCGTATTTAAAACTTAATACAACTACATATCTGAGCCCATACTATAATAAAATTATATTTTCTTATATTTACATACAATATATGTATTTCTTTAACTTATTTTGGTAAATATTTATTTGTTACTAAATTTGTTTACTAAGTGTTTATACAGGTACGTGAAGATACTTTCGAAGATGACAATTAAAAGGGGTTTGAAAATCTCTTCAAAATTCATTGCTTTATTTATATTTTTTGTAAATTCTTGTAATTGTACAAAAGAAAAAGTATAGTGAAGATTTTACTTTTGGGGTGTCGGGTGGGAGTGTCCCTTTATTTACTTATCTGTTATTATGCACTTAGGCAAAACTTTAAGTCGTAAGTACTTTTATAAACCGATTAATTCAACTTAGATACTTAAGTTGATCAATTCATATCTTTACGCAAACATTAGGCCGTCTTTTCTTTTTCTCAAAATCGTCCTTTTAATCATTTTTTACTTGAAACTTTACAAATGATTCTTTACATATTTACTTTGAAAATTAATATTCTTTTCTCATTCTTAAACTCATTTTCTCTTGCAAAAGCGAACAATACGTAATGAAAAATGCAAGTCAATCAATATAAATCATTGTACAATCTTTGCGATACATTTTTTACATTATACACATATTTTACATTCCTTACTCAATATATTTATTCTTACATTATTTGTACTTAAATATATATTACTTATACATTTTTCATATATATATATATTTTTGTAGTAGTATCTATTCTTTTATATTAACACATTTACATACTTTTATACTGACATATTTACATACTTTTTTTTTATACATTCTTTTACATCTTTTGTATACTTTCTTACATATAAATTTTCATACATATAAATTTTCTCATACACATAAAAAATACATTTTTCCATACTCTTATGTACAAGTTTTTAAAATTATTGTTTGCACTTGTATATACATATTTATTACTGTTCATAGTTATACTTTTTTTTACCTCCCCTCTCTTTAAAAAATTAAGTTTAGTCGAGTACCACATTTGTGGATTTCGAAGGATGCCTAACACCTTCCCTTCGGAATAACTTGAACCCTTACCTAGAATCTCAAATGGTTTTTCGCAGATTAAAATGCGAGTCATACATGTCAATAATAAAAAATAGGTTTCCTTATTTTTCTTAAAAATTGGGTGGCGACTCTGTACACATGAAAAATTCTTTTAAAGTCCATAAGTTGTGCTTTATCTAACCTTGGTAAAAATAGGGCATGACAATAAGTTTTGAAGTCAAGCAAGTTGCGAAACAAAAGTCGAAAAAAGTTATTGTAAATTCCTTTAAGGAATTCTCTTCAAATTTGGGTTAAATGTCTTGGGGTGTTTATCCCTATCTATAAAGAGTTAGTGGTCCCTCGATATAGAAAATCGAAGGTCTATGAGTCTAGTTTCCAACGCACTAAACCGTTCATCCATACGACTTCAGAATAGAGAGATATTCGCATTTTCGTAAGACTGCACAAGCAGACACGTCAAGGTGGGGCCCACATCCTAAGTCGGTTCAGCTTATAAAAGCTGATTTCTCCTTCGTTTTAACTCATTATTTTCACCCAAAATGCACTGAAAATCAGAGGTAAAGTCCCTAAATAATCTATGGACCTTGATCCTTTCAATTCGGAAGTTTAACGGAAGTTGCTCTACGTCGCGAGCTCATCGTCGTGGTATAGTTTTCTCGTCGTTTTGGCTCCGTTTGTTTCTACTGCAAGGAGGCAGTTCGTGGGACTGATATTTTTATGGTATTATCATTTGAATATCGGAAGGTAAGGGTTCTAAATCCTCGACTCATTCTTAATTTGAGCTTTAGAATCAATTCCGAGGAGAACTTATTGTTATCGGCATGTTTGTCGTGTTTTCTTGCTGTATATTGTTACAGCTCATGGTGGGTCCTTATAACAGCATGTTTAGGTTGGTATTTCAAACCTTTTTGTTGAGGTAACCTTCCCCCTACGACCCACCTTCATTATTATATGTTCTAGTATTGTTTTATGGATTTCTGAGCCCCGAAATGGTATTTTGGATTTGTGGCTTTAGACAACCCCTTTATCTTGTTATGTTTGGTTATTGTTGTGGTGTTTTGGTTATGGTAAGGTGCTGGAGGGATTGGGAAATTGTGCGATTCTTTTTGGGATCACATAAGATAGTGATTGGATTGGACAAACGTGAAGTATGCCTTGAAATAGTGCCTCGGGAGCTCGTCGCTCCTTGGAGATGTGGTTAACGTATTGTTGTTGGATTTAGCTGCCATTTGTTATTGTTATTGGACTCATTTTTATGCTTTGGAGTTGGCTGGTCGCGAGTGTGACATTAACACCTTATCAATTGGCTATGGCTCGTTCTTGCAGCCTTGTCGATTCTAGCAATTGTTCCATTACCTTGGTTGGTCAGGCTTCACAGAGACGCCTTTGGGGCTTCAGTTGAAAGTATTTGTTTTGTGTGATTCAGAGCTTCCTGGAGCAGTTCGAGCCTAGATGATGCCGTTCCCGCTGCTAGTCATTGGATGACAGGTAGGTTATGGTTTTCCCCTATCTAGACTCTGCGTATATAGGCTATAACTGCATTAATTAGCATCCTTGGATGGGTTGTTATAGGTTGGTACCCCAGACCTTGTCCACCTTGTTCGTCCGTTATTTCATGTGTTGTTTGTAGTATTCGTGTAGTATTGTATATTACCCTTGTGGTCCTCTGTGGCCTTGTATTGACTCTGGAACATAGATGGTGGGCTATTTGGGAATGTTCGCGAGTCCCGGACATAGAGATTATCCTTTTAGGCTGGTTATGTCTCCTGAGTAGCTATTGGGCCTGTGCAGGGCTGATAGAAATTGTTGTGAGCCGTTGGGCTACTTTTATATTTGTGTGCGAGCATATCATCCATGAAAAAGGTTTTCCCCTGCATGTTTTACTACAGTTTTGGCTGCGAGCCACTTCTGACAGTTTTCCTAAATCTGCATGGCCCTAGGGGCCCTTTTTGGTACTGTTGATGATAGAAAAGGGGATTTTTGGATGTTTACGCACTGATTTTATTACTGGTACTAGTCTCTGTGGGGCAGAGCACCAGACTTGATTTTATTACTGATACTAGTCTCTGGGTGGCAGAGCACCAGACTTAATTTTATTACTGATACTAGTCTCTGCGGGGCAGAGCATCAGACTTGATTTTATTACTAATACTAGTCTCTGCAGGGCGGAGCACTAGACTTGATTTACTACAATTTTATACCCGGTTACGCCCGGGCACCCTTGGAGGGGTTTTTGAGGCATTTTATACTACTTTAGTCCTGGACAGGGTCTGGGCATGCATATTTGAGACTGGGTCTCTTTCTTGATCTCGGACTTACTTCCGGATGACATGTCTTGATACTGAGTTTTAGTATGGGGTCGGGGACCTCCATGGAACTTGCCACTCTGGGCCTGGGGCTTTGTGTTGCGTGCGCCGGAGGGAAGGGTATACGGTGGAGTAGAGGTATACAGGCTGAGTCCTTCCATGGAACCTGCCTGCTGGGCCCGATTGGCACTGGAGGAGGTACATACAGAGGTTCTATTTCATATCATATCATATCATATCATGCATTGGATTCCACCCTTGTTTGCTGTGTGTTCAGTGTACGCTCCGGTAGTATGGGATGCCAGATGGTTTGCTTTTACTTGATTATGTTCCTCGGTTGTATGGGCGGCCGTTGGGACTGTAGGTAGACTATATTTACTCCTGTTTTTACTTAGAGCTTGTCTTTGCACCCGGTTCTTGAAAGATTAGTGATGGCTATCCTGTTGAGGCTTTGGTTGTGGGATTTTTTATTATTGAGAGGGCTTTGGAGTCCTATCTTATTGAGGCACTTTTGTGTGGCCTTCTGAGCAGAGTGTGAGACTCTGGTTCTATTCTTGTGGGAAGCTGAGTGGTATCTCTCGGTTATTGTGGCCTAGTTATTTCATCCTAGGGTTGTACTTATGAGGTGATTCCCTGGTTATGCTATCATATGATTGGATTGTTGTTATGATTTCCTTATACTGGTTGATTCCATTTTGAGTATGTTAGACTGCTCTCCGTCTTTTCCTTCCACTTGAGGTTACTGGTATACCGCTATTTTCTCAACTCTCTCTCTACTTACTTATATTGTTGTGCAAGGACTCCAGGTGCGTTCTCCTTTCCTTCACCTGTGATTCTGTGTAATTGTATCTCTGTGCTAGCATGTGTTACTTGAAGCTCTTGGTTATGGATGATATGTTCTAGCTCCTTGTGCCTTGCTTATTGCCTCAGTGACTGCTTTCTTGCTATCTATTACTTACTGCTTTTATATCTTATATGCGCTCAGTCGGCCTATGATACCTACTGAGTACCCGTGGTTTTGGTGCTCATACTACACTTCTGCACTTTTTTGTGCAGATATTAGCTGAGGTTTCACCGTTGATCACATTGGAGACTCGTGCAGCTTTTGGATCTTTGAGACTAGGGTGAGCGCCTGACGGTCGGGGCTTGTCTACATCTCATCTATTGTACTGTTGCTCCTTGTACTTTCGGAGGCAATTTATGTTGTATTTTGTTACTACTAGCACTTTTATTCTATTAGAAGCTTCTGTACTATTGATACCAAGTCTTGGGGTTGGTGTAATTTCCTTTATGTATTTATATTCGAGTTTTGTTTCCGCTTATTTCTGCGTGCTGGTGCGTTTTGGTTAGGTAGTAGCCCATTACTAACCGTTATGGGCTACGGAAATTGGTTCGCCTACTGGGGGTTGTAGGTGCCATCATGACCTGAGAAATCGGGTCGTGACAGCTTGGTATCAGAGCTCTAGGTTCACCGGTGTCATGGTACAGAAGCAAGTGTCTAAGTAGAGTCTCGTGGATCGGTACGATGATGTTCGTATCCTATCTGCGGGAGGCTACTGGGCGTTGTTAGGAAATATTTCATCTTCTTGGCTCCTCATCGTGCGTTCCTGGATCTATTGACTTTTAAACTTTGGTTGTTCATTCATTCTCGAATTCCTCAGACGAATGCGATAGCGGTTGGTGCCGAGGCTTCTGTGCCTATTGCTTCAGTGCTTCCACTAGCGCCAGGACTCCAGAGTGAGAGTTTACTGCACTAGATAGGGGTGTCGGGTTAGCCCAACCTCTGATTGGATTTATAGCGACCTCAGCGCTTCAGGACACCGTGGCTAGGACTCTGAGCCCTCCGGTGAGTGTTACAGTACCTGGTTCTGTGAGTGGTGCTTCAGTTACGGTTGAGCTTCTAGTTCTTCAGCAGGGTTGTCTGTCGGTATTGGAGTACAAGGTGAGATTTACCCATCGGACTTTATCTGGTAGAGGCTATTTTTGGTGTGGTGAGCGTGGGCACTTTGCTAGGAATTGCCCCACGATTGTGTATCCCAGACAGCCTGTTTGTTATCATTGTGGAGAGACTGGTCACCTTTATAGAGCTTGTCCCCGGCGAGGGCCGATTGGGCCTTCAGTTTTGACTACTCAATCCAGAGTTAGATCCCGTCAGCTTGATGCTCCTCTTGGTGGGCTAGAGGTAGAGGTTCCTGATTTTATTACTCCAGGTCAGGCTTTTTCTACCTTCGAGTTATGTTAGTCCCACTCGTGTTGCGACTCTATCCCTTCTGTTGTGTAATTGCGTATATGCCTACCTACTACTTGTTTAAGTTGTTTGGATACTCGAATTGTAGTATCGATATGTCGTTTTATTGGTAGTTTATTCTTTAGTAGTGGATGGGGGTAAGTTAGCCTTGAGAGGTGTTTTCCCAGAGTCGTAGCTCGTGGGTAGTTCTTGTTCTGTTTCTAGTTGGGTTATCCCTGTTTCATTGTGATTTTGGACTTGTGGTTGAGTTGACCTTGTTGAACGGTCCTAGATGGTTGTTGCCTAGGCTGTTATCTAGTGTGGCTAGAGATCCATGTGATGGTTCGGTGTATTATCGGTAGTTGGGCTAGAGTTGAGATTTTGCCTCAGTTGGGAGATATTGGTTATGCTAGTGTGCATAGATTGGTTTGGTCTCCCGAGTGTCTAGAGTCGACCCTCTTTGTTGATTAGTTTAGGAGGTTGGCAGGTATGTGGGTTGTTCCCATAGTCTCCTCCACTTCCTGGTCCGCTGGGTGTTTTGTTATATCCCTAGCTCCAGTTGGAACGAATCTTGATCGTAGTTCTTTCGATGAGCTCTGGATGTTGGCATCGTGATTGGGTCTTGACTTTAAGCACTCCGACTAAGTGTTGATCGTAACCTCGTGGTTAGGTTGTATTTGTGGGCATTTCAGGTGAGTTGGGCATTCGGCCCATTCTTCTCCTGCCTTATTGAATTTGACGTGTAGCTATGAGTAGTAAGGTAATGACTTCAGGTTCTTATTTGAGAAAGGATTTGTAAGGTTTAGTATGTGCTAAGGAAACATTTTTGTTTGGTTGAAAAGAAGGGAGATACTCTTTGTATGTGTTTATGTGTCCTCATAGTTGCCTGAGGGGCGATGAAGGTTTGCTTTGGGATTGTGGGTTGGTGATTCGATTCAGCCGTCTACACATTGTTGTGGGTTTTCCATCGATTAGTTTTGTTTCAGTAGCAACTGCGGTGTTGGCAATTTGCATATTCAGGCCTAGTTGGCTTGGGTTCTTACGGGTTCATTGGCAGCATCCTGGTTCGACCAAGGCTTTAGTTGGTAGTTTTGAAAGTTGGGGTTCATAATCATGGCTTGGCAGGTTACATCGGATGGTTTGTGGCAGTTTCTATTTGATTGCAGCATCCTAGTGCCGAGAGGCAGTGGGTGCAGGCAACTTAGCTTCTTTACTTCAGTTGTGGATGCGGCTATTGGCCTTGGACACCTAGTCCTTGGCTAACCTCTGCAAGAGGCGAGATATTCTAGATTTCAGCAGTGTTCTAGTTAGTACGAGGTTCTTCTACCATGGTTGGACAGACTCAGTGGCGTGAGTTTGAGCTTCAGTAGTAGTGTATGCTTTATGTGGTCAACTTGTACGGATTGAGACTAGCGAGGCTATTTTGAGTTCTGATGATACGTAGAGACTAGTAATCGCCATTCATTTGCCAAGGATTTGAAAGCTTATTTAATTGATTGCTCCAGAGTTGTTGTTTATGTGGGGTTCCAGTGTTGGTTAGACTCGGCTAGTATGGACTAGAAGTTTGTTATGATATATGCTTCGAAGTGGTTGGTGTTTGGAGAACCAGTAGAGCGGTTGATTCGAGCCAAAGGAATGAGTTGAAAGTATATGCCAAAATTTCTATGGCTAGATGGTAACTTTTAACCCCAGGACCTTTTCCTTTGCCTTCGGATTGTTTGGACTTGATATTTGTGGCATGGTGGACTTCTTCCTGAGCTGAGATTCGTAAGGCGATTTCACATTAAAATAGTGTTCGGAGTAGCAGCAGTGTTTTCTAGAGTTGGGAGCTTGGCTCATGGTTACAGACTTCGTGGTAGGCTTACCACACTTCTTCGAGAATCGTGGTTTCGGTTTGGGTCTTTTGGGAAGATTGCCCTGGTTCATTCACTTTCAGCTGATTCAGACCTGGCATGGTTCAGTTAGAGAATTTGATGTTAGAAAAAATGTTTGTTCGTTGGTTGGTGGTCAGTCAAGGCAGGTAACTTTAGTTTCAATGATATGCTACGGGTTGTTATCTTGGATGGCAAAGGCTAGTAGCCTATATCTTGGCTTAAAACGCATTTGTACAATGGGTGACTTCGTTCGTGGTAAAGTATAAGCAGGAACTATGGATCTCTGGTGTGTCAGTTGATGCTTCGAGGGTGGTTTGAGTGTTCAGCTTGTATGCAGATTCCTTTTTGTGGTGCTAAAGGATTCAGTTCAGAATTAAAAAAAAGGGCTTTTGCGGAACAACGGGTTCATGAGTTAGAGTTTTGGGTTGATGGATTTTCTGGTAAACTTGGTATAGTTTTGAGGATTCGAGTTTTGTGTGTTGATCGCCTTGGTGCTCTGGTTTCGGTGTTGTGTCGGTGATTTTTGGTTAAGATTCTCGAGGTTCAGTTTGGGTTGGCAGATCTTTGGAGGTTGAAATCTAGCTTGGCTAGTAAGAAATTAAGGCTTGTTTTCGTTCTGTTGGGTGTTGCCCGGTCGTGGAGGCTACCCGGGTTGTCCAAGAGAGTAGTGCGGGCATGGTATCGGATGTTCTTAAATCCCTGGTATTTACTTCCTTCCTGACTTTTGGGGACGAAAGTCTTTTTAGTAGTGGATGATGTAATGACCCTTCCGGTCATTTACACATTTTCGCCTTTCTTGTACCATTAGAGCTTACTTGTAGCGGCCCAAGTCATTTATAGCTTGTCGGGACCGGTAGTTTGGTGCCCGGGCCATTTGTTTGGTCTTTATGGCCGTTCCTCATTTTATAGCTTCAACTTTGGAAATCGTTGACTTCCGACAACATTCTTGGTAATATCAAAGAATTAAACCAAGGTTCTAGGTCAAAGGAATTCCTTACTCAAAAGTTCGAGTTAAAGAAATGCCTCGTGTAACACCTCGCCCGTTTGGAAGGTTT
Organism: Jaltomata sinuosa; assembly: GCA_003996215.1. Taxonomy (NCBI): domain Eukaryota; kingdom Viridiplantae; phylum Streptophyta; class Magnoliopsida; order Solanales; family Solanaceae; genus Jaltomata; species Jaltomata sinuosa. Next base: position 89,128 of record QJPP01001837.1, on the reverse strand, counting down.
AAAGTAACCCGTGCCTTTGGGGTAAGACTAATAGTGTCTAATATACTAAGAAGGATGTGTTATGAGGTATTGTAATGGAAAATGATCGTATGATAAGTTTTGAAGTCAAGCAAGTTGCGAAACAAAAGTCGAAAAAAGTTATTGTAAATTCCTTTAAGGAATTCTCTTCAAATTTGGGTTAAATGTCTTGGGGTGTTTATCCCTATCTATAAAGAGTTAGTGGGCCCTCGATATAGCAAATCGAAGGTCTACGAGTCTAGTTTCCAACGCACTAAACCGTTCATCCATACGACTTCAGAATAGAGAGATATTCGCATTTTTGTAAGACTGCACAAGCAGACACGTCAAGGTGGGGCCCACATCCTAAGTCGGTTCAGCTTATAAAAGCTGATTTCTCCTTTGTTTTAACTCATTATTTTCACCCAAAATGCACTGAAAATCAGAGGTAAAGTCCCTAAATAATCCATGGACCTTGATCCTTTCAATTCGGAAGTTTAACGGAAGTTGCTCTACGTCGCGAGCTCATCGTCGTGGTATAGTTTTCTCGTCGTTTTGGCTCCGTTTGTTGCTACTGCAAGGAGGCAGTTCGTGGGACTGATATTTTTATGGTATTATCATTTTATTATCCGAAGGTAAGGGTTCTAAATCCTCGACTCATTCTTAATTTGAGCTTTAGAATCAATTCCGAGGAGAACTTATTGTTATCGGCATGTTTGTCGTGTTTTTCTTGCCGTATATTATTACAGCTCGTGGTGGGTCCTTATAACAGCATGTTTAGCTTGGTATTTCAAAGCTTTTTGTCGAGGTAACCTTCCTCCTACGACCCTCCTTCATTATTATATGTTCTAGTATTATTTTATGGATTTCTGAGCCCCAAAATGGTATTTTGGATTAGTGGCTTTGGACAGCCCCTTTATCTTGTTATGTTTGGTTATTGTTGTGGTGTTCTGGTTATGGTAAGGTTCTGGAGGGATTGGGAAATTGTGCGATTCTTTTTGGGATCACATACGATAGTGATTGGATTGGACAAACGTGAAGTATGCCTTGAAATAGTGCCTCGGGAGCTCGTCGCTCCTTGGAGATGTGGTTAATGTATTGTTGTTGGATTTAGCTATCATTTGTTATTGTTATTGGAATCATTTTTATGCTTTGGAGTTGTCTGGTCGCGAGTGTGACATTAACACCTTATCAATTGGCTATGGCTCGTTCTTGTAGCCTTGTCGATTCTAGCAATTGTTCCATTACCTTGGTTGGTCAGGCTTCATAGAGACGCCTTTGGGGCTTCAGTTGAAAGTATTTGTTTTGTGTGATTCAGAGCTTCCTGGAGTAGTTCGAGCCTGGACGACGTCGTTCCCGCAGCTAGTCATCGGATGACAGGTAGGTTATGGTTTTCCCCTATCTAGACTCTGCGTATATAGGCTATAACTGCATTAATTAGCATCCTTGGATGGGTTGTTATAGGTTGGTACCCCAGACCATGTCCACCTTGTTCGTCCATTATTTCATGCGTTGTTTGTAGTATTTGTGTAGTATTGTATATTACCCTTGTGGTCCTGTGTGGCCTTGTATTGACTCTGGAACATAGATGGTGGGCTATTTGGGAATGTACGCGAGTCCCGGACATAGAGATTATCCTTTTAGGATGGTTATGTCTGCTGAGTAGCTATTGGGCCTGTGCAGGGCTGGTAGGAATTGTTGTGAGCCGTTGGGCTACTTTTATATTTGTGTGCGAGCATATCATCCATGAAAAAGGTTTTCCCCTGCATGTTTTACTACAGTTTTGGCTGCGAGCCACTACTGACAGTTTTCCTAAATCTGCATGGCCCTGGGGGCCCTTTTTGGTACTGTTGATAATAGAAAAGGGGATTTTTGAATGTTTTCGCACTGAATTTATTACTGGTACTAGTCTCTGCGGGGCAGAGCACCAGACTTGATTTTATTACTGATACTAGTCTCTGCGTGGCAGAGCACCAGACTTAATTTTATTATTGATACTAGTCTCTGCGGGGCAGAGCTTCAGACTTGATTTTATTACTGATACTAGTCTCTGCAGGGCGGAGCACTAGACTTGATTTACTACAGTTTTAGACCCAGTTACGCCCGAGCACCCTTGGAGGGGTTTTTGAGGCATTATACTACATTAGTCCTGGACAGGGTCTGGGCATGCATATTTGAGACTGGGTCTCTATCTTGATCCCGGACTTGCTTCCGGATGACATGTCTTGATACTGAGTTTTAGTATGGGGTCGGGGACCTCCATGGACCTTGCCGCTCCAGGCCTGGGGCTTCGGGCTGCATGCGCCGGAGGGAAGGGTATACGGTGGAGTAGAGGTATACAGGCTGAGTCCTTCCATGGAACCTGCCTGCTGGGCCCGATTGGCACCAGAGGAGGTACATACAGAGGTTCTATTTCATATCATATCATATCATGCATTGGATTCCACCCTTGTTTGCTGTGTGTTCAGTGTACACTCCGATAGTATGGGATGCCGGAGGGTTTGCTTTCACTTGATTGTATTCCTCGGTTGTATGGGCGGCCATTGGGACTGTAGGTAGACTATATTTACTCCTGTTTTTACTTAGAGATTGTCTTGGCACCCGGTTCTTGAAAGATTAGTGATGGCTAGCCTGTTGAGGCTTTGGTTGTGGGATTTTTGATTATTGAGAGGGATTTGGAGTCCTATCTTATTGAGGCACTTTTGTGTGGCCTTCTGAGCAGAGTGTGATACTCTGGTTCTATTCTTGTGGGAACCTGAGTGGTATCTCTCTGTTATTGTGGCCTAGTTATTTCATCCTAGGGTTGTACTTGTGAGGTGATTCCCTGGTTATGCTATCATATTATTGGATTGGTGTTATGATTTTCTTATACTGGTTGATTCCATTTTGAGTATGTTAGACAGCTCTCCGTCTTTTCCTTCTACTTGAGGTTACCGGTATACCGCTATTTTCTCAACTCTCTCTCTACTTACTTATATTGTTGTGCAAAGACTCCAGGTGCGTTCTCCTTTCCTTCACCTGTGATTCTGTGTAATTGTATCTCTGTGCTAACATGTGTTACTTGAAGCTCTTGGTTATGGATGATCTGTGCTAGCTCCTTGTGCCTTGCTTATTGCCTCAGTGACTGCTTTCTTGCTATTTGTTACTTACTGCTTTTATATCTTATATGCGCTCAGTCGGCCTATGATACCTACTGAGTACCCGTGGTTTTGGTGCTTATACTACACTTCTGAACTTTTTTGTGCAGATATTAGCTGAGGTTTCGCCGTTGATAACGTTGGAGACTCGTGCAACTTTTGGATCTTTGAGACTAGGGTGAGCGCCTGACGGTCGGGGCTTGTCTACATCTCATCTGTTGTACTGTTGCTCCTTATAGTTTCGGAGGCAATTTATGTTGTATTTTGTTACTACTAGCACTTTTATTCTATTAGAAGCTTCTGTACTATTGATACCAAGTCTTGAGGTTGGTGTAGTTTCCTCTATGTATTTATATTCGAGTTTTGTTTCCGCTTATTTCTGCGTGCTGGTGCGTTTTGGTTAGGTAGTAGCCCATTACTAACCGTTATGGGCTACGAGAATTGGTTCGCCTACTGGGGTTGTAGGTGCCATCATGACCTGAGAAATCGGGTCGTGACATGAAACCAATGAGAAAGATGAAAATTTTAACTAATGACTGAAAAAGATATACAAATACTAACGCAAGAAGAATACCAAGACGAAGAATTGTCAGAACAAAAAATCATATTTGATAACAATATATTTGAACAGATAAAAGAAAAAGAATTAGACCTAAGCATAGAAAAAATACTCGAAGTACCAACAATAAAAAATTGGTTTAAAAGACAGAAAGAAGAATACTACGTAGTAAGTCAAAAGGAACATATAATAGACTGTAAATACACTAGAGGTAAGGCTAAAATACCAATAATAAACAAAAGAATATTAAACAAAGAAATACAAGATATAAAATCAAAAAACCCAATCAAGTATGTACACCTAGGAGGAACAGAAATACTAATAAAAGCATGCTTTAGGGAAGGAATAGATACCCCTATAGAAATATACTTGGCAGATGATAGAATTATACAACCTATAGAAAAAAGTATAATCCGTACAGTAAAAGGCAACTTAATATACCAAAAGTTTAAATTCATAATAAGCGCAAACTACTCAGTAGCATTAAATGAAAAAAATATAGATAAATCATTAGTACTATATTGGAAAATGCCAGGAATAGAACTAACCCCAGGCAGTAAAATATTCACAGCAAGATGTAAAAACTTGTATGTCTTAACAACAAAACATAAGATAACAGCAAAAAATAAAATAAACAGAATCAAAATAGAAAATCCTTTTGAAAGAATAGTTACGGTTATCGATAATAATGATTATAGCTATAAAGAAATTGATTTGGAAGAAGATTTAGAAATAGTGAAAGAAAGGTTAAGCACATCAAGTGTACCACAAAATGAAACACCACAGACATCATCAAGAATGAGCACATCAAAAAGGATAGACTATATAATTCCACAAAAACGGATAGAACAAAGGATAGAAGAAATAAAACCATACCATTACTATATAACAGGAATTATGGACCAACGAAAATACCAGATATTAATAAACACAGGACAAGAGGAAAATTACATCACAAGAGAATTAGTAATAGAAAACGAAATACTAACCCATGGACAATTATGCCCTGACCTACCAAAAGTTTTATTAAATACAGAAGAACAACAGAAAAAGAAATAATTATCGGAGGAATATTAATGGTGATACAATTTAAAGTCTACCAAGGCGATAAAAATATCACATTAGGGATAAAATGGCTAGAAAAAGTAAAACCATATAATTTAGACGACAAGCAACTAACAATACATTATGAAAACAAAAAGGTAATAATAAAAAGAACAACCTGAACGATGAAAATATATGTACTTACAAAAATTTTAATAATAGAAGGATATTACAATAGATATTATACACCAATGATAGATACAGGAGCAGAAGCTAACATATGCAAATATAACTGTTTACCAGAAGAAAAATGAGAAAAACTAAACACACCTATGGTAGTAACAGGATTTAATAATGAAGGGAGCATGATTACACACAAAGCTAAAAATATAAAAATACAAATATGGGATAAGATATTAACAATAGGATAAATGTACAACTTTGAGTTTACGACAAAGGATATGTTACTAGGAATGCCATTTTTAGAAAAATTCTACCCACATGTCATAATAACAAAAATACATTGGTGGTTTACCACACCATGAAAGCAAAAAATAGGAGCAAAACGAGTAAATAATAAACAACGGAAAACCACAGAATGGATAAGAGGAAGTGAAAAAATTACACAAAAACTAGAAAACATAAAAAAAGAAAATACTCAAATAGAAATCATTATATTTATAATAAATAAGGTAAAAATGATCCAAGACAAATTGGAATTACTGTATAGTGACAATCCCTTACAAGGATGGGAAAAACATAAAACTAGAGTAAAAATTGAATTAATAGATAATAATAGTATAATAACCCAAAAACCCCTAAAATACAATTTTAACGATCTAGCAGACTTTAAGATGCATATAAAAGAATTGGTAGATAATAACTACATACAAGAAAGTAATAGTAAACATACAAGTCCAGCCTTCATAGTAAATAAACACAGCGAACAAAAAAGAGGAAAAAGTAGGATGGTTATCGACTATAGAAACTTAAATGCAAAAAAAAAATATACAATTAACCAATACCCAATAAGATATTAAAAATACGACAAATCCAAGGATACAACTATTTCAGCAAATTTGGCTGTAAATCAGGATTTTACCACCTAAAATTAGAAGACGAATCTAAAAAAAATGACAGCATTTACTGTACCACAGGGTTTTTACGAATGGAACGTACAACCATTTGGATATAAAAATGCACCAGGTAGATATCAACATTTTATGGATAATTACTTCAACCAGCTAGAAAATTGTATCGTTTATATAGACGATATATTGTTATACTCAAGGACACAAGATGAACACATAAGACTATTAGAAAAATTTGTACATATTGTAAAATCTTCGGGCATAAGCCTAAGTAAAAAGAAAGCAGAAATTATGAAGAATCAGATAGAATTCTTAGGAATACAAATAGACAAAAATGGGATAAAAATACAAAAGCATATAGTGCAAAAAATAATTAATCTTAATGAAACCCTCAATACAAAAAAGAAATTACAATCATTTCTAGGACTAGTTAACCAGGTAAGAGAATATATACCCAAACTAGCAGAAAACTTGAAACCTTTACAGAAAAAATTAAAGAAAGATGTAGAATACCATTTTGATGATAAAGATAAAACCCATATAAGAAAGATTAAATCTATGTGTCAGAAATTACCAAAATTATATTTCTCAGATGAAAATAGACAATTTATATACATAGTAGAAATAAATTCTAGTGATCATAGTTATGGAGGAGTTCTTAAGTATAAATATGATAAAGAAAAGATAGAACACCATTGTAGATACTATTCAGGATCATTCACAGAACCACAATTGAAATGGGAAGTAAATCGAAAAGAATTATTTGCATTATATAAATATTTATTAGCATTCGAACCATACATTGTTTATAACAAATTCATTGTAAGAACTGACAATACACATGTTAAATGGTGGATTACACGAAAATTACATGACTCAGTCACGACTAAAGAAATAAGAAGACTTGTATTAAATATACAAATTTTTACGTTTACAATTGAAATAGTTAAATCCGATAAGAATGTCATTGCAGATTACCTATCAAGAAAAAGGTACACAAACTGATGATATACAAGAAACATCTACAAAAGATTTCTTTACAATCTTAACTACACTGTCATTACAAATGGATAGTGTGGGAAAAAGGCTACAAAAGCTAGAAGAAAGCAATATAAGCCAGCAGCATGGCTTTAAACATGCGGATCTAAGTCCACCGGAAGACTCTAAACATCCAGAACCAAGAAGGTGACGTTGGGAAACACCTTAAAACCCATAATGTTCATGTACATACAGCTGCAAGCGCATCTACAAGCAAAGGAACAAGTGGAGCAAAATATACAAATGCGAATATGAATAACATCTTTAACAAACCATATACACCAAATACCCCAAAAGACCCTTTGTCCATACCTTCCCAGGTACATACCTACAAAGAAAGTCTTAACCAAGACAAACAAACCCACAACCACATAACCAGGTCATATATTGAGAATCTCTACCAAATACAGACCTTTTTAAACCGAAACCCCAGGTCTAAAAATACCAAAAATCCACAACAAGACTATATAACCCAACACCTCCAAGGTTATAACCGCCTTATTGCACAACCAGGTACCAATGCAAATCTAGTAAAGACATGTTATAACTATGGATTACTTAGCACAGTATATACCTCAACAGGAGACGAATTATCTACATTACCAGACATATACAAATCATTTACTACTTATAAGCGAATAACTAAAGGAACGCTCTTCTACATAAAGTTCTATACAACCCCAGCAGAAATACTTTTTGATGAAATCAAACCAAACATCCAAGCAGTAAAAATAGGACTGACTAGAGACATGATTATACCAGAAAAAATAGAACAACAACCAGAAATATCCAAGATTGACATACCAGAATTTTATGCGAATAAACGGATTATAGGCTTAGCCACTATACTGAGTGAACTAAGAAGTAATTATATTAATCAAAGACCTATATGGAAGTATTATTCAAGAGAACAAACTATACTCTATAGTAACTCCAGAGAAGTTAGAGAAAATTATCTAGAGAAAATGATCTAGAGGAAATACTCCAATGGATTATGAGTCTACTCAGACCAGAAGAAACACCTATAACAAGAGTAATACGCAAGGATTTTATCTCACAGAACTTAATGACAAGATACTGTAAACTAATTGGACCAAGTTATCCAAACCACCTATGTTCAAAATGCCAAGGAGAAGATAATGTGATTCCTGAAGTCCAGATAGAATAAACACGAGGAAATAAAAATGCCAGCCACACAAAGGAGCACAGATGGACGGACAAGATACCCCGACAAGAAAGAGAAGATACCCCGACAAGAATGACTAGCATTATATAAAGTATTTTGTTTCCTTATGTAAATAAGTCAAAAGTAGCTTTATAAAAAGTAGCTTTATGTAAAGTAAATAGTCAAGGACAACTGTTAGGACAGCTGTTAGGACAGATATAAAGTTGTATAGTTTACGCGTTTTCAGTAGTATAATTAGATAGCTTCTAAGGCAAAGAGAAGAAAGGAGGGGGAAACCCAAGGAAAAACACTCTCTTGTAACTCTCTAATAACATATTATAAATTTTTAGCAATGGAAAAGGAGCACGAAAACACACAATCAGATATCAATGATCTAAAAATCAAGGTATGCTTATTTATGATTATGAATAGCTAAATTATCATATTCCTTATTATCTCTGATAGATCATAATTATTCATTATTCTATAGTACTGTTATAACGACCATCCTGAGAAAAGTTTTCCATGAAAATATGCTAAGAGTAGTTAAGCCCAGACTATGCCATCCTAACGTTGAAATCGGTAGGCAAAGAGGCCGTTTAGGGGCGTAAACAAAGTTGAGGCGCTGTTAGGGTAAACGATTGAAGCAGAAAGGCATGGTAGTGACTAGAAAGGATGATCAGGATAACTTATTATAAAATAATGAATAAAAATGATAGACAAAGAGGTTAGACGGAATATGTTTGGCAAAAATATAAAATGAACAACACTTACTTATTAAATGATGATTATAACTATAAGATACTTGTATTATATATACTTAGACAAATTAATAATGATATTAGAAGAAAATTTTATGACAATTTGGTAACCTTTGAAATAATAGAAATAATGACTCAAGGATGGACAGAATTACTTATACATGAAGATACAGATTTATACGAACTAGATTTATATTCAGAAGAATGGTAAATTTCACATACCTACAGTACTGGCAAGAAACTATTGAAAACATAACCTTGCTAGGAAATTTAGTAAAAACAAATATGGAAGAATACCAAAGAAACCAAGATATACAGTATTTAGAATACATCTTAGAAGGTTTAAAAGAAATAATTAGGCTAATTCCCTTAAGAAAGGAGTATTGTTACTACCATAGGTGTTTTTAGTTTTTCCCATTTTTCTTCTGATAAACAGTTATATTTGCATATGTTAGCTTCTGCTCCTGTATCTATCATTGGTGTATAATATCTATTGTAATATCCTTCTATTATTATTTTTCTAAGTACATATATTTTCATCGTTGAGGTTGTTCTTTTTATTATTACCTTTTTGTTTTCATAATGTATTGTTAGTTGCTTGTCGTCTAAATTATATGGTTTTACTTTTTCTAGCCATTTTATCCCTAATGTGATATTTTTATCGCCTTGGTAGACTTTAAATTGTATCACCATTAATATTCCTCCGATAATTATTTCTTTTTCTGTTGTTTCTTCTGTATTTATTTAAACTTTTGGTAGGTCAGGGCATAATTGTCCATGGGTTAGTATTTTGTTTTCTATTACTAATTCTCTTGTGATGTAATTTTCCTCTTGTCCTGTGTTTATTAATATCTGGTATTTTCGTTGGTCCATAATTCCTGTTATATAGTAATGGTATGGTTTTATTTCTTCTATCCTTTGTTCTATCCGTTTTTGTGGAATTATATAGTCTATCCTTTTTGATGTGCTCATTCTTGATGATGTCTGTGGTGTTTCATTTTGTGGTACACTTGATGTGCTTAACCTTTCTTTCACTATTTCTAAATCTTCTTCCAAATCAATTTCTTTATAGATATAATCATTATTATCGATAACTGTAACTATTCTTTCAAAAAGATTTTCTATTTTGATTTTGTTTATTTTATTTTTTGCTGTTATCTTATGTTTTGTTGTTAAGACATACAAGTTTTTACATCTTGCTGCGAATATTTTACTGTCTGGGGCTAGTTCTATTCCTGACATTTTCCAATATAGTACTAATAATTTATCTATATTTTTGTCATTTAATGCTACTGAGTAGTTTGCGCTTATTATGAATTTAAACTTTTGGTATATTAAGTTGCCTTTTACTGCACTGATTATACTTTTTTCTATAGGTTATATAATTCTATCATCTGCCAAGTATATTTCTATAGGGGTATCTATTCCTTCCCTAAAGCATGCTTTTATTAGTATTTCTGTTCCTCCTAGGTGTACATACTTGATTGGCTTTTTTGCTTTTATATCTTGTATTTCTTTGTTTAATATTCTTTTGTTTATTATTGGTATTTTAGCCTTACCTCTATTGTATTTACAGTCTATTATATGTTCCTTTTGACTTACTACGTAGTATTCTTCTTTCTGTCTTTTAAACCAATTTTTTATTGTTGGTACTTCGAGTATTTTTTCTACGCTTAGGTCTAATTCTTTTCCTTTTATCTGTTCAAATATATTATTATCAAATATGATTTTTTGTTCTGATGATTCTTCGTCTTGGTATTCTTCTTGCGTTAGTATTTGTATATCTTTTTCAGTCATTAGTTAAAATTTTCATCTTTCTCATTGGTTTCATCGTCGTCGGATAACTCATATTCGTCGTCTGTGGATAATTCGTATATTCTATCTTCGCGAAATGAATTTAGTAGCATGACAACAGAAATAGAAGAACAAAATAAAGAGAAGTTTATAAACAGAAATTTAATGACAAAATTAGCAATATGTAATATGTGTTATATAGACGAATATACTTGTGCATTCAGAGACTATTATTATAAAGGAATATATAATGTAGACGAAAGTAAAGAAATAAGAAAGTTATATTTCACAAAATTACCAGAACCTTTCAGTTTAAAAATAATAAAAGATTGGAATGAAGCAGGATTAACAGATACACTAGGAGCTAGGATAAAATTTCTACAACAATGGTTCGTAGGACTATGTGAAAAACATAAGGAGAATGTGAAAATGGAAAAAATACTGCTAAGAAATTTAGCATGTTGTAAAAATAAAACAGCACCCCAATTCGGATGTACAGATAAATACTATATGCAGCAAAAGACAAAAAATAAAAAATATAGACAACATAGATATTAAAAATATCGATCAAAATATAAGCATAAAAAACCAAGAAAAAAGTATTATATAAAAAATTATCAAACTAAAAAACCATACAGACCAAAGAAAAAACTAACAGAATGTACTTGTTACAACTGTGGAAAATTAGGACATATAGCTAAAGACTGTAAATTACCCAAAAATTGGAAGAAAAAACAAATAACAGAAATAGAAATAGACAAAGACGAATATATTCAAATAGACTATATAGATTATGAATTAGAAAGCGAAGATAGCATATACGAGTTATCCACAGACGACGAATATGAGTTATCCGACGACGATGAAACCAATGAGAAAGATGAAAATTTTAACTAATGACTGAAAAAGATATACAAATACTAACGCAAGAAGATTACCAAGACGAAGAATCGTCAGAACAAAAAATCATATTTGATAACAATATATTTGAACAGATAAATGGAAAAGAATTAGACCTAAGCGTAGAAAAAATACTCGAAGTGCCAACAATAAAAAATCGGTTTAAAAGACAGAAAGAAGAATACTACGTAGTATGTCAAAAGGAACATATAATAGACTGTAAATACACTAGAGGTAAGGCTAAAATACCAATAATAAACAAAATAATATTAAACAAAGAAATACAAGATATAAAAGCAAAAAACCCAATCAAGTATGTACACTTAGGAGGAACAGAAATACTAATAAAAGCATGCTTTAGGGAAGGAATAGATACCCCTATAGAAATATACTTGGCAGATGATAGAATTATACAACCTATAGAAAAAAGTATTCTGGTTTCAGCTACTTGGCAGAGATTAGCATTGACGGGAGGGGGAACCTGATGATTATTCTGGTTCTCGGGAGCCTTTTGATACACCTGGAAGTTTTGACGAAGTGATTGGTAAGTGGGTTGCAGATTTTGTTGTGGAGCTTGGTAAATAGGATGAGTATAGAAAACTGGTTGAGGATTTTATGAAACTGGGGAGGGGTTGTTAGAACAAGTGACTTTTTGTAGTTGGCTCCGAAGGGTTTCCGCGATCTCGGGCTAGGACTGGAGGATACTGAAGATACCTCTTCTCTTTTCTTCTTGGTAAATCCTGTCGATCCTACGGATGTCGAGGCCTTGGCAATATTGCCGCTATGAAGACCTTCTTCGATAATTTCACCGATCTTGACTAGCTCAGCAAATTTTTCTTTGACCGTTGATATCATTTTGTCGTAGAATTTCAATTCCTGAGAGCGCATAAACACTGCGCTTATCTTCTCTTCGATCATAGGAGGCTGAACCCTTACTGTCTCCTTTCTCCACTGATAGGCATAGTCTCTGAAGTCTTCATTCGATTTTTTCCTGATGCACCCTAGAGAGTATCGATCTGGGATGACTTCTACATTGTATGCAAACCTTTGAGCGAAGTCTCTGTCCAGGTCACTCCACCTATATCATTTCTTCAGTTCCTGAGAGGTGAACCATTCTAAAGCCTCTCCACTCAAACTATGGCTGAACAATCTCATTAGCAGAGCATTGTTCTCCCGGGCTCCAACCATTTGATCGCAATAGCTTCTTAAATAGGCCTCGGGATTCCCAACGCCGTTGAAGGTCTCAAATTTGAGAATCTTGAATCCTTTTGGCAGGTCCATTTTGGGATGGATATAGAAATCATCATAGTCATAGCCTTTCTCGTAAGGCGAGTCCTAAAACTCCCTGATCCTGGTTATCTCTTCTTTTATCTGGGCCATGTCATGATCACGCTTCTTCTCTGCGGACCTCAACACTTTCTCTTTCTTCTCATAGTGATCCAGCTTAGGATTTTCTTGGAAAGTGGTGTATGGTTCTACCATAGCGTGAAAAGTGGTTGGTGGCATATTTTGGGTAGGTGGAGGATGGACATGTGGAATGGAATTTGGGTACATGGGGTTATAATTTTGTGGATTGATGATGTTGGGATGGTTGATCTGGGAGTTATGGGTATTTGGTGGTGTATTCTGGTAATTCAGAGGGAGGTTTTGTGGGTTGTAGGCACTTGGGTTATTTCTTTGGTTAGTGTACTGGATAGGAGAAATGTGTATTTTATATGAGGACCCAATATAGGGAGGATTATTGGAGAGAGGTTCGTTGGAAGGTTTAGGTGCGGAGGCGGGAGGGATATTCCCTGGGCGGTTCTCAGTTAATGGGGAGTTGAGTGGAGGAATATGGAGAGGGGGTTGAGAGTTTCTCGGAGCTGGAGTGTTGGCAGCAATAGCCAAGCTAGACATATCTTTGGCTTTATGTACCTCTTCTTGCATCTTCTCTAGTTTCCTTGCCAGTTCAGCAATCATTTCACTATGTTCAGCGATAACATTGTCTCTTACGGACAAAGCGTTCTCCTCTTCACTATCAGTTATTTTCCTTTTAGAAAGGTGAGGCTTAGAGGGAGAATCTATGCATGCCTTTGAGCGGGTGAAGTAGGGATGTTCGGCCAGTTTTGTTAACACATATCAGTTTCTATTACATGTTGAAATAAAAACAACTCAAAGGCCGATATGTTAGATTCTATTGGTGACAAGCAATATAAGATATTTGACTGGAAATAACACATAAAAGTTTCTTTTCATCAAGGCGAATTGATCCACGGGTATTTATTGACTCGAGGATTCGATGGACAGGAATTTGCCCATCGATTTCGTATAAGTAGATTTTATCAGGAGTTTTGACTTATCGAGTCTTCTGATACTTGTCTTGTAGCACTTGTTGTGCCTTCTGAATTCTTTGGCATTCCCTTCGAAGTAGGGAAATGAAGATTTTTTTAGGGGCGGGGCCTTGAACGGATGTATTTTGGATAGAGCAGGTTCATTTTCTGAACAAAACTTAAAAGGGTTTAAGAAGTCTTTGGATTTTTTCTGTGGAATTTGAAAAACTCCAAGAGTGATTTTGGTCGGACTTTGCACGGTGGGTTTTTATCCTGTCTATGGATTCTAAAAAATATTCAAGTAGGAGTGGACCAATTCACCTTTGGCTTAAGCAACACATGTAAGCACGTAAGACAGTTATATCACATAACAGTTCATACCGCGTCCTATACAAACATGTGACCTTTTTATGCCAAAGGTAGGCCTAACGAATTGAAGTATGTGTATGTCATTTGTAAACATTCCATTGCCCCAAAATATATTTATACATATTGATTAAATGAAATGGGGGCACAAAATTGTAGGAAAAGGAACGTACATCAAAATATGTCTCATGCAGGGGTACAATCCTAAACTAGGCCATCGTGGTTGGTCCTTCGTTCTCGAACTTCTTGGACATCTTGCAAATTCCAAACGCCTTTCGGATGACAATCTTCAAAAAAAAAAAAGACTATCTAAATGTATCCCAATCCCGAGGGACAATGGTTCGTACAACTTGACATCACATCCTTTAATTGAGCACGTAGAGGATGATTGTTCTTTCAGGCCGTGGACCCTTTCGAACACTTGGTCTTACTAATGGACTTAATATCCCTTAGATATTAAGACATCTTAGGTCAATACCTATTTTGGAATTTAGTTTTGCTCTATCCTGGGTTTACTAGAATAGGTTTCAAAATTGACCGAGAACCCAAGCAGACAACCAAGGCTAAAATAACAAGTGATCGTTAACCGACCGCGAGTCAACTACTTCACTCGTCTGTTTTGAAAAATTGTGTTTTTTTGTTAAGAACGATTGCAAATACTTACATAATTGCCTTTTTACCCCTAATGCATTCTAATGTTTTGCCAAGAGAGGCGGAAAATGCCATTAACAATTTATATTTTGCGAAAAAGTAAATAAATAAAGAAAGCAATAAAGATTACTAATTATTACAATCCGAATAGTCAGTCAAATAAGTTAGTTGCAAACAATAAGGTTAGAACCTAGTTGAATTATCCCCAGCAGAGTCGTCATTTCTGTTTTCGAGAAAAATGACTTATTTGAAAATCATTTCGAAAATCTAGTTAAAGTTTCAAAATGATTTCAATTAAAAGCAAGAATCGCCACTTAGTTTTTATGAAAGTAAAAACTAAGAAAAACTTATAAAAATTTCAAAATCTAAAACAAATAAAGACTTAGAAAAATCAGAGATTTTGGATAAGGGTTCAAATTAATGTTTCGAGAAGGTTTTTAAGGCATTCGAAACATCCGCTAACTTACGGTCATACAAACTTGCTTGAAAATAACTTATTTTGACTAACTTTAAAAAAGATCTTGTATTTTGATAAAGCATCTTGTTTTTAACTTGAGAAAATAATGCTTATATTTAATTAATTTGAAAAAGGCATAATGAACATAATTTGGTAAAAAGATGATTGGTTTTTGAAAGTGAAAAACACACGAAGAATGCAGGTTTTAAAACACGAAGAGGAAAACATGCTAGATACTCAAAGAAAGAAACATGCTTGATTTTTGACTATTTAAAACTCAAAGATGCTAACTGTTAATGAAAAAAACATTAAATAATTTAAAGAAAATTAAATCAGAAACGTTTATGTCTTTTGAGAATAATTCAACTAAGTTAAACGTTAGTTCAAGTTATACAAGATAATTCTAAGCTACATAAAGATTTAAAGAGAAATAAACGTGACTAAGCCATTGGCTCAATCTAAAATCTGTTCTAAATCTAGTTTGTGGGCCCTCTTTATGCCCACCGCCGTCCACTTGGACTTTGGTCCAATTTAATCTTTGGCCATTTTGGGCTGCTGTTATTGAATATGGGCTTGGCCCATTCTTCTCGAATCTGGTCCATGGTTGGACTGTTACTGCTGCTTCATTATGGGCTTAGCCCATTTTTCTTGCTTATTTTCTCCAATCTGACTTTGAACCTCAATGGACTGCTTTTGTAGGCTGACTTGATAAAGTTGTTGGGCTTAGCCCAATGAAATGCAGAAGGGCGGTGAAGAGAGTCCATATTGGGCTCGATAATTCATGCATAAAAAAAAGAAAGGGATTTGTGTTCTAATCATACACCGGTGGGTAAACAAACTTAACTGAATTAAAAGGGAAACATCACAGATCAACATTCTCACATAACAACTTGACATATGGAAACTATTATTGAAATAAAGAAGGATTGTCCTATTAACATAAGCTAAACCCATTAAGATATGAATTATTAGCCTTACATTATTAGATTCAATTTCATAAGACTTAGGTCATACAGAATCATATACTCTAGAACATAAAACAGTAATGATGTTCTACCTATCAGTTTAAAACCGATGAAAGCATTCAATAAATCAATCCAACCGAATCAAGGTAAGTGCAACCAAGCATTACTTAGCCTTCAAAATATATGGGAAAAAAGATGATCAATCTATCAAATACACCAAACAGAGAAAGGCGAAAGCAGTTGGATTCCCTCAATGAAGATGTTTTCAAATAGGCTTTTAGGAAAAAGTAATGAAAAGAGACTCAAACATAACCAAAACACCAAGCCAATATTGCTATACATGTCGACATGAAAGGGTGGATTTTGCCAAAAAAATGATTCTTTTGAGCTAAGCTTAAGAAGGAAATACACTAATCATGCATTGAAAAACTTTAAACAAAACAGTGGTAAAACAAAGCAAGAAAGAGTTATTTGTCTCAAGGAAAAAAAAACCACTGGACAGTTTTAAAACGAGTGATAATTCGACATTTTTAACATAAAATTGATTCCCTAACACAAATGCATGCTCACTGTTCAGAAACCAATTCTTTCATGATCAATGTTCGGATAAGACATGATAGCAATATCTTCTTTTATAACAGAGTGAGTGAGATGAATGATATACCAACCAACAGTAAGGAAGCACACCCCCATTCTTCTATTCCAACTTCAGTTAGCTAAGAAAATTGCAAACAAGAATTCAACATGAAAGCTAAAGATCACTTTTTCAAGCAACCATGGATCAAAACTTAAAACTATAGCAGAGCTTTAATTTTTGTTCCAATCATTTGCTCCTTGGGAAGAGTTAAAGAACAATCCCGAAAGGCCAAATTTTTCTTCTTCCTGATGAGTCTTGCCTAGCATTATGAACCAAGAAGACCTCTCAAGAATAATTTATATTCTAAGGACCACAACATTCACGTAAGCACATAGTCGACCACAAGGCAGTGAGAAGAACAAACTGAAAATTTTAGTAGCCTCAGTGATTAACAAAACTCGACGGCAACTTCGAATCATCGAAAACAAACTCTCATCCACAAGAATCACACATATTTCAGACAAGACCAGCCTAAAACCAACAGTATCCTACTAATTCTAACGAAAATGAAAGAAAACAAAGGGGTGAAACGAGATGTTACCTATTGGTGAGCAGCGAACGGGATAAACGAGCCTTTTCAGGGAGTTCCACCGTTGGAACTTGGACTAAACCCGCCGGATTTTGACTCATAACGTATATTTCTCTGAAACTTCCAATTCCTTTTATGGGTTTAGAGAATGGTTCTCCAAAGAAAATCCCAAGAAATCAAAAGCCAGCCGATATTCCACCATCTTAGAGGGGTTTATATAGGGGAAATTTTGGGTGAAAAGAGGGGAAAATAGACGGGCATTTAGGGAAATTCGTTGAAGGGAAATTTGAAATTCAAGGCTGGATAAGCTACAGCTCAACGTTCTTGTACGAATTTGTACAAGAATCTTCAAGTTTTGCAGAGGAATTGCCACCTAGGGCAAAATCTAGAACGTTCTAGGTCTGCCAGCACACATTTGACAGAGAATGGACGGCGTTTGGGAATTTTGACGGAGTGAAGGCATCGTTTGCTAGAGTTGTTCGTCGTTTGGAGAGAGTTGTCGACAGCATTAGGGTTCTTGTACTGGGTTGTTTGAGAAAAGGAAGAAGAAGAGAGAGAGAGGAGAGATAAGGGGCATTTTTTGTTTGTCTGTGTTAAGAGAAAAGGAGAAGGGTGAGCTGAGTATAAGGGTGAGTTGGGTTGGGCCTGGACGGGTCAGGGGAAATAAGGGAGTGGGCTAGGCGGGTTGAAGGGTTTGCTGGCCCAATTGTTGGCTGATATAAGGAGTTATAAGAGGCTATTTAGGATATGGCCATATTTTGCAAATGTGGCCATTTTAAGTTTAAGGGATAGCCAAATTGATAGAAATTAGGAAAAATCTGGCTAGGATAGGAATAAAGATGAATTAGTCAAATCTAAACTCGAGCTTTAATAAATTTAAAAAATTTAAAATTATTATTATTTTCAGCACAGAATTACCTCTTATAACAATTATGAAATTAATTTATTTAATTAATATCTTATTTAAAATTAAATTGGAGGAGAATCAAACGTTTAATCTCTTAAAAGGATTTTTCTTATGAAATTAAACTCTAAAATAGTTCTTTAAGTAAACTTATATAAATTTCACATAATTAAATATGAAAAATATAAATTGTTACTCAAAACTTTTATAAAGCTGATTTGAAAATATTTTATCCTTTTTACAAAATAATTATTTAAAAAATTATTTAAAGTTTGAAAAAGGCTCAAGATTAATTCGTAATGTGGAGGGTAAAAATTGGATATCAACAGCATGTCTTCAAGTAAAATTGGTATGTTTAGATAACATGGCCTTTATTTCCATGAAATTGCATGCCTAATTCTTTAAACTATGATTTTAGAAAGGAAAGTATATTTTGAATTATGGCTATGCAAAGCTTTAAAACTCATGATTTGTGAATTGCATGGCATCAGATATGTCCTTATGCTTTTTCAACAGTTTTGGATATTAGATATGTCCCTATATTTTATGAAAGGTTTGGCATCCAGATATGTCTACCTAAGTTATGAACAGTTTTGACATAAGATATGTCACAAGTATTATGAGCTATATGCATATATTTTGGAAGTTGTATTTAGCACCGAGTGACGAGGGTTCGATTACCCAAGTCCAAAAACTGCATTGCCAGCGTAGGTTATGTATCGCTTGATGGGCTTATGAAAGTAGTTCCACTCTTTACTATCATGGTGCCCTTGCCTTAGCGGGGCATGGGGCAGCTTTTCCAACTAGGGTGATATAGTTGGATTATGGTGTTCCTTACCTTGGCAAGGTTCGGAGCAGCTTTGCTAACTAGGGTTATATAGTTAGATTCCATGTAGCTCACATGGTCTATTGTCGGTTATAAGAAACTCCCGTATGAATGTTTTTAAGTCTTATGCTTTGATGTCTTTTACCTTATGCTTAAAATCATGATTTTCTTATGACTTCTTTTTCATGCATGATCTCAGCCTTAACTATGTTTTTAGCATATTTTGATTTCATTTATGCACATCTCTCATAGTCAGTACATCCTATAGTACTGACGCATATTTTGCGTCGCATCCTTTGATGATGCAGATTCAGGCTCCACTCCTCAGGCTCGTGGCTAGACATCGTCAGAGATCTAGTGTCCGTTGGTGAGTCCTCATTATCCGAGGGCTAGTGTTAGACTTATCTCTTTATGTTGATTTCTTCGGATTTCTGAGTTAGTTGGGGTTTTGTCCCATCAACTCTTATGTTAGACTTAGAGGTTTCAGACATAGCTAGTTTGTATTCTGGATTGGTATTTCATAGACTTTATCCCGTTTTGGTTTATGGATTTCTACCTTCATTATGTATGCTTCTGCTATATTTCTTGTATTGAATAACTGAGTATGCTAAGACCAAGGGTTAACTTGGGATACTTGTGGTCCCGGGTCCCGTGTTACATTTAGGGGGTAGCCTCGGGGAGTGACAATATCACCTCAATTTCAACTTATGCTCATGTTTCCCTTTAGGATCTCCATTTTTCTATTGGTTTTTCGCCCCATCCTTCATTCACTTATTGCTAGCAAGGAGATTTTTTTAACTTTCTTTTTTATTTTTATTTGTTTTCCTCTCCTTACTACCAACATATAAATTATTTTTTACAAGGACACGACATCTAATTCTTATTCTTACCACAACAACCACCCTCTATCTTTTACCCTTTCTATTTTGTTCCCTTCTTTTTCTTTAAGTCTTACAACTACAAAGTGCATTAGAGAATGTTTGGATCAAATTAATACAGGATAATCAAATAAAGGAGAATAGGCTAAATATGTGGCTAGTCATAAAAATAGGCTCAATGCTCAAAGGGGCTTAACTAAGGATTATATAAAGGTGACCCAAACAATAGTCAAAAGAATTGGTTTGCAAAGAAATGTCTTGATCATATCCCACAATTCAACACTATGTTTCATTTCATACACACATGGGGCAAGTTCTAGATATCAAAATATGCAAGAACCACAACAAACACTCACCACACATGGCACAATGGTTCGAAAATGGCTTCCTAAGACTTCATATTCACAATACAGCCAAATTGAATGAATTAACATTATTAAGCCCATCTCTAGGTTTTTCTTGAGTCAAGTTAAAGAGCTTATACATCTCTAAATGAAGTTTCCTATTTTTTATGCTTCTTTTGAGTGAATTACCCATGACATCTAGTGTATACGTAAACTAAGTACCTAGCATTCAAAAAGCTATGGTTTCTAATCTTTCTCCTTCCTATGACTAATTTTCTCTCAAGACGGTCTTCATACATCCATCGTCGAGAAAAATTCTCTACCTATGACTAAAAAAACTAGAAACTACTTCTAAAAAAATAAAAATTACCCGGTTTAAGGGGCTCCCCCTCGAAAAAGAACTGAAAAGAAAAACCAAGGGATTAATGAGATATGCCTCTAAAAAAAACTAAAAAATCTTTTTGTATTTTTTTTCTCAAATAAAATAAACTCCTATGGCATACTCACCCTAAAACTCACAATTATTGGAAGAATCCCCACCCACACTTAAAATCACGCTTTATCTCCAAAGCAATTTATAGAAAAAGATGAAGCAGAAGGGTGAGAAATACTCCCTGAGGCCCTCTAGGGCTAACATCATATTTCTTCAATTTCCATTAAGGGTCGCGCGATCCCACTCTTACGCCCAACCATGCTCCTTAGCTTCAGACTTGGGTACTCAGATTTCCCTTAATCTGCAAAAACAAAAACAAGAAAAAAAAAACGTAACACTATAAAAAAAATAAGAAGCTACACTATAAATTAGGTTGCCTCCCAACAAACGCCTGATTTAACATCGCGGCATGACCCATCAACTTTTTCCTTCATCTTGAGGATATGAATTTCACCCCCAACATCGCATCTATCTTTTTACTTCGCCCATAGGGTGGTGGTACAAAGATTAAGGACCCAAGTAATGGATGGTGCATATTAAACCGTTTGGCCTGAGGTGAGGCATGTTTCTTTGTTGCTTGTCTGGTGTAAATCTAATAATGTATGATTCTTGTTCCTCATCTCCACACTCTTCAACTATTTCAGATGACTCCAAAGACATGTCATCATCTAAACATAATGTAGAAAAGTGCTTTGAATGAGACCCAACACATCCCACTTTTCCACTTGCATAATCTGTAATATGCTCATATTTATACTCTCCCTCAACGTCAGCCTCAATAAAAAAATGATAGTTGAATGGTTGAAATTCTTCTTCCCTTTTCACAAACTAACTAGAATCCAATTCAGCAGATTGAGTAGGTGCACACCACTCTCTCTCCTGAAAATTTTGACAAATACTCTCTCGATGAGATCCTCCACAAAAATAGCAAAAATCATCATCATTCGACCACCATCTATCCCAGACTGACATATCAAGAAGAGTGATAGAAAAGTAAAAGAAACTAAAAAAAGAATTGTGTATAAAAATAACTATATACACGTCAAACAAATAACTAGAAAAATTCTAATCTAGATAAACAATTAACACTGAAGTCCCCAGCAACGGTGCCAAAAATTTGTTGCGTCCTAACGCATACGCAAGTGTACATGGTCGTACAAGTAATATAGAATTGAGAGTCCAGATAACGTACCCAGGGGGACTTGTCGATTAACTATTTTACTAAATTAAACTAGTTCTAATTATTTAGTCAAGCATAAAAATCCAAAGGTGAATTTATGATTAACTAATCTAGAAATAAAAAGAAGAAATTAACTAATGAATAATTAATCAATTAAATAGCAGATTTTCACGTAACCAATGTGATGAAATCGATCTAGGATTATGGATTCGCTAACAATTATGTTGAGTAAGTAATTTTATTGACTTGTTTGCTTATCTAATTATTGATTTATGGGGTTGATGACATGATTATGGTCTTTCGAGCCTCTAATCATCTATCCAGAATAGTCTCACAACTACATCGTTAAGAGGGGATGTGATATTCCATTCCGAAGCATTTATATGTCTTTTCATTTTGTAACCAAGTAAGACGATCTAGGTATATTTATATCCTAGTCGCAAATCTACTCTTTACATTACAAAAGAGAGATCTTGCTCCCTATATTCTTTGTTCTATCCTAATAATTCTTCTTCCAAGTTCACAAAGAGGATATATATTTATTTTAATGGTATCTAAGCATTAAAATAGTAAGCACAAGAATATAAGAACAACTAGTATGATAAATAAATGATTGAATCAATTATCTACTTCAACAATCATGTATTTAGCTACCATAATCCTAGAACGAGAAGTTAAACTCCACATAGACATGGAGCAATTACAACAAATCAACCAAAAATATATAAAAATAAAAAATAAAGGAGAAAAAAAATGAAACCAATATTCTCCGGCTTCCACGACAGCTTCTAGATCTTCGTAGGTTAAAAATTATGTTAAAAATTGAGTTGAGGGATGTATTTATAGAGTATGAGGAAAATAACCCCTTTTCTTACTTGGATTTGGAATAGAAGAAAGCTGAAAATTTTCCGGGTTGGGGCCTGGGGCAATGCCCCAGCTGAAAATTTTCTGGGTTTGAGGCTGGGGCGACGCACCACCAACGCGCCAGCCATACCCATTAGCAGTTTGGGGGCTGGGGTGGCGCGCCAGCAGTATGCCACTGCCCAGATTTTCTTCTTTTGCTCTCTTTTTCTTCTGAAACTTTATTCCATTTCTCTCTAAAGCTTTACGCCTTCTGTTTTAGCTCTCATGGGTTGTTTTTCTCCACATTTTCTCTACAAAGAATCTAATAACATATATTAGCTCACAATCAAGAATATGCAAATAATCATAAGGATATACATAACTTTTTCCTTTAAAACAAGGCTAAATATGGGTAAATAAGGCAAGCGGGTGTATAAATATGCCCAAGATCACTTAGCCTTCAATTCATGAAATAGGAATTCACTTGTAAAAACTCATATCAAATCATGCAATTTAGAATTAGATTCCATAGGAAAATCATGAAAAGACATTTTGTAGAAGATCCCATGAGAATTTAGTAAGAACCCTAATTTGAAAGTTCATAAAATCAATATAGAATTTAGGGGTTTTGGGCCAGTATTTTAAAACTATCATGACCCACACCGTCGTGAGTGGCACCCACCCAACCCTCAGATGAGTGAACCAGTAGAGTTCAACCCTTAGCCTAGACTAACAGCCTAAAACCAACAAACAAAAAATAAACTAGCAATTCAAATAATGCAAAAGGCCTTTCATTGTTATAAAACCTACAGAAATTCCCCTAGAATCTGAAAGTCATCGTACCAAATACTACCAATACTAGAGTACGGGGATGCAACCCCAAAATTTAAAACAATAAGGAGATAGTCTAAGCCTGAAATAATTGGACTACAACTCAAAGATAAACACCAAGGCGGCTTGGTCGAACAACTCACCCTTGATATCTGGAACAGTGCGGCCTACAAGTGAGGTCATGCGTCAACCGCCGAAAGATTTCCTGTACTCACAAGAAAAACAAGCAAGTGCAATATCAGTACACAACCACTGTGTATTGGTAGGATCATTAGTCAGTTCCAAATAAGACAGTGTATAATCAGTACATCAAATCAAGTATAAGTACAGAAAATATGCAACAAGTCAATAGGCTACCCTAGACTACAAGTCTCTACCTAGCTTATTCCCGCATGAAATCCACCTTTTATAACTCTAGAAACAAAAATCACAGAATCAATAAATCATCCTTTTTTTCTAGCCCAGACCCACTCTGGGATCCCTTTTAAATAATACCTAAGTGTTAAATGGATAACCCGGGCTAATCCAAGACCAACTCAACAGGTATAACAAGATTCCCGGTCACTCAAGGACCACCAACAAATATCAAAATTCAATAAACATCCTGGTCCACTCATGGAACTAATAACAGTCAATGCAATGCAACAATATCAATGCAATGATGCAGTAAAATAAACTCATACTAAACGTGGTACCGAGCCAACCGTTAGTATTCCATACCAGGAATGGTACCCAAGACAACCGTTAGTATTCCGTACCAGGCATGGTACCCGTGCCAACCATTAGTATACCCGTACCAGGCGTGGTACCCGAGCCAACCGAATGTCAACAATCCACAGTCAAATAATGAACAAACAACTTGTAAACCAACAAGAAACACACCTTTCAATTCACAGACTGTAAAACAGGACCCTTAGGCATTCTACATAATTCCTCTAAGCCATGCAATTCATACAAACACTTAAATAAGAGTACAAAATATATAACATTCACTGGAATCGTAAGCCATCACCTACCTTGAAATGATTCAAGCTCTACTCAACTCAAACTTTCCCGTGTTCCGGATTCCTTTCTCGTTCTTGGTCTAAAATAATATACAAGTACTCAAATTAGCAAACATAGCCTGCACATTACCCGAATTACACCAAATCCCAGACCCCCAGGCCACCCATGATCATCCTACCCTTTTTCCCGGGCTTCCCACCATTAATTTCCCTAGTTATATCATTTTCACGGATAAAAATAGAGAATTTAACAACATACAATCATAATACCTTACTTTTAACAATACCCAAGAACTTTCATGCCTAGAATCCCCCTTCTTCCCTGGATTCTACCATTCCTAGGTTATTTTAACCTTTCCCCAAGTTCCCTCCTAGCAATTCTACCGCGTAGGAAAAGTAGTACGAAGTTTGGGGAGTAGAATCCTTACCTTTAGGACAAAAAATAGTGGAAAACTGGTAGAAATCACCCAAAATCGCCCCCTTCTTCTCACAAAATGTTTCAAGAAAAATTGAACTGTTTTGGGAAAGTTTCCGCATCAAATCCCATCATGCTCTGCTATAGCGGTCCGCTCCACTATAGCGGTACCACCATAGCGGAGTCATCTGTTATGGCGGAGGCTGACCGGCATTGACTTCCGCTGTAGCGATAATTTCTTTGCTACAGCGGAGGTCACTATGGCAGAGTGTCAACCGCTATAGCGGTTAGCGGTTGACACAGGACAGAAAGTCATAAAACCTCCAAAACTAGTTCATTTTACAACACACTTATTTTCTCGACATCCCAAAACAATCCCTTCACGTCAATCTCAATTTTGGGAGTTCTACTTACTCAAATTCGATTCTGAAAAGTCTCCTAGACTCCTTTATGTGTTAGCTACGAGGAAAACTATCTCACCGAGGCTAGACTAGCCCAGAATTTCAAACTCTCAAACCCAGAGTTTTCTAACTCTAAGACTTGGCACGATTGGGCTATTCGTAATGACAGACCCATTCATTACAACAGATACCAATTTACCCATCGTTCGTACAATCAAACCTAAATTTACGAAAATAAAAGAAAGAAAGTGTAGTACCTGAATTCTCAAACAAATGAGGGTACTTATCCCGCATGTCCTTCTCAATTTCCCAAGTGGCTTCCTCAACCGGACGATGTTTCCACTAAACCATTACCATATCAATCACCTTTGTCCTCAACCTCCGGACATCCCGAGCAAGAATCAAGACTGGTTCCTCTTTATAACGAAGATCCTTATTGAAAAGTACCTTATCTTACCTGATGATGTAGTCTCTATCCCCATGGTATCTCTTAATCATGGATACATGGAATACCAGATGGATGCCCGAAAAACTAGGCGGCAGTGCTAACTTGTAAGCCACTGGCCCCACAATCTCAAAATCTCAAATGGATCGATGAACTGAGGGCTAAGCTTGCCCTTCTTACCAAACCGCATAACTCCTTTCATTGGTGACACTTTCAACAATACCTGTTCACCAACCTGAAATTCCATGTCCTGGACCTTGCGATCTGCATACTCCTTCTGCCTGCTTTGGGCAGCCAGTAATTTGGCCTGAATGCCCCTGAACTTTTCCTGTGCTTCCTTTACCAATTACACTCCCAAAGGCTTTACATCGCCTTCCTCAAACCACCCAATCGGTGATCTGCAGCTCCTCTCATACAATGCCTCGAACGGTGCCATGTCAATACTAGAATGATAGCTATTGTTGTATGAGAACTCGCACAATGGTAGAAACTGGTCCCAATGACCCTCGAAGTCTATCACACATGCTCTCAGTATGTCCTCCAATACCTGGATCGTCCTCTCCGACTGACCATTAGTCTGAGGATGGAAGGTTGTGCTAAAAGTGAGTTGTGTACCCAGCTCTTCATATAGCTTGCCCCAAAATTTAGAGGTGAACTGCGTACCCCTGTCTGAAATGATGGATAGTGGCACCCCATGCAATCTCACAATCTCTTTCACGTAGATCTTAGCCAATTGCTGCAAATTGTAATCTACCATGACCGTAATAAAATGAGCGGACTTGGTCAGCCTATAAATAATGACCCAAATTGAGTCATACTTCCCCAATGTCTTGGGAAGACCCACCACGAAATCCATGGCTATCATTTCCCACTTTCACTCTGGAATTGGCATTCTCTGGAGTAGTCCTGCAGGTCTCTGATGCTCATACTTTACCTGCTAGCAGTTCTGACATTTGTACACAAAGTCAACCATGTCTCTTTTCATTCTGGGCCACCAATAACGCTGCCTTAAGTTCCTGTACATTTTGTTCACACCCGGATGAATTGAGTACCGCAAACCATGGGCTTCCGCCAAGATTTTTTGAATTAAATCATCAACCCGAGGAACACAAATCCTCTCTTTGAAATTTAGTACTCCACCATAGTCTAACGTGACATCCCTGGATTCTCCAGATATTACCTTACCTCAAAGCTTACTCAGTTTTGGATCCTGAAACTATTTGGCCTTAATTTCCTCTATGAAGGTGGCTTTGACCTCAATACTGGCCAATAACCCACCCTGTTCTGAAACACCCAAGTGCATGAACTTGGCCTCCAAAGCCCATATTTCTCTTGCTAGTGGTCATTTGGACACCCTCAAACAAGCCAAACTACCCATGCTAACTGTTTTCCGGCTCAATGCGTCTACCACCACATTAGCCTTACTCGGATGGTACTGAATAGTCATATCATATTCCTTCAATAACTCCATCCACCTTATCTGCCTCAAATACAAATCCTTCTGAGTGAAGACATGTTGCAGACTGCGATGATCAATGAACACTTCACACTTGACACCATAGAGATAGTGTCTCTAAATCTTGAGTGCAAAGACCACTGCTGCCAATTCTAAGTCATGAGTAGGATAGTTCCTCTCATGCACCTTCAACTGCCTAGATGCATAGGCTATCACATTCCTATCCTGCATCAACACATCACCCAAACCAGAATGTGAAGCATCACAGTAAACAATAAAGTCTTTACCTTCAACCGGTAAGGACAATACAGGAGCCGTGGTCAGAAGTGTCTTGAGCTTTTGGTCGGACCATACGAATGGTACATCTTTTTATGTTAGCCTAGTCAGGTGAGTAGCAATAGACGCAAAATCCTTAACAAACCTTTGGTAGTAACCTGCGAGCCCAACAAAACTCCTCCCCTCGGTCACAGAGCTAGGTTGGGCCCAACTCTTGACTGCCTCAATCTTTTGGGGATCCACCATCACCCCCTGTTCTGACACTACATGCCCCAAGAACACAACTAAAGTCAACCAAAACTCACACTTATAGAACTTTGCATAAAGCTTCTGGCGTCTTAAGATGTCCAACACAATATGAAGATGATTAGTATGCTCCTCCCTACTCTTGGAGTAGATCAAAATATCATCGATAAACACAATCACGAAGGAATCCAAATACGACTTAAATACCCTATTCATCAAACTCATGAATTCTTCCAGCGCATTGGTCAAACCAAACGACATTACTGGGAACTCATAATTTCCATACCGAGTCTGAAAAGCAGTCTTAGGAATATCCTCAGGCCTAATCCTCAACTGATGGTACCCTGACCTCAAGTCAATTTTTGAAAACACTGATGCGCCCTGAAGCTGGTCAACAAATCATCAATGCGGGGTAGAGGGTACTTATTTTGGATGGTCACCTTGTTCAACTACCTATACTCTATGCACATCCGTATACTACCATCTTTTTTCTTTGCAAACAAAATAGGAGCACCCCAAGGTGATGTACTGGGATGGATAAATCCCTTATCCAGGAGTTCCTGTAGCTGAGTCTTAAGTTCCCTTAACTTTGCCAGAGCCATACGATATGGAGGAATAGAAATTGGATGAGTGCTTGGCTCCAGATCAATACAGAAGTCGATATCCCTGTCCGGAGGCATACCAGGCAAATCCGCTGGAAACACCTCTAGAAACTCAGAAACCACCAAAACTGACGCAATAGATGGGAACTCCACACTATCATCCCAGAGATGAGCCAACAAGGTTAGACATTCTTTCCCCACTAGCTTCCTAGCCCAAATGAACGATATGACCTTAACTGGCTTAGGAATGTACACACCTTCCCACTCTAGTCTATCCTTACCCGAAATCTCTAGAGCCACATTCTTGGTGTTACAATTCAACACAGCATGATAAGGGGACAGCCAGGTCATGCCCAAGATAATATCAAAATCATCCATATCCAGAATTACCAAGTCTACCCAAGTATGCAACCCCACAAACACAACAGAATAATCACGATAAACATGAGTCACAATCACAGACTCTCCAATCGGGGTAGAAACATGGATAGGGGAATCAAGGATATCACAAATCAATTCCAGACCTAATGCAAAACTCATAGATACATAAGAATATGTAGAACTTGGGTCTAATAATACCGAAGTCATTTTATCGCAGACAAGAATGGTACCTGTGATTACCGTATCTGATGCTTCTACCTCAGTTCTCCCTGGAAATGCATAGCAATGAGCCCGATCATCAATCTGGGAAAATTCCCAGGCTGGCTGCGCTCCACCCCTGCCTGCGCCGCCGTTCCCTCTGTCGCCCCGCCCTCCCTGAAAGTTTCCTTGCCCACCCTATGGACAACCTCTAGCATTACCGCCTCTACCTGCCAGGATCACTGCTCTAGACTACTGCTGACCCTGATTACCTGTCTGCCTGAGTGGTCACTCCCTCTTAAAGTGGCCCAGATCACCACAATGGAAGCAACCACGGTCAAGTGAAGGCCTGCTAGCTGATGTATAAGACACTTCCTGCCTCTAGGAGCTGAAGAATGATTATGAGCTCCCTGACGACCACTAATAGCAGCTGGCAGAGCTGAATGAATAGGATGGGATGAGTATACCTGCTGATTATGACCCCTAGAATATGAACCACCATAATTTCCCTCATTCTGGGTCTTTTTCGTTAATGCCTTAGCCTACCCCGCCTGCCTGACTCCCTCAAGTTTCTTCACATAATCCACCACATCATTAAAGCCCTTCCCTGAAGAAGTCATATGCACTGACAGTACCTGTAGTTCAGTATTCAAACCTTTCACAAATAACTGGACTCGTTTCTCCTCAGAACCCAACATCTGTGTGGCAAAACGAGACAAGGCATGGAATTTAGCCTCGTAAACAGAGACTGACATGCCACCTTGCTCCAAGTTCAAGAACTCATCCTTCTTCTGGTCTCTCAAAGTACGGGGTACGTACTTCTCTAAAAACAAAGTGTGGAACTGTTCCCAAGTCAGTGGGGGTAAAACAGAAGACCGGCACTCCACATGAGACCTCCACCACTGCTTAGCATCACCCTGTAGCTAAAAGGTGACAAACTCAACCCCATGCTGACGTATAATACCCAACTTGTGAAACCTCTCATAGCAATCCAAGATGAACTCATAAGCATCCTCCCTATCAGTACCCTGAAATGTAGGAGGTTTCAGCTTGAGAAACTTGGTCAGCATCTCATGCTCATTCCCTATCATCACTGGGCCTAGCATTGGCCTGAAGAAGTCATTCGTGCCTGAAGTTGCATCCATCCTAGGTGCTGTAATAACCGCTGGCTGAGTATCCAAGGCCTGGTTTGCAAAAGTCATGGTTATGGCTCTTGTACCAACCAACCCACTCAAAATATTCCAAGCTTGCTGAAAGGCTTCTGGTGTTATAGTAGGGAGGCCTGCACCCCCAACTGGTGTCGCCTCCTCTTGCGCCTCACTATCTTCAGCCACATCTTTTACATCTTCAACAACATGTTCCTGAGGTGGGGGAGGGGTCCCTTCACACTCTCCAGCAGTCGCTCGAGTTCCACCCCTGGCGGGTGTGGCTCTACCTCATCCTCTACCCCTTCCCCTGCCTCTACCACAGATAGTCGGGCCCACTGCTAGGACCGCTGCTCTAGCTCTGTTGTTCCTTGTGTTAACCATCTGCCGAAAGAAGATTGAATGAGATTAGATACCAATTTGTATCACCAGATACCAATTGGAATCAAGTTATAGCACGAATGAAAGAAGGAAGAGATAATTTTCCTAAATCCCCATAGCCTCTCGAAGAAAAGTACGGACGTCTCCGCACCGTTCCGCAGGACTCTACTAGACCTATTTGGTATGACAAGATCAACGAACCTAGGGCTCTCATCCTACCCAACCCCTGGATGAGCGAACCAGTTGAGTTCAACCCATAGCCTAGACTAACAGCCTAAAACCAGCAAACAGAAAATAAACTAGCAATTCAAATAATGCGAATGGCATTTCATTGCTATAAAACCTGTGGAAATTCCCCTAGAATCTGAAAGTCATCGTACCAAATACTACCAATACTAGAGTACCGGGATGCAACCCCAAAACTTAAAACAATAAGGAGATAATCTAAGCCCGAAACAATTAGGCTACAACTCAAAGATAAACACTAAGGCAGCTTGGTCGAATAGCTCACCCTTGATATCTGGAACAGTCTGGCCTACAAGTGAGGTCGTGCGTCAACCGCCGGAAGAATTCATGTACTCACAAGAAAAATAATCAAGTGCAGTATCAGTACACAACCACCGTGTACTGGTAGGATCATCAGTCAGTTCCAAATAAAACAGTGTATAATCAGTACAGCAAATCAAGTATAAGTACAGAAAACATGCAACAAGTCAATAGGCTCCCATAGACAACAAGTCTCTACCTAGCTTGTTCCCGCATGAAATCCACCTTATATAACTTTAAACAATAATCACAGAATCAATAAATCATCCTTTTTGTCTAGCCCAGACCCACCCTGGGATCCCTTCTAAACAATACCTAAGTGTTAAACAGACAGCCCGGCCTAATCCAAGACCAACTCAACAGATATAACAGGATTCTCGGTCACTCAAGGACCACCAACAAATATCATAATTCAATAAAATAGCCCGGTCCACTCACGGAACCAATAACAGTCAATGCAATGCAACAATTTCAATGCAATGATACAGTAAAATAAACCCGTACTAGACATGGTACCCGAGCCAACCATTAGTATTTCGTACCAGGAGTGGTACCCAAGCCAACCATTTGTTATACCCGAACCAGGCGTGGTACCCGAGCCAACCGAATATCAATAATCCACAGTCAAATAATGAACAAACAACTTGTAAACCAATAAGCAACACACCCTTCAATTCACAGACTGTAAAACAGGACCCTTAGGCATTCTACACAATTCCTCTAAGCCATGCAATTCATACAAACACTTAGATAATAGTACAAAATATACAACATTCACAGGAATCGTAAGCCATCACCTACCTCGAAATGATCCAAGCTCTACTCAACCCAAGCTTTCCCGTATTCAGAATTCATTTCTCCTTCTTGGTCTAAAACAATATACAAGTACTCAAATTAACAAACAAGGCATGCACATTACCCGAATTACACCAAATCCCAGACCCCCAGGCCACTCATGATCATCCTACCTTTTTTCCAGAGCTTCCCGCCATTAATTTCCCTAGTTCTATTATTTTCACGGATAAAAATAGAGAATTTAACAACATACGATCATAATACCTTACTTTTAACAATACCCAAGAACTTTTATGTCTAGAATCCCCCTTCTTCCCTGGATTCTACCATCCCTAGGTTATTCCAACCTTTCCCCAAGTTTCCTCCTAGCAATTCTACCACATAGGAAAAGTAGTACGAAGTTTGGGGAGTAGAATACTTGCCTTTAGGATGAAAAATAGTGGAAAACTGGTAGAAATAGCCCAAAATCGCCCCCTTCTTCTCCCAAAATATTTCAAGAAAAACTGAACTATTTTGGGAAAGCTTCTGCATTAAATCCCGTCACGCTCTGCTATAGTGGTCCGCACTGCTATAGCGGTACCGCCGTAGCGGAGTCGCCCACTATGGTGTAGGCTGACCGACATTGACTTTCGTTGTAGCGGAAATTTCTTTGTTACAGTGAAGGTCGCTATGGAAGAGTGTCAACCGCTATAGTGGTTGATATGGAACAGAAAGTCGTAAAACCTCCAAAACTAGTCCATTTTATAACACACTTATTTTCTCGACGTCCCAGAACAATCCTTTCACGTCAACCTCGATTCCGAGAGTTCTACTTACCCGAATTCGATTCTGAAAAGTCCCCAGGCTCCTTTTGGTGTTAGCTATGAGGAACCTATCTCACCATAAGACATCCAACCCAATCCTTACTCGGATTGCCCAAGACTCCACCTCGCTCCAAATTTGGTCGAGGCTAGCCTAGCCCAGAATTTCAAACTCCCAAACCCGGAGTTTTCTAACTCTAAAACATGGAACGATTGGGCTCCCCGTAATGATAGACCCAGCCATTACAAAAACATAGAATTCAAAGAGAACTGAGAAAAAATTTATCTCCAGGCAAGCCCCACGGGCTGACCCACGGGCGCCGTGGATACGATGGCACATCGGGGTCCCAGTGGGAAGATCCCAGAGGCTCTATGAGTCTGTCTCAGCTTGACAGGGGTCCCTATAGGAGTCGGTGGTCCGACGGGCCATGGGGTAGCCCATGGGAAACCACCAGGGGCCCTCCCCAAGCCTCCCCAGCTCCGATGGGCTATCACCATAGCCGTCGTAGATGCGACGGGCCATAGGAGTCATCGTAGGAATCAACCAGGGGACCAGCCCCAGCCTGCCCTCCTTCAACGCCCGGGTCAATGGGCCATCGCAAGTTTGACGCCCTTCGGGTAGCCTATCCAGTGAAAGAAGTCTGAAATTCTATTTTAAGTTGGAGGCATTCCGGTCTTTTCCCAATTCTTTTAACTCTAATCCTAAGTCATTTTGGGAGTAATTAAAGGGTTTTTACTCTTTTTCCCTTAGTACTCCTAATATAAATCAACACTTAGCAATTTCAAGCAAGAAAAGAAGTGTTTCCTCTCAAGAACAAGCAAAAGGGTTTTCTTCAAGCTCAGCCCTAAATCCAAAGGTTCAATCATAGAATATTCTTTCAGGTATGTTGGATTTCACTAGTGGTCTCCTTTCACCCACTAGGTCCCTAGAATTTAGTCAGTTTCTTCAGTTAATTTTAGTATTTTATAAATGATACTTGCTAGGCAGATTAGTCAGATAATCATGTTTCACAATTCGAATGCCATATCTTTTAGTAAATGTATAGTGCATTCTCAGATTATATCATTGTTTTGAGCTATCTAGTATGACAGTTGCATTTTTAGCTTTATATTCAGTTGGGAGTAAAACGTAGCACCGAGCGAACGAAGGGATGAAGTCTCACCTGCCAGTTTAGGTTGAGGCCATTAGCAGCAATCCATGAGTCCCAAAACTATGGTGCCACCGTAGGTTCTAACGGGGTCACCCATCTGATTATGCTTAAAACCCTTGTCCTTTATGGATAGTTAGTGGATCCACATCAGCTTTGTTCGTACCCTTGGCACGATATGAACACCCTTCAATCCAGGGTTACAGGTTGACCCTATAGTTAGCTCATCTTGGGGTATGTCGGTTAATAGTATCTCCCATATTCAGATTCATGTTACATTGACCGTGTACTGAGTATCTAGTTCAGTATTCAGTTCAGTAGATTATATATTCATATTAGTACTTGGTCATTGCATCTAGCTTAGTTCTCAGTTTATGCTTTAGTATATATATTTCCATGTTCAGTTATCATGTGTTTAGCTTAGCCCATATCCCGCATACTCAGTACATTCAAAGTACTGATGCATACTTTTGTGCTACATCATTTTATGATGTAGGTTCAGGTGCTCAGCACCCAGACTAAGCATAGATCGATTTCCAGTCCTACTTAGCAGCTTCAGTGGTGAGTCCACTTAGTTTGAGGACGATAGACATGCTTTACCTTTCAGTCTTATTATTTTAGTTTTCATATTGTTAGAGTTAGTTGGGGGCATGTCCTAGCAACTCATATCAGTTAGAGGCTTTCAGACATAGATTAGATTCAGCTTGAGTTGTTAGTGTTGTTCTTCAGTTATCACTATACTCTTTATATATTTTATATTTAGACATGTTTTGGGCTTTTTCCCACTTCATACATTAAACTATTTTCTGCTTCCGCACAACATATATTTTTAACTGAAATTGTCTAGATATGCCAGACCATGGGTTAGCTTGGGGTCACTTGTAACACTAAGCACTGTGTTATGTCTAGGGGGTATCCTCGGGGCATGACAAACTTGGTATCAGAGCATCAGGTTTAAGTGTCCTAGGGTTTCTGAAAGCCACGTCAAGTAGAGTCTTCTTCATGGGTATGAAGCGCGCCATACTTATGGGGGGGGCTATGAGTTGTCATTAAAAACAACTTCCCTTCTTTTTTTTTCTAACTCGTGTTATAGAGTATGAACTCTATTTAATCTCCTTCTAACTCGTGCTCTTCGTAATCTAAAAAAGGCCTCCCAGAAGAGCTAACGCTAGGAATCAGCCAGCACCAGCAGCTCCAATAGACCCGTTGAATGAGAAAGTCACATATGCTGAATTCAGGGCTGCATACCAAGTGCTTTCCCAGGCCATGATAGCTCAGGTCAATCAGTAGGCTGTGGCACCAGCTCCACCTCAGGATAACACTACTCCAACTAGAATTTGGGACTTCACTAGGATGAACCCTTCGAAATTTCATGGGTCTAAATCAGAAAAGGATCCATAAGAGTTTCTTGATGATATCTGGAAGGTGACATATATTATGGGTGTCACTCCAATCGAGAGTGCAGATTTGGCCGCCTACCAGTTGAAGGAAGTGGCTTATACTTGGTATTAGTAATGGAAGGAGTTTCGTTGTGAACATGCAGGTCCAGTGGATTGGTACCAGTTTAAGACTGCATTTTTGGACAGTTTTTTCCCATTTGAGCTCAGGGAAGCCAAGGTCTAAGAGTTCATCAACCTAAAGTAGGATGGCATGAGTGTGAAGGATTATGCTCTCAAATTAACTCAGTTGTCTAAGTATGCTCTAGCGATAGTA
This sequence comes from Jaltomata sinuosa, assembly GCA_003996215.1. Lineage (NCBI taxonomy): Eukaryota > Viridiplantae > Streptophyta > Magnoliopsida > Solanales > Solanaceae > Jaltomata > Jaltomata sinuosa. The sequence goes on along the minus strand of QJPP01001837.1, from coordinate 53,537 downwards.
GCTGACTTTAGGGCCCGTATGGGTAAGTTCGTATCTGGTGTGTTGAATGATATAGTCAAAGAGTGCAAGAGTGCTATGCTGATTAAGGAGATGGATTTCTCAAGATTGGTTACTTATGCTCAGCAGATTGAGGGAGAGAAAATCAAATAGAGGGGAGGAGATAGTAAGAGAGCCAGAACAGGTGATTTCAACTACTCTCAGCAGAAGTCAGAGGGTGGTAATTGCTCTCAATTCCATCAGAAGTCTTCAGCTCCAGCTTCATCTTCTGCTAGTGCCTTAGTGCAAAAATCCAAATAGGATCAATAGGATAGAGTGCCATGCTCCAAGTCCTAAGGTACAATTACTAATGGGCGCACTCATCTAGTGTGTAATAAGTATGGTAGAAACCACCAGGGTGAGTGCATGGCAGGTAGTGGAAATTGCTTTGGGTGTGGTAAGCCAGGCCACAGGATGAAAGAGTGCCCTATAAATTCCCATAAGGGCAGGGATACTCGTTCACAAAATTAGGCTAGCTCTACAGCAGCTCCAGTGGGTCCCCTCACTCAACAGGGTGCCTTATCTGGTACAGGTGTTGGTTAGCACCAGAATAAGTAGTATGCCCTTCAGACTCGACAGGACCAGGAGGATTATCCCGATGTGGTCACGGGTACATTACAAGTCTTCCATTTAGATGTTTATGCATTGTTAGATCCAGGAGCTACACTTTCCTTTGTAACTCCTTATATAGCAGTGAATTTTGGTGTCAGTCTAGAAATCCTCCCAAAACCCTTCTCAATCTCTACTCCAGTTGGTGACCCAATTATAGCTAGATGAGTATATAGAAATTGCCCTATCACAGTTTCCCAAAAAGTCACCTCAGCGGATTTAGTAGAGTTAGAAATGACTGACTTCAATGTTATTCTAGGCATGGATTGGTTACATTCCTATTATGCCTCAGTTGATTATAGAACTAGGATTGTTCAGTTTCAGTTTCCAAATGATTCAGTCTTAGAATAGAAGGGTAGTACCTCAGTGCCTATAGGTCGATTCATCTCTTACCTTAAGGCCAGAAAAATGATTTCCAAAGGGTATATCTATCATTTTTTTTGGGTTAAGGATTCAAACTCCGAGACCCCAAATCTTGAGTCAGTTCCAGTGGTGAATGAATTCCCCAAAATGTTTCCAGAAGATCTTCTTGGAGTTCCTCTCAAAAGGGAAATCGACTTCGGAATAGATCTCCTTCAAGATACCTAGCCTATTTTGATTCTTTCTTACAGTATGGCTCCAGCTGAGCTTAAGGAATTGAAAGAACAGTTGAAATACCTTCTAGATAAAGGCTTCATCAGACCTAGCATCTCTCCATGGGGTGCACCAATGCTCTTCGTGCATAAGAAAGATGGTTCTTTCAGGATGTGCATAGACTATCACCAGTTGAACAAAGTCATAATCAAGAATAAATATCACATTCCTAGGATTGATGACTTGTTCGACAAGCTTCAGGGTGATAGTTGCTTCTCTAAGATAGACCTCAGATCTGGCTATCATCATCTCAGAGTCAGAGATAGTGACATCCTGAAAACAGCCTTAAGGACTCGGTATGGTCACTATGAATTTGTAGTTATATCTTTTGGACTAACCAATGCTCCTGTAGCTTTCATGGATTTAATGAACAGGGTGTTCAAACAGTATTTAGACTTGTTCATCATTGTCTTTATCGATGATATCCTTGTTTATTCTCGGAATGAGGAGGAGCATGCAAACCATCTGAGGGTCATTCTACAGACTCTCAAAGACCGCCAGTTATTCACCAAGTTTAGTAGAGTTTTGGTTGAAATCAGTTATTTTTCTTGGTCATCTGGTGTCTAGTGAAGGCATCCGAGTTGATTCTTAAAAGATTGAGGCAGTAAAGAGCTGGCCCAGACCCACCTCTCCGACAGACATAAGAACTTTCTTGGGTTTGGCTGATTATTACAAAAGGTTTGTGTAAAGATTTTCATCCATAGCTACCCCATTGACCAAGTTGACTCAGAAGAAGGTTAAGTTTCAGTGGTCAGATGAGTGTGAGAAAAGCTTCTTAAAACTGAAGACCAGGTTGACTACAGCTCCCGTTTTGACTCTACCAGAGGGTTCAGATGGTTACGTGGTTTATTGTGATGTATCTAGGGTCGGCATGGGTTGTCTTTCGATAAAGCAAGGTAAGGTCATAGCTTATGCATCCAGACAGCTTAAGATTCATAAGAAGAACTGCCCGACTATGACCTTGATCTTGCAACTGTTGTTTTTTCCCTAAATATTTGGAGACACTACTTGTATGGTGTTCATGTTGATATGTTCATAGATCATAAGATTCTCAAGTATGTGTTCACCCATAAAGAGTTGAATCTTCGTCAGATAAGATGGCTTGAGTTTCTCAAAGATTATGATATGAATGTGCTCTACCATCCGGGTAAAGCCAATGTGGTGGTTGATGCCCTCAGCAGACTGTCCATGGGTACTATATCATATATTCAGGAAGAGAAGAAGGAATTAGCCAGGGATGTTCATAGGCATGCTCACTTAGGAGTTTGCCTCATGGACACGACAGATGGTGGTGTGATAGTCCAGAATGGGCCAGAATCTTCTTTGGTAGTAGAGGTTAAAGAGAAACATGACAGTGATCCCATATTGCTTCAATTGAAAGGTGCAGTTCATCAGCAAAGAGTTAAGGTTTTCTCCCAAGAAGGAGATGGTGTACTTTTCTACTAGGGTCGTTTGTGTGTACCAAATATGGGTGAGTTGAGGCAGCAGATCCTTATCGAAACCCATAATTGTAGATATTCTATTCATCCCAGTGCCACTAAGATGTATCGTGATCTATGGAAAGTCTATTGGTGGAACAACATGATGAGGGACATTACAGATTTTGTGGCTAAGTGTCCCAACTGTCAACAGGTGAAGGTAGAACATCAGAAACCAAGAGGTGTAACTCAGGATATTAGCATTCCTACCTGGAAGTGGGAGGTGATCAACATGGATTTTATTATGGGTTTACCTAATACTCGCAGATAGCACGACTCCATTTGGGTGATAGTGGATAGAGTTACTAAGTCAGCTCACTTCTTGGCTATCAAGATTACAAATTTAGCAAGGGACTATGCCAAACTCTACATCAGCGAGATAGTTCCCTTGTTTATCATCTCAGATAGGGGTCCTCAATTTACATCTTATTTCGGGAGATTATTTCAGAAGGGTCTTGGTACTCATGTGAATCTCAGTACAGCATTTCATCCATAGACGGATGGATAGGAAGAGCATACCATACAAACCTTAGAGGACATATTGAAAGCCTGTGTGATCGATTTCAAGGGTAGTTAGGATGATCACCTACCTCGCATAGAGTTTGCCTATAATAACAACTTCCATTCTAGCATTCTAATGGCCCCATATGAGGCACTTTATGGGCATAGATGTAGATCACCGGTTGGTTGGTCCGAAGTAGGTGAAGCAACCTTGGTTGGACTAGATTGGGTTCATGAGGCTATGGAGAAAGTTCATCTCATCAAAGAGAGATTGAAAATAGCTTAGAGTTGTCAGAAGTCCTATACAGACGTGAGGAGAAGGGACTTGAAGTTTGAGATCGATGATTGGGTTTTCTTGAAAATGTCACCCATGAAGGGAGTAATGAGATTTGGCAATAAAAGGAAGCTCAGTCCCTAATATGTAGGTCCTTATAGGATCTTGGAAAGGATTGGTAATATGGCCTATGAGTTAGAGTTGCCAGTATAACTAAAAGTGGTTCATCCAGTCGTTCATATTTCTTTGTTTAAGAAGTGTATTGGTGATCCGACAGCGATAGTGTCTTTAGAGAGTGTGGCTATGAAGGATAGCCTCACCTAAGAGGAGGTCCCAGTTGAGAATCTTGACCGTCAGGTTCATAGGTTGAGGAATAAGGAATTCTCTTCAGTAAAGGTCTTGTGGAGGAATCAGTCCATAAAGGGAGCTACTTGGGAAGCAGAAGTAACCATGACAGCCAAGTACCCTCACCTTTTTCCCTCTGATTCAGTTTAAGCTTGGGGTAATAGTTCCTCTCTAGTCTCTCAGTTTCCTCATGTGCATGTCAGTCTCAGAATCATGTTTTACTAGCTATTCAGTTATTTTCAGGATGCTTTCATGTACTTCGAACTAGACTCAGTTAGATATCAGTTTCTAGTATTCAGTTGGTAGGGATTGCATCTCTTTCCCTCAGAACTCAGCTTAGCTATTCTTCATTCGGGGATGAATGATCCAAGAGGGGATATTGTAACACCCCCAGAATTCAGACCAGCATTTTAAAACCCAGAACTCAAAGAGAACTCAGAAAAATTTCATCTCCAGGCAAGCCCCACGGGAGTGGTGGACACGATAGCCCATTGGGGTCCTTATGGGAAAAGCCTAGAGTCTTTGTGAGTCTATCTCAGCCTGACGGAGGTTCCCATGGGCGTCAATGGTCCAACGGGCCATGGGGTAGCCCGTGGGAAACCACCAGCGTCCCTTCCCAGGCCTCTTCAGCTCCGACAGGCTATCACCACAGTCGTCATGGATGCGATGGGCCATGGGATCCATCGTGGGAATCGATCAGAGGACCAGCCCCAGCCTTCCCTCCTCTGATGCCTGGGCTGATGGTCCATCGCAAGTTTGACGCCTGTCAGGTAGATCGTCCGGTGGAAGAAAAGTCTGAAATTTTTGTTTTAAGTTGGGGGCATTTCGGTCTTTTCTCAATTCTTTTAACTCTGATCCTAAGTCATTTTGGGAGTAATTAAAGGGTTTTTACTCTTTTTCCCTCATTACTCCTAATCTAAATCGACACTTAGCAATTTCAAGAAAGAAAAGAAGTGTTTGCTCTCAAGAACAAGCAAGAGGGTTTTCTTCAAGTTCAGCCCCAAATCCAAAGGTTCAACTGTAGAATCTTCTTCCAGGTATGTGGTATTTCACTAGTGGGCTCCTTTCACCCACTAGGTCCCTAGAATTTAGTCAGTTTCTTCAGCTTATCCATGACTACTCAGACCTAGGGTTTATAAACCTTAGAGATTTCCATGCTATTTAGATGTTATAACTTATATGATGTTTATTTCATGTTTTCTTGGAGAATTAGCATTGTTTCATGTATAGAACTCAAAAACCCTAGCTTGTGTTAATTTCAGTATTTGATAAATTATACTTGCTAGGCAAATTAGGTAGACAATCATGTTTCATAATTTGAATGCCATATCTCTTAGTAAATGTATGGTGCATTCTCAGATTATATCACTGTTTTGAGCTATCCAGTATGACAGTTGCATTTTTAGCTTTATATTTAGTTGGGAGTAAAACGTAGCACCGAGCGGATGAAGGGATGAAGGCTCACCTGCCAATTTAGGTTGAGACCATTAGCAGCAGTCCCTGAGACCCAGAACTATGGCACCAACGTAGGTTCTAAAGGTGTCACCTGTCAAATTAGACTAGACACCCTTGTCCCTATTGGACATCAGTTAGTGGATGCACGTCAGCTTTGTTCGTACCCTTGGCATGGTATGAACACCCTTCCATATAGGGTTACAGGTTGGCCCTACAGTTAGCTCAGATTGGGGTATATCGGTTAATAGTATCTCCCATATTCAGATTCATGTCGCATTGACCATGTACTCAGTATCTACTTCAGTATTCAGTTCAGTAGATTATATATTCATGTTAGTACTTGGTCATTGCATCCATCTTAGTTCTCAGTTTATGCTTCAGTATATATATTTCCATGTTAAGTTATTATGTGTTCAGCTTAGCCCATATCCCGCATACTCAGTATATTCAAAGTACTGATGCATACTTTTATGCTACATCATTTTATGATGTAGGTTCAGGCACTCAGAACCCAGATCACGCTAAGATCAACTTCCAATCCTACTTAGCAGCTTCAGTGGTGAGTCCTCTTAATTCGAGGACGATAGACATGCTTTACCTTTCAGTCTTATTATTTCAGTTTTAAGATTGTTAGAGTTAGCTGGGGGCATGTCCCAGCAACTTATATCAGTTAGAGACTTTCAGACATTGATTAGATTCATCTTGAGTTGTTAGTATTTTTCTTTAGTTATCACTATACTATTTATATATTTTATATTTAGACATATTTTGGGCTCTTTCCCACTTCATACATTAAACTATTTTCAGCTTCTGCACAACATATGTTTTTAACTAAAATTGTATAGATATGCTAGACCATGGGTTAGCTTGGGGTCACTTGTGACACTAAGCACTGTGTTACGTCTAGGGGTAGCCTCAAGGCGTGACATAAAGAATATCTTATTGAATACTCACATACCTGAATTGAAGCTTTCTTAATCTAGGATGAGAGGGATGGAGACTTGGAGATAAAATCCCTAGCTTGAACCTTGGAGCTTGAGAGAATGGAAACCCTTTTCTCATTTAGAATTTGAATGAGAGTTTGGGAATAAGGCTTAGGCTAATTAGGGATTAAACCCTACTAAAAATGTTCTAAACAACCGCACTTAAGAGTTAAAAGGGTGGGAAATTACCAAAATAATCCAGGGATTTAATTCAGAAAACTATTTAAAAATTATGGCTTTAGTACTACGAGTATAGTCTATGACTCGTAGACACAACCACGACTTTTGGTTCCTTCTCTTAGTTTCTGTCATAGATGACCAGCTACGGGTCTGATTCCTTGAGTTGGCAACACAGTCTGTAGAACCATCTACGGTCTGTAGAACCTATCTGTGGTTTCTGGGGAAGATGACAACCCTCAGGTCTGATTCCACGAGGAAAAACTATGGTCTATGGTTTGATCCATGACTCATAGACTCATACTAGAGATAGGACACTGGAGTACAGGTTCCATGAGTTCCTTCCATGACTCGTGGTTCAGTCCATGCCTCGTGGTTCCTAGGAACTTTAACATTTTTTAGAATTTCTAAGTTTAAAAGCTGGTTTGAATTCTGGGGTGTTACAGGTTGGCTAGTGATCCATTATCTATTCCCGTATATGTTGCTACCCGGGCAATTCTTTGGTAGTGGATTGAATTGTTACATCCTGCTTGATAGTTGTTGGCGATCTTGAGACTTGGGATGACTTGATGATTTTAGATATGCTAGATTTTGATGTGATTCTGGGCATGGACTGGTTATCCCCTCACTGAGAAGTTTTAGATTGTTATGCCTAGACCGTTACTATAGCCGTGCCTGGCATATTCTCAGTTGTGTGGAAAGGTTCTATTAAGCGCGCACCATCTTGGATTATTTCTTGCCTTCAGGCTAGGAAGTTGGTTTTGTGTGGGTATTTGTCTTATCTAGCATATGTCTAGGATGTTAGTGCCGACATTTCTTCTCTCGAGTCGGTTCCTGTGGTTAGAGAGTTTTTAGATATGTTTCTGACTAGCCTGTATGGCCTTCCACTTAAGCGTGATATAGACTTTTCCATTGAGTTAGAGCTGGGTACCAAGCCTATTTTCATTACTCCATATCGTATGGCTCTAGCTGAGTTAAGGGAGCTTAAGGTTCAGCTTCAGAACTTTTTAGCTACAGGTTTCATCAGGCCAAGTATTTCACCTTGGGGTGCTCTAGTTCTATTTGTGAATAAGAAAGATGGCTCGATGCGGATGTGTATTGATTATCGACAACTGAATAAGGTGGCTATAAACAACAGGTATATGATGCCACGTATAGATGACTTGTTTGATTAGCTCCAGGGTGCAGCAGTGTTTTCTAAGATAGATTTGAGGTCAGGTTACCACCAGTTGAGGATTAGGGAAGAGGACATCCCTAAGACAGCATTCAGGACACATTATGGCCATTATGAGTTCCTGGTGATGTCTTTTGGGTTAACTAACACCCCCACAACTTTTATAGATTTGATGCACCAGGTGCTCAAGCCGTACTTGGATTCATTCGTGATAGTCTTTATTGATGACATATTGGTATACTCGTGGAGTAAGGAAGAGCATGAGCAGCATTTGAGGATCTTACTCCAGACTTTGAGATATCATCGACTTTATGCTAAGATTTCAAAGTGCGGGTTTTGGCTTGAGTCAGTAGCATTCCTAGGACACGTGGTATCTAAAGATGGGATTAGAGTGGACCCAACAAAGATTGCAGTTGTTTGTGATTGATCGAGGCCTACTACTCCTACTGAGGTTCACAGTTTTATTAGGTTGGCGGGATACTATAAGCGATTCATTAAGGGATTTTCTTCTGTAGCAGCATCTTTGACTAGGTTGACTAGGAAGGATATCCCATTTTAATAGTCTGATTAGTGTGAGGATAGTTTTCAGAGGCTTAAGGCCTTATTGACTTCAGCTCTGGTGTTGACATTACCAGTTGAGGGTTAGAGCTTCTCAGTGTATTGTGATGCTTCGTCAGTTGATCTTGGGTGTGTGTTAATGTAGTAACGTCGGGTGATACCTTATGCATCAAGGCAGTTGAAGGATCACAGTGCAACTATCCCACTCATGACTTAGAGTTGAAAACGATAATATTCACGCTCAAGATCTGGAGGCACTGTCTATATGGAGTTCACTCCGAGATTTTCATCGACCATCATAGTCTTCAGTACATCACGAGTCAGCAAGAGCTGAACTCTAGGCAACAGAGCTGGATTGAGTTATTGAAGGACTACAACTTCACTATTTGTACCATCCAGGCAAGGCAAATGTGGTAGCATATGCCTTGAGCCAGAAGGTAGTGAGTATGGACAGCTTGGCTTCTCTTTCGGTTTTGGAGTGACCATTGGCCTTGGACATACAGTCCTTGGCTAATCATTTGGTTAGAATTTATTTGTCCGATCCCAGCAGAGTTCTTGCTAGTGTTGAGAAACGTTCTACTTTAGTTGATCAGATTCAGCAGCGTGAGTTTAAGGATCAATGGTTATGTGATATTCGTGATCAGATTTTACGGGGTGAGGCCAGCATATCTACTTTATACTCTGATGGTACTTTGAGATTTGATGGTCGCCTTTGTGTTCTGAGAGTTTGTGACTTGATACAATTAATTCTCTATGAGGCTCATTGTTCCAGATATTCCATCCATCTGGGAACAACTAAGATGTATCAAGATTTGAGGCAGCTTTATTGGTGGAGTGGTATAAAAAGAGACATAGTGGAGTTTTTATCTCAGTGCTTGAACTGTCAGCAGGTTAAGTTTGAGCATATGAGACATAGTGAATTGATGCAGAGACTTCCCATTTCTGAGTAGAAGTGGGAAGAGATCACTATGGACTTCATAGCATGGTTGCCATGCACTTCTCGAGGGTTTGACTCTATTTGGGTTATTATTGATAGGCTGACTAAGTCTACACACTTCTTGCCGGTTCATTCTTCCTAGAGTGCAAAGAGATTAGCTCAGGTATATCTTCATAAGGTTGTCTATTTACATGGGGTTCTAGTTTCTATTATTTCAGACTGTGGTACTTAGTTTACATCTCAATTCTGTAGGACTATTCAGTGAGAGATGGGTACAGAGGTTCAGCTTAGCACTGCATTTCATCCTCAGACAGATGGTCAGTCCGAGAGGACTATCTAGGTCCTGGAGGATATGTTACGGGCTTGTGTTCTTGATTTTGGGGGTTCATGGGATCAGTATGTGCCTTTGGCAAAGTTTGCTTATAATAATAGTTAGCACATGAGTATTTTCATGGAGCCTTTTGAGCCATTGTATGGTAGGCATTGCAGATCGCCAGTGGGTTAGTTTCATGGTTTTGAGTCCCGGCCACAGAGTACAGACCTTCTGCGTAATTCCTTAGTTTGTGCCTTAGAGTTCAGTTTTGGTGATCGGGTATTTCTTTGAATGTCACCCATGAAGGGGGTGATGAGATTCGGTAGGTGGGGCAAGCTTAGCCCCAAGTATATTGGGCCATTTGAGATTCTTCAGAAGGTAGGTCATGCTGCTTATTAGCTAGGTTTCCCTCCTATGTTCTCAGCTATGCAGCTAGTCTTCCATGTGTCCATGTTGCAGCATTATATTCTGGATGAGTCACAGGTGTTAGAGTGGAATGCAGTGGCAGTTGGATGAGAGTTTGACTTTTATTGAGGAGTCAGTAGCCATTTTATCCAGAGATGTCAGAAGATTGAGGTCTAGAGAGATTCATGTGGTTAAGGTTCAATGGAGGCACCTTTTGGTCGAGGAGGCTACCTGGGAGACCAAGAGAGAGATGCGAGCTCAGTATCCACAGTTTTTTGAGCCTTCAAGTACTCCCTTTTCTTGACTTTCGAGGATGAAAGTCTTTTTTAGTAGTAAATGATTTAATGACCCTTCCTGTTATTTTTGCATTTTTGCCTTCTTTGTACTACTAGAGTTTTCTTGTAGCAGCCCTAAGTCATTTATGACTTGCTGGAACTGGTGGTTTGGTGCCCGGGCCATTCGTTTGGTTTTTATGGTCGTTTTCTTGTTTTAGAGCTTTAACTTAAGTAATAGTTGAATTTAGTCAACATTCTTAGCAAACAAGCTTGGAATAGAATTTCGACAGTTCTGTTCGCTCCAAAGTGTGGATTTTGGTCTAGTTAGACCCTTGGTCGAGGCTTGGGAGCTTTTGATTTGGTTTTATCTCACTTTGTGGGATTTCGGGCCAGTTGATGGATAAGATGACCTTGGATGGGAATTTCATCACCATTGTTAGCTCCGGAATATCAACTTTAGCCTAAAGGGACTTTGGTTCGGGTCCCGAGACTTCTGGACTCATTTTGAACTATTTGGTTCTGTTGGGGTTAAAGGGTTGTTTTTGGGTGTGGGGCCTACTTTTTGTTAAACCAACCTCGTTTGAGTTTTTCATCATTTTTTGAGTCTGAAATGCCATTTGTGGTAGGGTAGCATTGTCCGCTTATGTCCACAGGGTTTGGATGATCCCCGAGGGTGTGACCAGAGGTGTTTTTGTTGTGCTTCCAACTCGTAGTTGTTGTTTCTGGTACATGCATGGCGGCGGTGCCTTGGCCGCACCTGGGCAGCCGCACCTGTGTCCTGGGCGTCAGACCTGCGGTATTGGTGGCCTCAGAAGAGGGCGCACATACGCTCTTTCAGCTGGCCCTGTGGCATTTTGGACTGCACTTGTGGGGTCTGAGGTTTTGGCAACCTCCGCCCCTGCGGTGTTTGAGTGTCGCTGCAATGACGCACCTGCATCGTTAAGACTGCAGGTGTGCCAATCGTTGTCATCTTATAAGGGGTTTTCTTCTTCAGTTTCTTCCTTAGCTCCATATCATTTCCTCCATTTTCTCTCGAGCTCTAAGCTCATTACTCTTCGTGGGAGCTTTGTAGAGCGTTGGGATAGTTTATCCGTGATCCATGGTCATTTCTTATCATTAATTCTAGGTTTCTATCCTTTAATTCTGTCAATTTCTTCCTTTGTTTCCTAATTCTGTTCTTGGGGATAGGGTCTGCTCTAGGCCCTTTCTCCTACCCGAATTATGCTCAATTTCTGAGCATGTGTTCCACCAGCGTTGAGAACCTCGTGGTAACTTTTGTTTTCAGCTTCGAGTTGTGGGTTCCACGAGCCCATTTTGACCTGGATTTCAACTCAGCTAACTTATTAGCTTTATGAGTATTGTTAGGTTCATTTTGATGAGTAGGTTGTGTTTTCGATAGTTTGATCGCTATTCAGGCTTCTCGGAGCAGTTCAAGCCTGGACGACGTCCTTCTAGCAACTTATCATCAGATGCCAGGTAGGCTACGGCTTACCTATCTTATACTTGGTCTATATAGAATGTAATTACACTACTTAGCTCATCTTTAGGTTGGGTTTACTAGTTTGGCACCCCAGACCTTGTCTGCTTCCTTTCTGTCCGTTCTTATTCCATTTGTTTTAGTATTCGAGCTAGTACAATAGTATTACCCCTTACGGCCTTGAGTGACCTTTTCTTATGTCTTTGGACCATAGTTGTTGGATATTTGGGAAGTGTCCGTGAGTTCTGAATATTGATTCGCAATTATGAGTTGGTTATCTGTGTTGTAGAGTAGATTGAGCATGTGCACGACCGGTAGGTTGATTGTGAGTTGTTCGGTTGTTTATTGTATCTGAGCATAGCATCACCATGAAAAGAGTTTTTCTACATTGATTTATTACTACTGCGAGGCTATAGGCCTGACTATCATCGGTTTTCTAAACCTTGCATGGCCTCGAGGGCTCATTTTTTGTTACAAATGGCTATAAAAAAGATTTAAACTGGTTTTATGGATCTTCTTCGAGTAAAAGAGATTTTTTGATGATTTTCACACTGATATTAGACTCGGTTGGCCAGAGCGTTAGACATAATTTTATCACTAATTTTGAGATGATACTAGATTTGGCTGGGAAGGAGTGCTAGACGTGAGTTTACTACTAATTTTAGACTCGATAGATTCTAGGCACGCATGTTGGGATATTGAGAGTTAGTATGTGGTCTCGAAGAACTCTATGGACCTTGCCAATCCGGACTAGAAGCTATAGGTCGAGAGTGTCGTAGGATGAGTATATGGGAGGGTAGAAGTACATGGGGGAAGCCTTCCATGGGTCCTACCTGTTGAGCCTACGGGCCCCAGAGAAAGTGCATACGGTACCACTGGCATGGCATATCATATCATTTAACTTTGCATGGTTGCACCTCTTGTTTGTTATTTGCTGAGTGTACGCTTTGGTAGTATGGGATATTAGAGGGTTTATTTTCACTTGTATGTATTTCTCGGGTGTAGGAGCGCTCGTTGAGATTGTAGGTAGACTAGTTTACTTACCTCTATTTTTGTTACTTACTAGTTTACTTATGATCATCCTTACCTTGGGAGTTATATTATTAGCATGCTTATGTTTGGTTGCCTTTCTTTTTTTTCCCGTTATTTGAGGTTACCGGTACACCGCCCTGTTCTTTAACCTTTCCTTCATCTGTGTTCTGTGATACATCTTGTATGGCTAGCTTAGTTTCACTTGTGTTCTATTATGACTTTTATCTGTGGCTAACTTCCTTGTGATTTACTTTTTTTGTTTCTGTGATTCTTTTCTTTGCTTATCTGCTATCTACTGTTTTTATATCTTATATATGTCCAGTCGGCCTATAATGTCTACTGGGTGCCTATTTCTCTACAATTAGTGCTCATACTACACTTCTGCATCTCTCTGGTGCAGATTCTAGTGTGGGCCATCGTCATTAACACGAAGACTCGTGCAGCATTTTTGGACATCTGAGACATAGGGTGAACTCCTGACGACTGGGGCATGGCTATATCTCTTGTTTTGGGCACTGTTTACTCTTTTGTATATTCAAATACAGTTGTATACTTTACTTTCATACTCTCTCTTGTACTCTGTATTTTTAGTAGTGGCTTCTGTTCTACGGAGATTGGTTCGCCTACAGAGGGAGTTGTAGATGCCATCATGACCTGAGAAATTGAATCGTGACATAGACAAAGATAATTATCAATAAGTAATTTAGGAGACCTGGAAGCAACATATACATTGATGCCCACCATATCTATATCTATATATATATAAATACTAGTCACTGGAAACATGCGTTGCACGTTGTATCCTTGTTAATTATCAAAATATGTGCATAAAATTCATGAAATGATTTAGTGTTTTAAATTTACTTGTTAATCTTATTTTTCATTTAGTGTTTTAAATTTACTTGTTGATCTTATTTTCAATTTAATATTTTAAATTTACTTGTTGATCTTATTTTTCTTAATCTCTAGACGAAGGCACTACGAGTTCGGGATCAAAATGGCCATTTTTTGGATCAAAAATGTCAAAAGGGCAACTCCTTGTTCGGTTAGACCAAAAGGGACAAAACGTTTATATGTGAACGTTTTGCCATGTATGTGGGTCAAGGGTACTGTTTATTTTTAAGAAAACGTTCAAACGTGAATGATTTGTTTCTGCAAAATTCTTTTTTTTTTTGAAAACGTTCTCATGTGAACGATTCTGGAGGAAACCTTTTTTTTCTTTTTTAAAAAACGTTCATGCATGAACGATTTGAGTGTGCACTGTTTTTAATTATTTATTTTTAAACGTTCAATATGAACATTTTTGAGTGTATTTTTTTTATATATATAAAAGACGTCGTAACTTTTTTTTTGGAAAACGTTCACACGTGAACGATTTTCATTTAATTTTTTTTTTTCAAAAACGTTACCCTGTGAATGTTTTTTCACATGATTATTTTTTTTTCCAAAAAACGTTGTCTTTTATTTGTTTTAAGAAATATGACATATCACATTCTCTACCTAATATATTATATTATTTTACATGTAAGCAAATTTTAAGAAATATATTAGATTATTTTATATGTAAACAAATTTTATTTCCAGCCCGATGTGTGAACGTTTTACTTAACAAAGACAAGTCTTCAAACACAATGTTTTTTGAAGAAAAAAAAAAGATCATGTTGAGAAAACGTTCATAGGGGAACGTTTTCGAAGAAAAAAACAAACTTAAAATGAAAATCACGTGTGAACATTTTCCAAAAAAAAAATTACACACATCGTTCACCTGTGACGTCTTTTACATATATATAAAAATATACACTCAAAAACGTTCACATCTAAACGTTTTCAAAAAAAATTAAAAGAAAAAAGAAAAAAAGGTTTCCGCCAAAATCGTTCACATGAGAACGTTTTCAAAAAACAAATTGCAGATACAAATCGTTCACGTTTGAACGTTTTCTTAAAAACAAACAGTATTCTTGGTCCACATACATGGCAAAACGTTCACATGTAAACGTTTTGTCCCTTTTGGTCTAACCGGAGAGAGAGTTGTCCTTTTGGCATTTTTGATCCAAAAAATAGCCATTTTGGTCCCGAACTCAAGGCATTACATATGCATATACATGTCAAACTTTGAGAAAAGAGGTGGGAGAAAAAGATAAAGAGGTTTAGATATGGTTTACAATTCTTTTATTCAAATTGTAAAAGGAAAAGAGATCTCATTTTCTCGTTTGGGAGAAATGATTTTCTAGCTTTTTGCAAAAAAAATTAGTTTTGTGTTCGTTTTACAAGAGATATTCATTTTTATATCTAACAGATCTTCATTTTTACAAATAAGAGATATGAAAAAGTCATATTCTTCTATTCAAATTGTAAAAAGACGAGATCTCATTTCTCGGTTTAGATATATGTTTTTTAAATTAATACTTTAAAGTAAAATATACTTACTAAACTAATTAAGGTATTTCTATTTTTTGTTGCTTGTTTTCACCATTTATTGAAGATTATTTTTGAAGTGCTAAAATTACTTTCTATTCGCAATATTTGTAATTTTGAAACTATTATCTTATAAGTAGACTCTGCATAAAATGAATAGAGGGAAAACATACTTTTCTCAATGGCTAACTCTATGTAGTAGATGCTAAACTTATCATTTGTTAAAAGAAAATATTGAAATAATGTGGAGAAATTCAAAATATATAAGTGAACTATAAAAAAAATTAATTTGATAAATAAATGGCCAGGTTATGATCAAAGACCAATTAATGTGTCACTAATCAATCCTGAACTTAATTAAGATACATAATTGAAGAGAAAAAAATATCAAATTGGTGTTTGGGTGACTCGTGTTCATATTGTGCATATGGATATATTAATTGTAATTTTTTTATCTTCAAAAATTGTGCAACAAAATAGTTGCTAGAAATCTATCTTTATTGTAGCTTAAAAAAGTTAATGGTAAACTCGATCTCGTAGAAGAGATTCTTTAGGGTAGCTCTTTAACTGTTTAATAC
The DNA here is from genome assembly GCA_003996215.1 of Jaltomata sinuosa. Classification (NCBI taxonomy): domain Eukaryota; kingdom Viridiplantae; phylum Streptophyta; class Magnoliopsida; order Solanales; family Solanaceae; genus Jaltomata; species Jaltomata sinuosa. The sequence goes on along the minus strand of QJPP01001837.1, from coordinate 37,882 downwards.
AGAGGCAGATTCAGGATTTTAACCTTGTGGGTTCCTGATAAAATAAATTAATATGCAATAAAATCGAAGAAGAAATTGGTGCTTGATCGCTAGAAGTTGGAAGAAGAACCGAAGAAATTTTTTAACCCTAATTAAGGAAAAAATTGTGAAACAATGAGATTTTTTATTTTAGAACTAAAAACATATAAGGTCTTTACTAAAAAAAAAATAGTGTGTTTTAGAACCTAAAAAAGGAAAGGAATTTTACTAAAAAAACAGTGCATTTTAGAACTAAAAAGAAAAGGAAGAGAATTTTACTCTTTTAAAAAAGCTAAAAATTTGAATTATAAAGGAAAACGCTGCATTTTAAAACTTCAATAAAAAGGAAAAGGATTTTACTTTTGTAAATAAGCTGAAAATTTGAATTAAAATGGATTCATCAACATGGGTTCGAACCCGCTGTAGTAAGCAAATGGAACTTGAGGCGCTGCATCCATTCCATTGGACCAATCACCCATATATTTAACGGTTCCTATCTGCAAATACCTATATTTTCATATAATTATAGAATTTACGGTCCCCCACCCGCTACTGTGGATCCGCCCCTGGCTTAACATAATTATTATATATTATATTTGTATTGATCCGAATTATATATTATATTTTAAATGTGACTACTTTATTTCTTACGTATATTTTTTTATATATGCACGACTTTTGCAAATCAAAAGATAAAAAAATCGAATAAATATTTTGTCCAAACCCTGAAAGATGTCGAAAGACCGGAACAACTTCTCTTTCATCATAGCTAAGAAAACAAAAAAATAATTGACATTAGCTTCTAGGATGGTGGGCTAAGTAAACTAAGATAAGAAATCAAGCATAAATATTTTTGAGTTAAAACTCTAGAGTATAATATTGCTTCATTCATATGAAGAATCTTCTAGTAACTGATACAACAAAGGGGAAAATGTATGTTAGTGAGAATGTGAGATATTGTTCTCGGTAGTGATTTTCTTGTATTACTGGCTTTTTCCTCTTCATATGTATATTTTTAGAGCAATCTCACCATTTGTAAGAGAAAATATCCTTGAAGGTGATTTTAAGAATGAAGAAGAAAAATAGAGCTTGAGTGTAACGACAGGGTATGTCGTTACGGGTAAACTTTTTGTACCAAGTTTCGAGTTAGAAAACTTTCAGGTTTGGGAGTTGAAAATTCTGGGTTAGGCTAGTCTCGATCGGTTTTAGAGCGAGGTATGATCTAGGACAATCCGGGTGAGGATTGGGTAATGTGTCTTGTTTTGAGCTAGGTCTCCTTGTAGCTAAGACATAAGGGAGTCTGGGGGACTTTTCAAAATTGAATTTGGGTAAGTAGAACTCTCGGTACGAAAGTTGACGTGAAGGGATTGTTCCGAAACGTCAGAAAATTAAGTGTGTTGTAAAATGGATCATTTTGAGAAATTTATGACTTTCTATCCCGTGTCACACTGCTACAGCGACCTCCGCTATAGCGGAGAAATTACCGCTATAGCGGAAGTCAACGTTGGTCAGCATCCGCTGTAGAGAACGTTTCCGCTACGGCGGTACCGCTATAGCGGAGCGGACCGCCATAGCGTACTGAGTCGGAATTTAATACAGAAAACTTTTTCAAAACGCTCAATTTCATCAAGAACGTTTTGGGAGAAGGGCCATGCAATTTTAGGCGATTTTCCTCATTTTTGCATCATTTTTTGTCCTAAAGATAAGGATTATACCCCCCTAACTTAGTACTTTAATTTTCTATGGAGTAGAATTACTAGTTATGGACTTGGGGAAAGGTTTGGAATGACCTAGGAATGAAAGAATTCGGGTAAAAAGGAAATTCTAGGGTGCTAGAGTTCTTGGGTCTTGTTTATTGTTAATGGGTGATGATCACTTAGCCATAATTCTCCAAATGTATCCGTAAAATAATGAACTTAGCTGAATTTATGGTGGAAAAGCCCGAAAATAGGTGGAATGATCATAGTTTGGCCTAGGAATTGGGATTTTGCATAATCCGGATATTTTAGGCCAGTAAATTGACTATAATTCTTGTATATTTGTTTCTAGACCAAGAACAAGCAAGGGATCCTGAAAAGGGAAAAGCTCCAGTTCAATAGAGCTTTGAGTAATTCGAGGTAGGTGTTGGTTATTGATTCCTAATATGCATTATGTGTTCACGTACTATTGCTAAGTAGTGTATGAGTTGCATGCTTAGGGAATGAATTGTGAATGTCTAGTTGTCCGGCTATCAGTCTTGTGAAATGAACTTGTTTGTTTGCTTGTTGGTTTACAAGTATGTTTTGTTCATTGTTTGTGATTGATTGGACTTGGTGTGATATTCGATTGGCTCGGGTACCACGCCTTGTATAGGATACTTTTTGGTTGGCTCGGGTACCACGCCTGGTACGGGATATCATTCGGTTGGCTCGGGTACCATGCTTAGTACGGGATATCATCCATTTGGCTCGGTTGGCTCGGGTACCACGCCTGATACAGGTTTGATAAAGGTTGACTCGAGTACCACGCCTGGTATGAGTTATTTTATTGCATTGTTGTATTCTTTTGAAAGTTCCATGAATGAACGGGGTTGTATATATTTGAGTTGTGATTATATCTGTATGTGAGGTTGTTCTTGGTGTAGACCGGGGTTGTCTATGGAACACTTAGGTGTGATTAGCGGAGTCCTTGGTGGGTCCGGCTCTGTGAACATGTTATATGTGTTGTTGTCATTAAGTGTGTCAATGGTTATTATTTGAATTCATGTGGTTGATAAGCTAAGGGAAGACTTGCAGTCGGGTTATATTGTGGCTTGTTACATGTTTACTGTGCCTTATTATATTATGGTTTACTGTTTATAATCTGTTTATTTGGAGCTGGATGATGATCCTACCAGTACACGGTGGTTGTGTACTGATTCTGCACTTGCGTTTCTTTTTGTGAGTACAGAAAATCTTCCGACGGCTGACACGCGACCTTATTTGTAGTCCCAGCGTTTCAAGATATCAAGGGTGAATTGCTTCGGTCGAGCTACCTTGATTTCCTGTTTTAGTTGTAGCCCACTTATTTTGGGCTTAAACTCTCTATTTTATTTTGGGGTTGCATCCCGGCATTTTAGACAGTTTTGGTAGAATATTTTGGTATGGTGACTTTTAGATTCTAAGGGTAGATTTTCGCAGGTTGTTTAGTTGAATTGATATTGAAATGATAGTTTATTTATTGCACACTGATTTTTGAGCTGTTAGATTATGCTAAGTGTTGGGTTCTATTGGTTTGCTCATCCAAGGGTTGGGTGGGTGTCACTCACGATGATCTGGATCGTGACATTGAATAATTGTCAATCATATATTTTCTCATTATATATAGAATTTAAAATGACTTTTCATATGACTTACTATCAATGACAATATAAATAAGTGGTTATAAATCCTTCAATTACAAGAATTAATGTTTACCCACTTAATGCAATAACCAATAAGTATATGTTTTTTTTCATGTACGTTCATATATACATTGTATATGACAATAACTTCAGTATCTTCATAAATAGATTAAAATGTAAATATAATTTTTCACAAAAAATATTTCAATGGTAAATGTTTTGGAATTCAAAAATTTCTTTCTTAATACATACAAATGAAAAATGACGTTTCAATGAATTGGGTATTAGTTGAACTTATTTTTGCAACTGTTAGATTATCCTTAAAGCACAATAAATTGGTTAACAAGTGATTGATTTTCTATTAATTATTTTATTTATCATTTATTAGAAGGTAAATTTACTAATTTGATACAAAAAAATTACATAAGTAGTATTAAGATGAGGGGTAATAATGTCGTTCAATATTTGATGCACATTTTAGTAATTCAACTTTTAATTTTTTTTGTTCTTACTTTTAAAATCAATATATTTATATATATATATATATATAAATATATAAAGGAGGATCTTCAACCTGATGACATGGCATGCCTCAAAAGCGAGCATTCCTATTTATCTATTTTGTCAATTTTTTGGCATTTTCTTCTCATTTTTCATGTTTAAAAAATAATAATTATCTCCTTTCCAAAAGGAATAATATACTGCAATAGTGAACACAATGGAGCCATTCGCATTTACATAGAGCATCAATTAAAGAATTGATTATTTTTTCAGTTATAATTTATGTCCATTATGAATTAATTCTTTCAGTTATAATTTTATACTGCATCAATAATTAATTATAAAATTGGAAAAGAATTTTCACAATTATATTTTGAACACTATATAAACAAACATCATATCAATATCTTGTGCAGTACAATTTAGTATAAATCAATATACCATAAAATGAATGAAGTCAAGGGATCAAGCCACTAGCAATTGAAGGCTAATTTTTATTTTCAAGACATCAACACCCTACAATATGAGGGAAAAAGGGACATGAATATGGTAAAGGGAGTCAGGCTCTCACTAGAGATTTAAGTTTTATGAATATCATGGATTTATTTTCAAGACATCAACACCCTACAATATGAGGGAAAAAGGGACATGAATATGGTAAAGGGAGTCAGGCTCTCACTAGGGATTTAAGTTTTATGAATATCATGGGAGGAGGAGGGGGAGGAGTGGGAGGAGGAGGAGGAGGAGGAGGAGGAGTGGGAGTGGGAGGAGGAGGAGGAGGAGTGGGAGGGGGAGGAGGGGGAGGAGGAGGAGGAGGAGGAGGAGGAGGAGGAAAGATTTTCATATTATTCGACGATATAGGATAAAAAGGCCAAAATAAGTAATTTTAAGCATTTAAAAAATTTCTCCCGTGCATCAATCAATCTGATATATTTTCTTTTCATATAGATTTGTGTAAATGTACTCTCTTACCCCATGAAGCTACCACTAATTTGACATATTTTTATACATGGATTATGTGAATGTTGTTTTTTCTCTTTTTCCCTCCTCTCTCCAGTTTTTTCATTGAAGCACATTGAGTTTTTATATTAAAGTAAAATAATAGTTCAAATTTATAGGTGTCATGATAAGATCATCCCAGAAAAATGCTGATTTTTTTGGGATTTCGCATAATATTAGGAAAAAAAGATATTGGCATAAAAAAATAAGAAAAATCAAAATAAACTCAGAGAAGAAGAATGAAAAGGGAAGTTCCATATATAAAGTTGGATGAAATGAAAGTTTTGAGTGACTTTATTTGTCCTTTATATTTTTTCACTTCTTTGTTTATTTTTCTAAAATAAAACAAAATTATCAAAAAAGAAATTATGTTAAATAAAGAAAAATAAATGTATAAGGTTAGTGTCAGCGGTAATAATAAAATTAGAAAAAGTAACGTGACATTTCTTTTTGACAAAAATATTGTAAAATATGAGCAATATAAATATAAATACTGAATAATAAATGAAGACAAAAGTTATGGTAGAGAGGAGAGAATGCTTTCTTCTGTATTGTGTTCTTTTTGATTGATCATTTCGTAGGATAATCATCGCATATTTATAGTACAAAATGTCTTCTCAAATTACAAGACTTAAATAATGTTCAATTCATTTAGTACATGAATTTACAAAGAAGTTACGGTGATGTTCAATTCATTTAGTACATGAATTTGCAAAGGAGTTACGAAAGAGACATCCACATTCAGCGAATTTATAACACTCCCCCTTGGATGTCCATAGATAATGTGCCTCGTTAAAACCTTACTAGAAAAAACCCAATGGGAAAAAGTCTAGTGAATGAAAAAGAGTACACACATCTTCTAATACGCCTTGAGTGCTGCCTCATTAAAAACCTTACCAGGAAAATCCAATGGGACAAAACCTTAGTTAAGGGAAAAAGAGTGCAGCGCATATTTTACTCCCCCTGATGAAAATTTTACTGGATGTCTTGAAGATGACGCATTTCAATCATGTATCTCAGCTTCTCAAATATTGATGTTGGCAATGCCTTAGTGAATAAATCTGCAAGATTATCACTCGAACGGATCTGTTGAACATTTATCTCACCATTCTATTGAAGATCATGTGTGAAAAAGAACTTTGGTGAAATATGCTTTGTTATGTCTCCTTTGATGTATCCTCCCTTCAACTGAGCTATGAAAGCAGTATTATCTTCATACAATATTGTTGGAGTCTTTGTTTTTAAAGAAAGACCACATAATTGTAAAATTATTAAGTCATTGACCTCAACCATACACATTCTCGATTGGCTTCATGAATAGCAATTATCTCTGCATGATTTGAAGAAGTGGCAACTATTGTTTGCTTCATGGAACGCCATGATATAGCTATACCTCTATATGTGAATAAATAGTTTGTCTGAGACCGAGCTTTATGTGGATCAGATAAATATTCTGCATCTGCATAATCGATCATTTCTGACTTGGATGCATTAGAATAAAATAATCCCATATCAATTGTTCCTCGAAGATATCTGAATATATGCTTAACACCTCTCCAGTGTCTTCTTGTTGGAGAGGAGCTGAACCTCGCCAATAAACTTATTGTAAAATAAATATTTGATCGGATATTATTGGCAAGGTACATTAGTGCCCCAATAGCACTGAGATATGGAGTTTCATCACCAAGAAGCTCTTCATCCTTTTCTTGAGGTCGGAATGGATCTTTGTTTATATCAACTGATCTTACAATCATCGGAGTGCTCAATGGATGTGCCATATTCATATAAAACCTCTGCAGTATCTTTTCGGTATATGTAGACTGATGGACAAATATTCCATTCTTTAAATGCTTAATCTGTAGGCTAAGACAAAATTTTATTTTCCCGAGATCTTTCATTTCAAATTCTTTCTTCAAATATTTTGTTGCCTTTGAAAGCTCTTTAGGAGTTTCGATGATATTCAAATCATCAACATAAACAGCTATGATGACAAATTCAATTTCAGACCTTTTAACAAAAACACAAGGGCAAATAGGATCATTTTGTACCCTTCTTTTAGCAAATATTTGCTAAGACGATTATACCACATTCTTCCTGATTGTTTCAGTCAATATAAGGATTTCTGAAGCTTTATTGAACAAGTCTCTCGAGAGTCTTTGCATGCTTCAGCCATTTTGAGTCCTTCAGGAATCTTCATAAAGATTTCATTGTCTAGTGAGCCATACAAATAGGCTGTGACAACATCCATCAAGCGCATATCATGTTTTTCATGCACTGCCATACTTATCAGGTACCTGAAAGTGATTGCATCTGCTACAGGAGAATATGTCTCCATATAATCAACACCAGGTCTTTGCAAAAATCCTTGTGCCACAAGTCGTGCTTTATATCTACCGACTTTATTTTTCTCATTACGTTTTCGTACAAAGACTCATTTGTATCCCACTAGCTTGACACCTTCAGGTGTTTGGACTATTGATCCAAAAACTTTACGTTTTTCAAGTGAAGCCAATTCTACTTGAATTGCTTTCTTTCATTTTGGCCAATCATTTCTCTATCTACATTCATCGATAGACTTTGGCTCAAAATCATCATCTTGTTGCATTATTTCAACAGCAATGTTATAGGCAAAAATACTGTCAACCACAATATCATTTTGGTTTCACCTTTTTCTTGTCGAGACATAACTTATTGAGATTTCTTTATTCTCATTATGGACCCCTCAGTGATTTCATCATCTGTTATGACTCGAGGCTCTCTTGAGCAATTGTTCCCATATTATGATCATTTTGATCATTTATTTCTTTCCTTTTTCGAGGATTTTTATCCTTAGAACCAATTAGTCTATCACGTTTTAGACATGGTCTAGACTCATTTACCTTAACAGTTTAACCTATCGGGACATCAACTCAAACTGGAGCATTTGCAGCTGGGATATGCGATTTAGTAACCCTTGGAAGGTTAGTAAATGCATCTGGCAGTTGATTTGCAATATTCTGCATATAAATCATCTTTTATACTTCTTGTTCACATTGATTTGTTCGAGGATCTAAATGAGATAGTGATAACGAATTTCAATCTATCTCTTTTTTCAACTGCTTATATTCTCTCTCTAATGTTGGGTATACTGATTCATCAAAATAACAATCAGTAAATCTTGCCGTAAATAAATCTCCAATCATAGGCTCCAAATATTTTATAATAGAAGGAGATTCATACCCAACATATACCCCTAACCTTCTTTGGGGACCCATCTTTGTACGTTGTGGTGGAGCAATGAGAACATACACAGCACATTCAAAAATTCTGAGATGGGAAACGTTTGACTCCTGACCAAAAGCCAACTGTAGTAGGGAGAACTCATGATAACTGGTTTGCCTTATGCGCACAAGTGCCGCTGCATGCAAAATAGCATGCCCTCACATTGAAACAGGCAATTTTGTCCTCATTAGCAATGGTCTAGCTATCAATTGAAGATGTTTAATCAATGATTCTGCTAGACCATTCTAAGTATGAACATGAGCAACTGGATGCTCAATGGTTATTCCAATGGATATACAATAGTCATTAAAGGCCTGAGATGTAAATTCACCAGCATTATCAAGACAAATTGTCTTTATTGCATAATCTGAAAATTGTGCTTTTAACCTTATAATTTAAGCCAACAATCTCGCAAAAGCCATATTACGAGTTGATAATAAGCACACATGTGACCATCTTATAGATGCAACTACCAAGACCATATAATATTTAAATGGTCCACATGAAGAGTGAATAGGCCCACATATATCACCCTGTATGCATTCCAGAAATATAGAGGATTCAATCCCAACCTTAGTTGATGATGGTTTGATAACCAACTTTCCTTGAGAACAAGCACCACAAGAGAATTCCAAGAACATTTTGATTCTTCAAAGTATGCCCATGTGAATTCTCAATTATTCTGCGCATCATATTATAACCGGGATGGCCCAACCAATTATGCCAAATGATAAAATCATTAGAATCAGTAAACCTTTTGTTTACTACGGCATGTGATTCAATCATACCAATACTTGTATGGTACAACCCAGAAGAAAGTGCAGGTAATTTTTCAAGCACAATTTTCTTCTCCGCATTTATTGTAGTAATATAAAGGTATTCAACATTTCCTTCATTCGCAGTCTCAACATGATAGCCATTTTGATGAATAACCTTGAAACTTAACAAGTTTCTTTGAAACTTACTACAATACAATGCATTGTCAATGGCCAACATTGTTCCCCTAGGTAGTACTAATGCCGCTCTGCCAGAGCCCTCAATCAATTTTGTACTACCGGATATTGTATTAACATAGGCCATTTTCATAATCAAATGAGAGAAATATTTATTTTCTCTTAGTATAGTGTGAGTTGTGGCACTATCCAAAAGGCATATATCTCCATTACTCATCTTGGATCCAACTGAAGACTGGAAAATTTTATTAATCTTCACAAAAATAAAAGTACATCATAAGAACTACGAACAAACTAAAAACTGAAAAATTTAAGTACTTTAACATAAGGAAGAACAAGATAATTAAAATATATTAATAAAAATAATAATATTATTGTATTCCCCAGTTAAATGACAAATCTTCAGTTTTGATCCCCAAAGAAGTTCTCAACTTCTAAATGAGTAATATCATCGAGGCCATCAAAAGCATCATCTTTCAGAGCCAAATTTGCTTCAATATTTTTATCATACTTTTGAGAAACCCCTGCCTCGGCATTATAAGTCAGGTGTGACTCCACCCGGGCATTAGAAGAAGAGGCACCACCTTTATTTCCTTTTCTTTTGAAGGAATTTTGATAAAGTCTGACAAAATATTCAAGTGCCCGACATTCCTTTTTCCAATGGCCTTTCATGCCACAATGATGACAGTGATTGCCTTTGCCTCTTGAAGGATTATTTTGAGAACCCATATTGTTCTCCCTTCTATGGTGAGCACCACCCCAACGATTATTATATCACTTTTTTCCTTTGCCACGCTCATACACATTATTATGGTCCCGATTATCATTCCGTCTTTCTTCAGACTTTTGATCTTTTGATACCATATTCGCTTCATAGAATGGAGCAGATCCAGTGGGACAGGCTTCATGATTTTTCATCAAAAGGGCATTATGCTGCTCAGCTACCAGAAGGCATGAGATCAAATCAGAATATTTCTGAAACCTCTTTTCAGGGTATTGCTGCCGTAATACTATATTAGAGGCATGAAAAGAATCTTTTCCAACATGTCCTCATCCTTTACAGTTTTCCCACATAATTTTAATTGGGAAGTTATTCTGAATATAGCAGAATTATACTCAATTACGATCTTAAAATCTTAAAACCGTAAATGCATCAACTCATAATGAGCCCTTGGAAATACCGTGGCTCTTAGATGCTCATACCGCTCCTTCAAATTAGTCCATAATTTAAATAAATTTTTTACTGTTAAATATTCATATTTTAACCCTTCATCAAGATGATGGTGAAGGAAAATCATAGTTTTTGCTTTATCCTGACTTGATGCTTCATTTCCTTCGATTATAGTCTCACCGAGGCCCTTAGCGGCAAGGTGAATCTCAGCATCAAGTGCCCATGACAAATAATTCTTTCCAAAAATATCAAGTGTCACGAATTCAAGCTTTGATAAATTTGACATAGTGAAAACTATCATTAAAAAAATAGTTGAATTAACCTCATGTTGATTTCTTTATAAAAGTAGCAAATTAATATTTCAAATGATAAGATATAATTTGAGTGGAAAATAAATTATATGCAGGAACCTAGAGGATTACAAAACATGTGAACTCATGAAATATTAAAGACGTTTTCTTTTTCTAATTGTTTTAAACGTATTTACCAACTAATTTTAATGAAATTAATGTCAAAAGAGTTATAAGTTTCTTTTATTATTATTATGATTCTTTATGACACACAAATGATAATCATAAACATATGACATGAAAATAATTAAGAGTATTCTAACTAGTCTACTGTCATATATTATGTAGTATTTAATTTAAAATTATATATAAGTTAGTGGGCATATAATAACATAATAATTTAAACATGAAACATATTGATTATTATATCAAGTCATATCATAATAATATCAAACGTAAGTCATATATGCAGTAATTAAATTGCAAACTCAAGATTTGCGAAAGTCCTATTAAAAATGTTATAAACATAGAAATGTATACCTAAGTCAGAAAGAAAATTGACTACCTTTTAGGAAAAAGATAATTCTAATTTAAGCGGGTCTAAATTGGTTAGAGATTCGTGTTGATAACGTGTTGTAAGATATGAGCAATATAAATATAAATACTGAATAATAAATGAAGACAAAAGTTATGGTAGAGAGAGGAGAGAATGCTTTCTTCTGTATTGTGTTCTTTTCGATTGATCATTTTGTAGGATAATCATCGCATATTTATAGTACAAAATGTCTTCTCAAGTTACAAGACTTAAATGATGTTCAATTTATTTAGTACATGAATTTACAAAGGAGTTACAGTGATATTCAATTCATTTAGTACATGAATTTGCAAAGGAGTTACGGAAGAGACATCCACATTCAGCTAATTTATAACAAAAAAAATATAATTATCTTTTTTTCTTCTTTTATTTTAAACTTTTCTCTATTTTTTATTTATTTATGTGCTATATTTAAAAAATCATTCTTTTAACTCTCTTAATTATATTAAACTAGGCAAATTGACCGCGCTTCGCGTGGTGGTGAACTACCTCATTAATCTTACGGATGATCATTCAGTAATATCCATTTTCCTTTTTGATTTTGTACACCAAAGAATCGTCATCAGTTTTTGGATGATTGTCCAATTAGTTTCCACTGCTTTAGCTATATATATGAGTAATTAAAGTGAATGAAAAGGGATACTAAAAGATATAAAGTTTGTCTTTAGGTGCACCAAGTTGTTGATAAAAATTTATCCAATAGATATGTATATATACTGGTTCAACATAATCATTTTTTGAATCGTTTAAACCATTAAATTTCACTTGTTCTAATAGATATTTGGTTCATACTTAGAGGCACTTTAATACTGCTCTATCCAATAGATATGTCTGTGACAACAAGAATATGTAAATACTGCTCTATGTTCATACTTAGAGGTACTTTGATATTTGAAGTTATGATACTTTTCTGCTTAGTATAGTTAAACTTCAGAGAAATCACATATATCCACTCTCTACTCTTTTTTGAGGAAAGGTCGTTGACTGCTACTAAGAACCTAACATAATTTTTCGCTTAGATGACACCTGAAATGTATTTTTCTAATTGAACAAAAGCGCGAGTTATTCTAGATGTCAGAAGTTTAAAAATTGGATTGAGGAATACAAGCTCAATAAGAAATTAATAGAAGATTCAAAGATAGTTCTAACAGAGAGTCAATTACTCTCTCGGATGATGTTAGTCTATTCTTCATTTCCCCCCTTTTTGGTTTATCGGATCAGTACGAATTACATGTGGATGACAATCTACTACTATGCCATATTATGTAAAATTGCAAGCTCAAATCTAGCAATATTTAAATGTCAAGAAACCAGCTAACCTAATGTGAAATTTAATCAAATATGTGACTATATGCTGCTGAAATTTGAGACCGAGTATGATAACATATTAAGCCAGGCTCAAACAACATGATAGAAGTATTAATCACAGCTTTACTATATAGCTACTATTTCGTCTGATTTTTTGTTCTCGTTGAGTACTCTAATTCAAAGCAATGAAGGCATGAGATATGTTACGATCCAAGTCCATGACACGTAAGCTACTTGCGATGTTGCCTACTCCATTTGCTTCTAGAATCCTCCACAAATGTGTTGTTTGGGTTGCTTTAGTGTTTCATCCACAAGAGGTTGTGAACAAGTAGGTGAAAAGTATCGTTTGGTTGCATTGGTGGTTCATACGCAAGAGACAATGCCATAACTGTGTTGAATATAAGTGCAAAATTGCATACGGCATTGAAAGTGGGTTTTGTAATGGTGAAAGATGAAAGATGATCTTTAAGAGCTTGGAGAAAAAAATCATCATTTTCAGAGGGTCGAAACAGTCTTTGAAAGTCGGGATTGTTCCAAACTCTTCATCACTTGGTGGATATTTTGAATCTCTGTGGAACTTTGTTCCTCAATCCAAGAAAATCCTGTAAAGTGTTAATATGTTGTAAACATAATAGTAATGCTTTCTATTTTTGTGTCTTGATATTGAATTTCTTTTTATAAATCTTGTGAAGTGCTATAATACAAAAAACAGTGTCGGGCATATGCCTGTGTCTTGCACGCCACCACATATCTAGTAATCAAAACAACGTATACTATATATGTTTGGTTGCTTTTTCTTTGCTGATATAAGTGATACATGCATACTAAATTAGTATGTATTATTTTATATCATGCAAGATATGTAATCTGGAATAGCAACATATATATGTGTTAAAAAACTCAAGGTTAAATACTTAACAAATTTTATTTTATTTAAAGGTTAAGAATTTTTTGAATTACATATTGTATAATCGAAACAAACTAAATATTCACTAAGAAATAACCTCTACATTACAATTCATATAATTACTGACTAATTCTTGCATAATTAATGATATAGTTAATTTTTACATTACTAATTAATATTTGCATAACTCGAACTTATAATCGAACGATCCCTTATAGTATACCTATTAAGGGTTATTTGGTTGATGGGATAAGGAATAACAGTTTCAGGAGTATATTTCGTGTTTGATTATGGGTATATATTAATCTTTGAAACCATTTAATATTAAAATGGCGGGATTAGTTATCCCATATAAAAGGTGGATAGCTAATACCCGTAAGAGTTTGTTTGGTACATGAGATAAGAATAATAATCTCGAGATAAAATTTGAGATTAATCTTATCTATGTTTAGTTTGAGGTACTAGTTAATTTTAGGATTATTGTATCCTACCATTTGTCCTAAAATGGTGATATTACTATCTCATATAAAAGGAATTTCATAAAAAATAATATTTCAACCCATAAAATATCCTTACTTATCCGATCATATTCCACATATTAAACGATCCCTAAAATATTCTTATCTATCTTATCTCATGACCGGCTGCTAACAGTATAACTACTTATGGTTAGTGTCACCATTTATGAAAGCAATTGCACTTTCTAAAATTGAAAATGTGTCAATTAGGCCTTTCATAACGTAACATAACATATATATATATATATATATATATACTTGAATGGGGGAGTACCTATAGATACTGAGATAGAACAAGATTTTAATTTGGGGTATCGACTGAATTGGTTGAGCCGCCTCACCATAACCTATAGGAATCTAATATGAATTACGCTAGCATAACATCTCTCTCGAGGTATAATTAAGTCAATCAAGCTAATATGGTTTGATTTTGATTTTGTTCAAAAAAATTAAAGAAATAATCAAATCGAACCGATAAATTATATACTTATTTTTAATAATTATATATACATAATATGTTATTTTTTATGAACAACTTTAAATATCTTATATATATTTTTGGCGTACATCATGTTATGTTTTATGTGATAATCGCAGGATTTTTTTTTCTTCTCGAAAAAATTGTTGATTTTTTTTCCTTTTGAAGAATCATTTCTTTTATTTACTTATATGATTAATAACTGAACAACCAAATCAAGCCAAATTGAAACCGATAATAATCAAACCGATAAATGTATATTACATTTGAATAGGTTTTAATAATATAAAAATTGATTATACTGATTTGCTTTTGATTTTAATCAATAACCGATCCAAACTGACACGTGAACACCCCTATGATTCATAAACATTAGTTAAAATTAAAATTGATACTTATAGCTTCGACATGACAGTGGAACTAGGGCTGCTTATCGAACGGACTGAGCGGATAATTATAAATAATGCTTTGACTTATCAGATATTGAATTTTAAGTTATTTGCTTATTTCTGTTTTCTTTTCCTTTTTGAAAAAAAAAAAACACAGTTGAAATTGCCTCAAATTACTCCCTCTGTTCACTTTTATTTGTCATTATTTTGCTTCTTGAGGTCAAACTACATTAACTTTGATCAATATTTTAAGATGTATTTTTTCATCATATTTAATATGAGAAAGATTGCAACTTATAGCATTTTTCGTATAGTTTTCGACCATCTAAATTTTAAATAATATTAATCTACTTCAATTTAACTTTAAAGTTTAGTCAAATTGAATTTCGTAAAGCGAAATGTGACAAGTAAAAATAGACGAAGGGTGTACAAAGTTTCTCCGTAGCAAAATCCTTGTAACTTTAAGATATAAAAGTCAGCTCCTCCACTCAGTGGCGGATCTAGAATTTTCACTATGAGCGTTCAAAAAATAAAAATGTAATGCTAAATTTTTAAACCTAGGACCTCAAGATAAATTTTAAACCCCACAAACTATTGAGCCAATCTTTAATCTTGTGCTTAGGGGATTCAATATCATATATCTATATCTATATCTATCTATCTATATTATTATAAAAGCATGAATAACAATGTTGAGTGACCAAAATAACCTTCAAATATTGAAGGCGGGACCCATCGATAGCCCCCTAAAGTTAGCACAACTTTTTAGTTAGGCACCTCAAGTAAGCTTTGTACATTTTGAACACCTAAAGTAAGGTCAGACTGTGTCATTTTAACACTTTTCGCTGACTTGACAACTTGTGTGATTTTCACTCCAACGAGGCGCGTGAAGAGCCTAAAAACCATATTTTTTTATTTTTTTAAATTCTTTTTATTTCCTTCTTCTTCTTCATCATCTTTCTTCTTCTTTATTCTTTTTCTCCATCTTCTTTATTTAATATTTTACCATCGACAAATCTTCCATCATTATTATCTTGTTCACCGGAAAAAATAAGACCACCACCATTCTCAAAGAAAAGTGACATTTTCTTTTTGTATAAAATAAAGATAAAAAATGAAGTTTAAATTCTTAAAAAAATCAGCCAAAAAAACAAAATTCCCTTTAAACTCTATTTTTTTGTTCAAGATTTTATCCCAACATATTACTATATCAATGTAATTGTAGATCTCACCTATTAATCAAAGTTGACAGAAACAAAAAAAAAAAGTTCATCATGAGAAGAAATCAAATCTGTGTTTCAAAAATTTCTGACCAATACTCTATTTTTTCCGTTAATGATTATACGAATTTATTAATCTGATAGTTCATTTCATTTGCAAAAATAAAAAGCTATCGTTTTAGTCCGTTAATTTCTGATTTTACCCATTCATTTATTATTACAATTCTTTTGGTTAGCAAGCTATTAGTATTTGTGATGTACAATATAAGCTTCTTGTTCTTGAATTCTATCTGTGAAGCTTGTTTAAATCAAAAATAAATAAATAAGAAGGTGGCGTGTATGATGGTCACTGGTGATAGAGTTCTAATGGCTATTGCAGGGGAATTCTTGGAGAAGGAGGGGTTGGGTAGGTTGGTGGGGTGGGGGTTTAGAAAATAGCTTTAGTTATATTCTTTTTTATGAAGAATAGTTTTTCTTTTACTTTTTTTTATAATTTATTTTTTAATTATTATTTTATACCCAAATGTCACTGTCATCTTCTAATTAGTCATCATGCCACGTCACCAACGAGTGTAATACACACACTTTGTAGTTGTAGCTGATTATCAAAAAAGTATTTAATAACACAAATTTTAAGTTGTTTAAGTGTTCAAAATGTACAAGGCTTACTTGAGGTGTCTAAGTAAAAAGTCGTGCCAACTTTAGGGGGCTACCGATGGATTTCGCCAATATTGAATGACTTTTATGTCCTTAAAAATGTAAATCAAGTCGAGATAAAATTATAAAAACACAACAAAGAAGTATCCTAATTTATTTTGGATAGTAGTTCTTCAATTTGAATGAAAAAGAATAAGCCAAAAAAAATTAATATTAATATGTAAAGGTGAAATTTTTTTAAACACAAAGTTATCCTAACTTATTTTGATAATGATTCTTGAATTTTTAGAGAATGAAAAAATAAGTTGGAAACGATTGTAGGGTTCTAATTATAGAATACACAATTATATAAGTTTGAAGGGTAATATTGGACACAAATAATAAAGATTTCAACTCTGGCGTTAGAAACTTTAGGAATGCAATTCATATGAACTTTTTGAATGCCGTTATATCCAATATTAAATTACTTTATTAAGAAAATATTTAAGTTTTTAAGGAAAATAAAAGCCGATCAATATTTGAGAAATACTTTAATAATGTCTGATTACGTTAAATTTAGATATTAGTGATCAAACCATATGCAAAATTATAATTTATTATTTTAACATAAGTATTATAATAATCGACGAGTGATATTCGTGCTACGCACGTACATAAGGGAACCTCCAAAGTGCAAAGTTGGATTACCATTTTGCCCCTATACTAAATCAAATTGAATAAAATATCTAATTAAATATTAAAGATTAATATTTTAATTACCTATCAAAAAATAATAAATCATAATTATCATGGTCAATAAGAATAGAACGTAAATAATGTTGTAAATACATTGTGTTATTGGATTGTCCATTTACTTATGTACATGAACTACTTATATTCATGTATACATATTCCCTAGGTGATATGAATCTTTTGGATAAGAATGTACCCATTAATTTGGATACTTAATATTGGTGACTTTTGGAGTGATTTCTCAACCTATAAATAGAGATGTTATTCACCATTGTAACATATACTTGAATAGAAGAAAAGTTCTCTCTTTTATCTACATATCTTGTCTTCTTATCTTTATAGTTATATTGTTCTGAGCTTAGTTTTAGAATACGTTATCAGCACGAGACTTTAATCAAAGTTATGTTAAATTCTCTTCCGAACAAGGTGAGTTAGTTAGTAGTACGGCTGATGCACATTTTTGAAATTTACTTTATTTGATTATGCTCAACAGTAATCTTTTTCTCCATTATGTTATTTGATTCCTAAGTGCATTACAAACGAAAAAGAAAAAAGAAAGAAAAGGTAATAGCACTATATTATCATCTATATTCTTATATCTTTTGCAAAGTTATATAATACAAAATATTATTACTAAGATCAATGATATGAAAGTATTGATACTATTTTTCAATTTTGTGTTCACGTAATTTCATATATGTTTGAGATAATAGTATTTGTATTTCTATTATCGTTATAATTTTTAATTTTATTATTCTTTTGATAGTTTTCATCATGTCGAATTTGTCAAAGCTTGAGTTTGTTGCATTTGATATCTCCAGAAAAAATTATCTATCATGGATACTCGATGTTGAGATCCACTTAGCTGCTAAAGGTCTTGAAGCTACCATTACTCAGGATAATGAAGCATCGAGTCAAGACAAAGCGAAGGCTATGATTTTCCTTCGTCATCATCTGGATGAGGGCCTGAAGATTGAATATCTGCCAATAAAAGATCCACTTGAATTGTGGACTGATTTAAAGGGAAGGTATGACCACCTAAAGGCCACGGTATTACCGAGAACTCGTTACAAGTGGATGCACTTACGATTTCAAGATTTTAAGATCGTAACTGAGTATAATTCTGTTGTATTCAGAATAACTTTCCAATTGAAACTTTGTGGGGAACCTATAAAAGATGAGGATATGTTGAAAAAGACACTTACAACTTTTCATGCCTCAAATGTGATATTGCAGCAGCAATACCGTGAAAAGGATTCTCATAAATACTCTGAACTGATCTCATGTCTTTTAGTGGCTGAGCAACATAATGCCCTTTTAATAAAAAATTATGAAGCCCGTCCCACTGGAATTGCTCCAGTACCGAAAGAAAATGTGGTAGAAGCACATGGACGACTTGAAACAAAAAGAAATCATAATTGAGGCCATAATAATGTGCGTGAACATGGCAAAGGTAAGGAACGATACAACAATTGTCGTGATGGTGGTCATCATAAAAGGGAGGACAACATGAGTTCTCAAGATAACCCTTCAAGAAATAATTGTTATCATTGTGGTATGAAAGGTCATTGAAAAGGTGAATGTTGTACACGTAAATATTTTGTCAGACTCTATCAAAATTCCTTCAAAAGAAAAGGAAACAAAGGTGGTACCTCTTCTTTCAATGCTCGGGCAGAGTCACATTTAACTCTTAAGAATGATGATCAGGCAAGGACTTCTCAGAAATATGATGAGAATGTTGAAGCAAATTTAACTTTGAAAGATGATACTTTTGATGGCCTCGATGATATTACTTATATGGAAGTTGAAGACTTCTTTAAAAGATCGAAATTGAAGTTTGATCATTTAACTGGGAATGCATTATGTTGCTGTTTTTATTTATGTATTTTTAATTATCATATGTTGAAGTACTTAAATTTCTGTTGTTAGTTTATTTCGTACTCGTTTTGATGTATTTTTACTTTTTATGAATATTAATAGAAATTTTCAGTCTTCAATTGGATCCAAGATGAGTAATGAAGATATTTGCCTTCTTGATAGTGTTACAACTCATATTATACTAAAAGAAAAGAAATACTTCTCTAATTTGATTATGAAAATAGTGTATGTTAATAAAATATCAGGTAGTTCAAAATTAATCGAGGGCTCTGGAAGAGCGGCCTTGTTATTACCTGAAGGAATAATATTGACCATTAATAATGCATTGTATTGTAGTAAGTCTCAAAGAAACTTATTAAGTTTCAAGATTATTCGTCAAAATGGATATCATGTTGAGACTATCAATGATTGAGTACCTTTACATTATTACGATAAATGCAGAGAAGAAAATTGTGCATGAAAAATTAAGTGCACTTTCTTCTAGGTTGTATCATACAAGTATTGGTATAGTTGAATCACATGCCTTAGTAAATAAAAAGTTTACTAATTATAATAATTTTATCATTTGGCATGATCGGTTGGTCCATTCCAGTTTTAATATGATACGCAGAATAATTGAAAATTCACATAGGCACACTTTAAAGAACCTGAATGTTCTTCAATCAAAAGAATTTTCTTGTGCTGCTTGTTCTCAAAGAAAGTTGATTATCAAACCATCAACAACTAAGGTTGGGATTGAGTCCCCTGCATTTCTGAAACGTATACAAGGTGATATATGTGAACCAATTCACCCTGTATGTGGACCATTTAGATATTATATGATCTTGATAGATGCATCTACAAGATGGTCTCATGTGTGCTTATTATCAACTCGCAACATGACTTTTACGAGATTGTTGGCTCAAATAATAAGGTTAAAAGCACAATTTTCAGATTATGCAATAAAGATAATTCGTCTTGATAATGCTGGAGAGTATTCATCTCATGCATTTAATGATTATTGTATGTTCATTGGCATAACAGTTGAACATTCAGTTGCTCATGTTTATACTCAAAATGATCTAGCAGAATCATTGATTAAACGTCTTCAATTGATAGCTAGACCATTACTAATGAGGAAAAAGTTACCTATTTCTATGTGGGGACATACTATTTTACATGCAGCAACACTTGTGTGCATAAGGCCAACCAGTTATTATGAATTCTCCCTATTACAGTTGGTTTTTGATCATGAGCCAAACGTTTCCCATCTTAAAATTTTTGGGTGTGCGATATATGTTCGAATTGCTCTACCACAACGCACAAAGATGGGTCTTCAAAGAAGGTTGGGAATATATGTTGAGTATGAATCTCCTTCAATCATAAAATATTTGAAGCCTATGACTGGAGATTTATTTATGGCAAGATTCACTAATTATCATTTTGATGAATCAGTATACCTAACATTAGGGGGTGAATATAAGCAGTTGGGAAAAGAGATAGATTGGAATTTATCATCACTATCTCATTTAGATCCTCGAACAAATCAATGTGAACAAGAATTTCAAAAGATGATTTATTCGATGATCTAAATGAGATAGTGATGATAAATTTCAATCTATCTCTTTTTTCAACTGCTTATATTCTTCCCTTAATATCGGATATATATTGCAAATCAACTGCCATATGCATTTACTAACCTTTCAAGAATTACTAAATCGCATATCCCAGCTGTTAATGTTTCAATCCGAGTTGATGACCCGATAGAACAAACGGTTAAGGTAAATGAGTCTAGGTCACACTTGAAACGTGGTAGGCCAATTGGTTCCAAGGATAAAAATTCTCGAAAAAGAAAAGTAATGAATGATAAAGATGATCATAATATGGAAGAAATTGCTCAAGAAGAGCCACAAGTCACAACAAATGTTGAAACCACTGAGGAAGTCCATAATGAGAATGAAGAAATCTCAATAAGTTATGTCTCGACAAGAAAAAGGTGAAATCAAAATAATATTGTGATTGATAATATTTTTTCCTATAATGTTGATGCTGAAATAATGCAACAAGATGAGAATTTTGAGTCAAAATCTATCGATGAATGTAGACAGAAGAAAGATTGGCCAAAATGAAAGAACGCAATTCAAGCAGAATTGATTTCACTTAAAAAGCGTGAAGTTTTTTGATCAATAGTTTGAACACCTGAAGGTGTCAAGCCAGTGGGGTACAAATGAATTTTTATCCAAAAATAAAATGAAAAAAGTGAAGTCGTAAGATATAAAAAATGACTTGTGGCACAAGAATTTTTGCAAAGGCCTAGCATGATTATGCGGAGACCTATTCTCCTATGGTAGATGCAATTACCTTCAGGTATCTTATAAATCTGGCAGTTCATAAAAATTTTGAAATGCGCCTCATGGACGTTGTCACAGCCTATTTATATGGCTCATTGGACCACAACATCTTTATGAAAATTTCTGAAGTATATAAAGTGCCTGAAGCTTATCAAGTTTCGAAAGAATCTTGTTCAATAAAACTTCAGAAATGCTTATATGGATTGAAACAATCAGGGAGAATGTGGTACAATTGTCTTAGCGAATATTTTCTCAAGGAAGGATATAAAAATGACCTTATTTGTTCTTGCATTTTTATACGAAGGTTGGGATCTGAATTTGTTATAATAGTTGTGTATGTCGATGACTTGAACATCTTTGGCACTCCTAATGAGCTTTCAAAAGTTATTGAGTGTTTGAAAAGGAAATTTAAAATGAAAGATCTCGGTAAGATAAATTTTTATCTTAGCCTACAAATTGAGAATTTGACAAATGAAATATTTGTCCACCAATCAACATACACTGAAAAGGTTTTGAAGTAATTTTACATGGATGAATCATATCCATTGAGTATCCCAATGATTGTGAGATTGCTTGACATAAATAAAGATCCATTTCGACCTCAAGAGTAGGATGAAGAGCTTTTTGGTGATGAAACGCCATATCTCAGTGCAATCGAGGAACTGATGTATCTTGCTAATAATACTCGACCAAATATTTATTTTGCAGTGAGTTTATTGGGAAGATTCAGTTCCTCCCCAATAAAAAAACATTGGAATGGTGTTAAGCACATATTAAGATATCTTCAGGAAACTATTGACATGGATTTATTTTATTCCAATGAATGCAAGTCAGAAGTGATTGATTATGCAGATGCGGGATATTTATTTGATCCGCATAATGCTCGATCTCAGACGGGCTATTTATTTATATGTGGAGGCACAACAATTTCTTGGCGTTCAATGAAGCATACACTAGTAGCCACTTCTTCAAATCATGCAGAAATAATAGTCATCCATGAAGCAAGTCAGGAGTGTGTTTGGTTGATATCAATGACCTATCATATTCAAGAAATATGTGGTTTTTCTTTGAAAAAGGATACTCCAACCACCATATACGAAGATAATGTTGCATATATAGCTCAAGTGAAGGGAGAATACATCAAAGGAAATCGAACAAAGCACATCTCACCAAAGTTCTTCTTTACACATGATCTTCAACAAAATGGTGAGATAGAAGTTCAACAGATTTCGTTCAAGTGATAATCTTGCAGAATTCTTCACTAAGGCATTGACAACATCAACATTTGAGAAGTTAAGATATAAGATTGAAATGCGTTGTCTTCGGGATATCAAGTAAAATTTTCATCAGGGGGAGTGAAATATGCACTGCACTCTTTTTTCCTTAACCAAGATTTTGTCCCAATTGAATTTTCCTGGTAAGATTTTTAATGAGATAGCACTTAAGGCGTATTGTAAGATGTGTGTACTTTTTTTCCTTCACTAGGTTTTTTTCCCGGTGGGTTTTTCCTAGTAAGGTTTTAATGAGGCATATTATCTAAAGACATCCAAGGGGGAGTGTTGTAAATACATTGTATTAGCGGATTGTCCACTTACTTAAGTACATGAACTACTTACATTCATGTATACATATTCACTAGGTGATATGAATCTTTTGGATAAGAATGTACCCATTAATTTTGATACTTAATATTGGCGATTTTTGGAGTGATTTCTCAACCTATAAATAGAGATGTTATTCACCATTGTAACATACACTTGAATAGAAAAAAGTTCTCTCTTTTATCTACATATCTTGTATTCTTATCTTTATAATTATATTGTTCTGAGCTTAGTTTTAGAATAAATAAGCATTTTATAACATTTAGTTTCAATAACGACTCATAATTTCTACAACTAAGGTTCAAAATATAATAAATTTATATTACCATGGTAAATGAGGAGAAAGTAAATTCGCTATTTATAACATAAGTCACTATTAATTTTAATCATGACTCTTAATTGCTATAATCAAGGTTCTGCCGTTTCTATCAAAACATGGATAATTTGATGGGTTATTGATTGAACTTGAAAGGTTTTTCAGAAGAACAAGAGTCAATTAGGAATTTAAGATTTGTATAACATCCCTAGCTTTTGTTGTCTGTTCAAGTAACCAATCCTCTGTGCTTCAGCCCTCCCTATAGTGTGAATCACCTCTTAAATTTCTTCTGAACTCATCTTTTTCATTCCCTTTTTAAATCAGCGTGTAATCAAGTAATATATTATTTGTTCTTATGCTCTTCTTGCCAATGATTTATTATATATTATCTTTCTAATAGTTAATTTTCTTGCAGTGTAGTTCCAAACATATATAATTCATCAGAGCCAGCTGAGGAGGTATGAACTTTTCAATAAAAAAAACATTATCATGTTTTATTCTATATGAGTGGACTTCTCGATATTACTTTTTCATTTCACATAATCCTTCCTCAAAGAGTAAAAGTTACTTAATTGAATATATTACTTAATTCAAGAAGATATTAGTTTTGCTAATATTTTGGTGGTAAACTACCGAGAGAAGGTGGCTCTATGTTTTGCATTCTCATTTTGAATAGACATGTAGCACCTACGTATCACTCCTTTCAGAATTAACTTCTTGTCTATCTTTTCTCTCTTTCTATTTTTTCTCTCATTCTTTTTGTGTATAAAGTAAAAGAAAGAGCAACCGTTCCTCTGTTTTTTCTCTGTTGTTCTATCAGGTATGTTTGTCAAAAGATTATACCATATGATCTTCAGTTTTTGGTTATCATCTTTTCCTTTTTGGGTTATATTTTTCAGGTTTTGTTTTGATATTTGTCTCCATCCTAATTTTGATTTCTGCCAACTTAGGTTTTCTCAATTTTGAAAAGGGTCTCTGAATCTTAAATTTCAGCCTTTTTTTATCAACTTTAACCACCATCATCTCCAATTAATCATTCATTTTTCTTTGAAGGTAATATTGTGAATATTGTTGTGTCTTTTTCTGTGGTTGGTGTTTAAACGATTTTGGTAAAAAGACTACTATTTCTGTACCATAAATTTAACTCCTTTTTTGTTTTTTGATGCAATTTGTACTTTGACATAGATCTGGAGATCAAATATTAAGCGTCATGGGTTCTATTTGCCTCCTAGGCTTCTTGTGGATGAGGTAATTTTCGCTCCTTTTCTTTTTGGCTTTTCCTATTTGGTATAGCTGCTCTTTTCTCTTTAGTTATGAGAAGATAGACCGATGTCTCTGTTTTTAAAAATCAATTCAAGAGTAGTTCTTGGATTTTAACCGAGAAAAAAATTGGATGAATAGCGCACAAGAAGAGCAAAAAAGGAAAACTGAGAACATGAATAACATACAAGTGACGTTGTCAAAGAGGAGTTTCTCTTCTATATAGTAGCTTCTCTCCACCATTTTTGCAACCACGAGATATATTGGCAGCCGCCGATTATTTGATTGGGCTGAAATTTGGAATGGATACACTTAACGATTGGCAGAAATCAAAATTTCAACATAATAAGATACAACGTGAAAGATCCCGACAGAAACAATTAACCTGAAACAAGCACTAGATTTCAGTTTTATAGAGCGTTTTTAGTTGTCATGTTGCGCTTTTCGAAAATTAATTTGACTAATTTTCAAAGCTCAACGTGTCTGTTTCAGCAGCTAAGGGCAGATCATATTTATTAATTTCTCTATTTTAATTTATTCAACTTATCTCTTTAATTTGTTATATATTTGAAAATTGCGTAAAAAAGATAAATCACATTAATTAAAAATTTAAAATATTTAAAAGACATAAAAAAACTTTATTGACTCCGAAAATTCTATTAGTGCTACATAAATTGGGACAGACGAAGTAACATATATTATTTGAAAATAATGTAAAAAAAGTACTATAAATCACAATAATTAATAATTTAAAATATTCAAAAGACATATAAAAGATTTAGTTGACTCTCCAAATTCTATCAACGACACATAAATTGGAGTAGAGAGATTAACATATATTATTTGAAAATTACGTACTATAAATTATAATAATTAACAACTTAAAATATTCTAAAAATTTATAAAAATTTGATTGACTATTCAAATTTCATTTGTGCCACATAAATTAGAAAAGAGAAGTAACATATATTGGGCCCGTGTGAAATAGTTGTTGAGAGTGATTACTCTTTTTTCCTCTTATGATAATATTCTATGAATTGTGAACCTGAGATTGTTGTTGTTGAATTGACTTAAAAGACTCTCTGATGATTGATTATATGCTAAGTGTTGAAGTCTTGTTACTTATTATGTGTTTTGATATTTTCATGTTATATTATTGAGTCGACTTATGACACTTACTAGTATATAGTGTAACAGATACTCATGAGATCCAGTAAATAGGAATCAAGAATCAAGAAAACAACCCAAGATGAAGATTGGAATCTAAGTGGAAGATACAACTAAAGACACCATGAAAGTAATGACAAAAAGTTTGGATTTTTATTCAAGAAAGACGTGAGAGGAATCACTTATCCAAAATAAAAAAGAAAGACTTTTTTAAGGAATTGTTCAAGATTCTGGATAGAAATTGTCAAATTACATCTCTTTTCTATTCAAGAGTTCTTATGCGTTTTTACGCCCCTTTGAGACCCTGAAAAATGAATAAATTTCTTTTCTTAGGAACACATACAAGATTCGTCACTACAAAAAGGATAATGGTAACTCTATCATTAACTACTTCATTTATGAATTTCATTGTAATAGAAATACACTAGTGAACTTATCCGTGCTTCGCGCGGTAATTAAAAGAATTTAAATATGACTAAATAATTACTATTTTTATCTTTTAATTAAAAAGATGATCAAACTTTATTCATCGATCATCTTTATCTTTTCTCATGAAATTAAAAGTCATTGTTTCAACATCAATCCAGAAAATATAAAATCTCATGATAAGCGATAATTTAGGATACTCCATACTTCACGTAGTCTATAAATCAAAAGTAATTTTTTTAGTAAGTTATATATGTGAATTTACGGGAATGAAGGTGGAAGGTTTGTAACTGATGTGAAGTTATAATGGAATGTTTATCTTTAAATGTGTCGTTTGAGTATTTTAATGTGAGTCATATTAATTATTAAGAAATAGAAGAAAAAATATAAAATCAATGCATAGGATTTTGAGCTTTTGTTGACATTCACTCCTACAAGTCGATCATTAATTCAATAGCCTTCCTCTTATTCTTCGAGTCATACTAAAGTATGAATATAATAAGCATGAAAAACGTAATAATTTAGAAGGTTAATGCGATCATTTTTAACAAAGTCTTATTATATGTATTTATAGGATTACAATATGAAATACTAAATAGTGTCATAAATACGATTATTAATTATTTTAAGGGTTATGATGATAAAAAGTAATGAAAATAAAGTAAATTGAATTTTACATTAAAGAAATATAAATAAATATTTTTTTAGTTTGTTAACATGCATTGCAGATTTAATGTATAATTAAGAGAGTTAAATGAGTTTTTTTTAATATAGCACATAAATGAGGGAAAAAATAGAGAAAAAGTCAAAACGGATTAAAAATATAATTATATTTTTTGATCAAAGAAAAATATTTTTTTTAATATAGCACATAAATGAGAAAAAAAATAGAGAAAAGGCCAAAAAGAATTAAAAATATAATTATACTTTTTGGCCGAAGAAAAGTGTAACATTACTTTTTTATTTATAAATTATTAATTTATATATATATATAGATATCTTTCTTTTACAGATATTCTCTTCTATTCAAATAATAAAAAAGTAAATAAATTAAATGCAGAAAAAAAAAAATAGTAACTTGACTGAATTTGGTGAGTTACATTTCGATTATATGTATTTCTTTTTTTATTATTTTTTCTTTTGCAGTTTTCCTTTATTACTCTTTATTTCCTTTCCTTCTTTTATTGGCGAAATCACAAAAAAAAAAAATTATCACCAAAATTAAAAGAAGATAATACTTCCTAAAATTCTTCTAGTAAATATGATAGTTTAGTATTTAAAAGGTATCATAAATTAAGGAAAGATGTTTTTTAATAAAGAAAAACGATTGTGATAGACCTTTCATAATTTAGCATTTATTCATAATGAAATATACTTTTTAAATAAGAATTATAACATTGATTATATATATATTAATCAAGAAAAAGGCAAGGCAATAAAAGAATATATTATAATGAGGAATGACATAAATAGACTATAATTAATTTGATGCAATATTTTAAATTTTAATATAAGAGAAAGAATTAAAAAATTGAGAAAATAAATAAATAGAGATCCTGGCCAAAAAAGCATGCCACATCACCTTTTCTATTTTCAGCTTTATATATAAAACGTAAAGCAATAAAAGAATATATTATAATGAGAAACGAAATAAATAGAATATAATTAATTTGATGCAATATTTTAAATTTTAATATAAGATAACAACAACAACAACAACAACAACAACAACATACCCAATATATTTTCACAAAGTAGAAAAATTTAATATAAGAGAAAAATTTAAAAAATTAAGAAAAAAGATAAACAAAGATCCTGGCCAAAGAAACATGAGAGAGAGATGTACATATAATTTTTTGTTTAGTTATTAATTTTTTTACAACTTTTTCTTATTTAGAAAATTGACTAAATAAAACATGAAATAGTAAAAGAGAAAGGATAAATAAAGTAATTGAAAGCTCCTATTTTAGCCAACTCTATATATAAAATAAATTATGTAAAATATAAACTCAATTAAACATGATTTTGAGTATATATGTATATACATATACATTTAATTTTTTGTTCTGTTATTAATAATTTTTATAATTTTTTTTAAATAAATTGACTAAATAAAATATATATCTTTCTTTTACAAATTCTCTTCTATTCAAATAATAAAAAAGTAAGCAAATTAAATGCAGAAAAAAATAAAAATAAAATAAATAAATAGTAACTTGACTGAATTTGGTGAGTTACATTTCGATTATATGTATTTCTTTTCTCATTATTTTTCTTTTTTCAGTTTTCCTTTATTGCTCTTTATTTTCTTTCCTTCTTTTATTGGTGGAATCACAAAAAGAAAATTATCACTAAAATTAAAAGAAGATAATGCTTCCTAGAATTCTTCCAGTAAATATGGCAGTTTAGTATGAAATTTAAAAGGTATCATAAATTAAGAAAAGATGATTTTTAATAAAGAAAAATGGTTGTGATAGACCTTTCATAATTTAGCATTTCTTCATAATGAAATATACCTTTTAAATAATAATTATTACATTGATTATATATATATTAATCAAGAAAGGTAAGACAATAAAAGAACATATTATAATGAGGAATGACATAAATAGACTATAATTAATTTGATGCAATATTTTAAATTTTAATATTTGACATTCAAATAATCAAAATATAAATTGTTGGAACTATAAAAATACCTTCAAATTTAATTAAAACATATAATTTAAGATAAAAATTTATAATTATGTAAAATTCATTTTCTTTCCTTTCTTATTTTTCCTCTCTTTTCTCATTCTTTTTTCCTTTTTACCAATTTCATTCCTTCCATTCTCCTCAAAATCAATCTTTGCATCCCTAATAACCTCTTGGCATTTATGGAGATAATTATTATAGTAAATCATTTGAATAACTAAAACATAAAAAAATAAAGAGGATTTTGGGAGAAGTTACGAACACAAAGTGGCAGAGTAATACTCAAGGGAAAAAATATCAAACGTGAGCAATAAAAAATAACAAAGGACCTATAGAACAAATTAACGGCACTAATTAGTTTATAAGAACATTTCAGTTTTTTAATTATATAATATTAAGATTGCTGGTATTCATTTCATATATTAATCAACCGTCATCTCATTATTGTTACGTTGTGACTTGTAACTCTTAATCCTCCACAAGTTTTTTATTATGAGAGGTGACTTTTGTGATTTTTTTAGCTTAGCATGTAAATTTTTAAATGGGAGAAAAATAAAAAAAAATAAAAAATTTATTGATCAAAGAGAGATGCCATATCATTCTTTTTTTGCATTATATTATATATGAATTTAATGCTAGGGATATTTAATTCTATTTAAAGACACATATAGAAAAATAAAATAGAAAAATATTTTTAAGAAAAAAATAAAAGAAGAAAGGAATTCGCTAGTAATGTCAGCACTAATTTCGGCTATTGATTTTTTCTTACTCTCCTCTTAATTTGATATGAATTCCATAAATAGATTGATTTTTTCTTACTCTCTCTCGCTAGATTGAAAGGAATTCGCTAGTAATGTCAGCACTAATTTCGGCTATTGATTTTTTCTTACTCTCCTCTTAATTTGATATGAATTTCATAAATAGATTGATTTTTTCTTACTCTCTCTCTCTCTCTCTCTCTCTCTCTCTCTCTCTCTCTCTCTCTCTCTCTCTAAGAAATTAATTGGGTAATGCATTTACATGCTTTCAGTTTTTTTTTTGTGTGATTAATTAGGTAATGCATTTAAATATTTTTATTTTTAAAAAAAATATAAATTAATTGATATTTAAGAATAAGAATGGACCCATCAAACTTATGTCTCTTTAGTTGTACTATAAGTGTATTTAATTTTTTGCATATTTTATCACAATAAAATAAAGAAAAAGTCCAAGAATTTAGAGAATATAATTAAGAAATATATAATTAAGTAATCTTGTTAATTATATTCTTTTGTTTTACTAATAATTAATTTCTTGGATTGAATATTACTTTCATCAATGTCTTGCAATTAAAATTCGATATATCTCAATCATCATAAAGGATCCATTATGAAATGTGAACATTCAGGGTGTGTTCGATATTTTCCTATTTTTTCATGTTCGTTTGATTAAAAATTTTGAAAAATATTTTTCCTAGGAAAACAAGTTCCTCCAAAATAAGAAAAATGACTTCCTTAATCAAAATAGGAAAAACAAGTTGCAATTTTGATACCCCGCCTCCTACTAGCACCCCCACCAGACCCCCCCCCAAATTATTATTATTATTTTTTTTTAAAATTTTAAATTTCTTTTCTTACTCCCCCTTATCCCGACCTCCCCTCCCCCTCCCCCCCCGCCGCCACAGTTTTTTTAAAATTATTTTTTAAAAAATTCCAAACTTTTTTTCTTACCCCACCTCCACCCCTACCCCTACCCCACGCCTACCAACCCCCACACCCACCCCCCAACCCCCCCCCAAAAAAAATTCTTTTTTTAATTTATTTTTTAAAAAAAATTAAAACTTTTTCTCACCTCCCCCCCCCCCAAAGAAAAAAATTTAATTTTTTTTAATTTTTTTTTAAAATAAAAATTAAAACTTTTCTCACCTTACCCCCTACCCCCTATGCCCACCCACCACAACCCCACCCCCACCCCTTCCATCCCCACCCCCCAAAAAAATTATTATTTTTTAATTTGTTTTTTAAAAAAATTTAAAACTTTTTTCTTACCCTATCCCATACCCCCTACCCCTCCCCCCAAAAGAATTTATTTTAATTTTTTCTTTAAATTTGTTTTTTTTAAAAAAATTTAAAACTTTTTTTTCACCCCACCCCCTACCCCTTACACCCCCCCAAAACCCTCCTACCCCCTACCTCCCCCCCAACCCTCCTACCCCCTACCTCCTTCCCCCCCAAAGAATTTTTTTTAAATTTTTTATTAAATTTGTTTTTTAAAAAAAGTTACAGTTTTTTTCTTACTCCACCATCTTACCCTATTCGTTCTCATTGTTTTGCGTTAAATATATAAAAATATATTAGAAAATATTTTCCTACTATTTGCGTACCGAACACAAGAAAATAAGTAAGAAAAAACTTATTTTACTAGAAAATGTTTTCCTTACGAACACACCCTCAAACAAGAACCAAAAACTATAAGAGAACATAGCTGCATGAAATGGATTTCTCTCATATATACTGTATAATTGATTAAGAACAGTGGAAGGCTCATTAACTTCATCCAAATTATCTTAATACAACTAAATGCACTAGTGCATATCATTCTTAAAGAGCAGCATTTAGGAAGGGGGAAAAACTCTTTTGATAGTTATTTCTCCAAACTCAAATTCCCATGGAACTAGAAGTACTAAAGTAAGAAAGTCTTTTTTGCAATTGGGTCGATTATCTTTGTACTAGTTATAAGAATTCGTGCTATGCACGGGCCCAATAATACTATATTAAATATTTTAAAATGTAAAATCTTTTTTTTAATACTTTTATTGATCCAAACTATTACTTAAAAGTTGATCTTCAAAAGAAGATTTGCTTTATTTTTAAGTCGCACTAATTAACGTAAGTTAAAATTTTTCCTTTAAACTTAAATATGTTGACAAATTAAGTGTTTATTTTATTAAATTAAAGTTATTAATTATGTTTTAAAAGTTTAAATTTGACTACTATTACTTTATATAGATAAATAAAATAAAAATTTTATTTTACAAAATAAAGTGATGAGATCGTAAAGTGAAAAATCGTTAAATAACGTAAAGACTCTTTACCTCAATATTAATATCGGGAGATATAATTTTGCATATCTTTTATTTAAGATCACAAGCTTTAAATTTATTTATTTTTTAAAATTTAATTATCAAAATCAGATAAATAAATTAAAGTGAATGGAGTATTTTTTTAATTGCATCAAAAGTTAAATTTTTAAATGATCATTGAAAGATAATTTGATGAAAGTTGAATTTGAAGTAATTAAATTGTAGTCTATCCTTTTCGTTCCACGTTTGGCAGTAAATGTAGGCATGCAACATTTGATGTTGTCATGATCAATAGTGAGCTCCACATAAATGATCATATCATGTAAAGTGAAAACTGGAATGACATAAATATCCCTAAATTCAATGCCAATTCCCTTAAGCAATTTCGTGCTACGCACGAGCCCAATATTAATACTCGAAAATTATAAGATATGCTTAATTTAGATATGTATACATTATTATTTTATTTAGATCAATTAATTTTTTAGATACACATACATTATTTTATTTAGATCAATGAAATTCATATAAGAATATA
Organism: Jaltomata sinuosa; assembly: GCA_003996215.1. NCBI lineage: Eukaryota > Viridiplantae > Streptophyta > Magnoliopsida > Solanales > Solanaceae > Jaltomata > Jaltomata sinuosa. The sequence continues at coordinate 5,253 of QJPP01001837.1, read as the reverse complement.
CACAAAATTCCGTGCCAGTACGGGCCCAATATATGTTACATAGATAGAATTTTTAAATTAACTAAATTTAGTATACATTTTTGTATAATTATTGTGATTTATAATACTTTTTATGTCATTTTATCCCTTTATGTGGCACTAATACAATTTTGAGAGTCAACAAAAATTTTATATTGTGATTTATGATATCTTTTTAATAGTTATCAAATACATAACAGAATATTTTGATCAAATATATAATATATTAAAATAAAAAGTAAGACAAATAAGTTGAAACGGAGAAAATATTAAATTTTTTAAAGTGGGACCCTGCAAACAGACATGTCTTAATGCCAAAGCAGGTATGCCTGCCTGCTTTGCCTCTTATTAGAGATAACATAAAAAAAATTGACATTATTTACTGCATTCTGAAGATATTGCTTTTTCTTTTCTCACCCATCAGGAATATCATCCAGCGTGACTCGAACCCTCAACCTACCAGTTGATGGTGTGGATGGTGTGAAGATAGTGCTTACATGAATCATTAGTTATTTTTCCGAAAGTCGCAAAAGGGAAAGAAGAGAATACCAGTTGCGGGTAGCATATTGCAGGGTGATAAATCTTAAAGAACTCCAGGACGTCATCAGGGATGGATACATACTCCACTGGTGTCACCATTTTGTTGTTCACTTTCTTTTTCTAGCTAAATCTTAAAGTTAAAAACCTTAAAAATTAGCTCAACTACAAAACAACAGAGGAAAAAGTCAGTAATTAAAATTACAACAACAACAAACCCAGTGTAATCTCATAAAGTGGGGTCTGAGAAGGATAGAATGTACGCAGACCGTACCTTTATTTCCAAGATGAAGTAAAGAGGTTGTTTCCAATAGATCCCCGACTCAAGACTCAGTAATTAAAATAAGAAAATCATATATGCATAATGTAAGCACAAAGTGGAGTTATTACCGTAGTTCACTCTTTGTATTCTGGTTCTCCTGATTGTTGTTCGGATTTATAGCGGGGATGTCGCGCCCCATTTTTCTCGCGAAAAAGCGGGATTCGACGTGACAACTCTCTTTTAGGAAAAGAGGGTGAAGAGTCGCCACCTAACGAATTTAAGGCGCGTTAGGACACCGTTCTAACTAGTTACAATTAAATTAAATTTTAAGTCTACGCAACCAGAAATCGGGTAAGGGTTCAAGTTACCTCGAAAGGAAGGTGTTAAGCACCTTTCGAGGTCCACAAATGTGGGTCCCTGTCGGATTTGTTATTTATGTGGGGAATAGGTGATAAATAATAGGTCGATTAATTAAACTAAAGACTATATAATTAAACAAGTAAAACTTTATTTAAAACAAGTATTAAGCCAATTTAATTACTAAATCTAAGTGAGAAAATCATGCATGAATTAACGCAAGTAAATAAATAAACGAAAAATCAGATAGGCGAGAAGCCAGAAGTAACACATTGATATAGGAAAAGAGACCTAATGACTAAGTGACTTAGTTAACTACCCCAAACAGATGAAAAGAAACAAACTTAGGTTAATTCTAACCTATTCGGATCAGCGCCCGGCTTATTATCGGAGACAATTCCAAAGATATTGTCGTATTCTGCTCGGGTCGATTTCCATCATATCCGTCTATCTACCCGCCTAAGTTGGTTATTAAGATTATTATTAGCCTAAAGCGTACTAAAGAAATGAAAAATCTAGCGTACCTTAGTATGCCTACCCGTCCCAACTTAATGTCCAAGAGGCATTGGACTACTATTTTGGACATGGGTCTAGACAATAAGATTCCAAGGCTACTTAGTGAGACTCGAGATTAACGTCATGCAAAACATAGATGGACTTTAAAACAAGTAGCACAGAATGGTTTCGAATAGGCCTCACAACTCGCACAATTAACAAATTACGTAGTTAATCTTATGAGCATGATATCTAGGATTGAACATTTAGAAAATTGACATTTTATTTAAAACATGTGGACATGATCAATACATGCAGGAATTAATTAAGTCCTATAAGCATAATATCTAGTGGTTTTAACATGCATACCTAAATTTTACTAATTTTAAACATGCTGAAACTGATTTGTCCACGGGCCTGAATTTACTGATTTTAAACATGCTGGAACTGATTTTAATATGCTGAATTAAATTTAACAGATTTAAACATACTGAATTAAATTTAACAGATTTAAACATGCTGAAACTGATTTTAATATGCTGAATTAAATTTAACAGATTTAAACATGCTGAAACTGATTTTAATATGCTGAATTAAATTTAACAGATTTAAACATCCTGAAACTGACTTTAATATGCTAAAACGGATTTGACTCCTAGGCGTGGTTTCGCAACTGAAAATAGTTTTAAGCCTATAGGCATGGTGTCTAGGTAAATAATATTATATTTAACATGTTGAAACAAAAATATCATATAAGCACGATTTCTGATTTTTTTTAAAGCGGATTTTAAAACCTAAAACATGATTTCTAACAAACGATATTAATACACTCCTATAGGCATAATTTCTAACAAATGATATCAACAGAAATCCTATAGGCATAATTTCTACGGTTTACAATTAAGCAAGTAGCACGTAGTTTGCCCCTTCCCCGTTACACCCCCTAATGTATCTTATTATTTATCGAAGTTTATACAAAATATTACAGACCAAATAAATGAATGAGAAATAAAATAAACAGATCTAAATCTTGGAGACTCTCGAATCCTGGCAACTCTTCAAGGTCCCAACCAAATGCTAGTAAAGAACCTGTTAAAGACAAAATATACAAAAATGCAAGGGAGCCTATAACGATTCCTAATACTAGTCCCTGACATTGCAAAATTTCATGAGAACCTCAAGGGTTCTAGGCATTGCCCATGTCAAGGTTTAGGATATGTTTAAGGCCCTCTCTATTCCACACAACATATTCCAGAACAATAGCAAGAAAGAATAATGGCAGTAACATATACAATTAATACATGATCTACAAGTAGTGGCAGTTTGGATCACATAATCAAGTAGGCAATAAGTTATTAGCTTCAAACTCCTATAGTCATGCTTTCTATCAAACTCATAAATCATGTATGCGAATTGAGAGACATACCGGTTTGCAGTAAACAATAAGAGAAATTTGAAGTCCAACACTTAGCAATCAACAATTTTGTTCACAGTAGAGAGCTTTTTAACAATATGAGAGTAGTCAATATGAGTGTAAAGTTTGTCCAGTCTCTCCAGCAATGAAGGAGAGGTATTGTGTTTATAGTGAAGGATTCCGACTTGAATCAAGGAAGGAAATCATTTTTAAAAGTGAAATAAGGAAATTTTATCCTAAAATCAATTAGCACTCATTTATCATAAGAAGAGAGTAAATCAAGTTATTAAAGTCGGAAGAATATTTTCAAAGTCAATCCTGGAAATTGTTCTCCTTAAACAAATGGGCTAAATCAATTAAGAATAGAGAATCATGCTAAATTTACCATAATTAAGCAAGTCACAAGCTGTCACAACCAGAGACTTAAGGGAAGAAGCAATTAGTAGCCAAAATCAGTCACATAATCTTCTAAAGGAAGGACAATCAATATTAAAGTTTTTCATAACCAAATAGCACCAAAGCTGTCTAAAATTCAAAATAGTAAATATTTCATGCAGTCTGTCCCTTCTCATCATAATCCTTTTCCGAAATTAAGCAATTGCACCAATCAAGTCAACATATACCAAAATTGTCTAAGTACCAAGGCTACTTTAATCCACAAAAGGAAGGAAAATCACTCAAAGGGATGACAACATGCTGTGGTTGATCAATTACATATCCAATTTACCAAGAATAACCGAATATCAAGTTGTTATAATCCAGATAAGGCAATGAGATTCAAACATGCTGAAGGCGATCAACATGGGTCGGAATCTATTAACACGAATTGCACCCAAGGCTGTCCATATTCGATTCCAGTAGAACAACCAAATTGAAATTACCCAAATTAATAAACAAATATCAAGGCTATCTTATTTGCATGAGGAAAGGAAAATATAAATCAGGAACCAAATTGTAAGCAGAGGCTAGAAGTGACAAATCTGAGTTTTCACGTATGACGGTCCACAGGGAAAGATTAACACAAAATCATAAGATTCAAACACAAATTCGCACCCAAATCTTAACAATTTCACATCTAATAATCTGATGGCGGAGCAAGAATATGATAAAATTAAATCAAGAAAGAAACCAAACCAGAAATGGAATCGTGATATCTCGTAGGAACCCAAAACCTCAACGACGATCAAAAGCAGATCCGATTTCACAAACCTCTCAGTCAAACAGTGTTCATCCGCAAAAATCCATGAAAAGATGTGCATGACGTCTCTTCCGTTTATATTCTCTGCAATTTACTGGAGAAAAAAAGAGCACGGGCGCGGCGTTTGGTGGGTTCTTACTGGTGGTTCTCATCCCGATTTCACTGGTGACGGAGAACATAGTTCCGGCGTCAGTGTGGTGGGTTACGCCGGAGGGCGATGGGACGAGCCGCGTAGCGGCGTCCGCCGCTCGTCGGCGATGGGGTAAGAGAGAGAATTTGGGGGTGAGGTTTTCACCGGGGGTGGTTGTTTGGTGGTGAGAGAAGAGTGTCTGTTTCTGGGGTTTTGTAATGACCCTTCCGGTCATTTCCACGTTTAAGTTTTGAAGTCAAGCAAATCGACAAAAGATATCGTAAGACCTTAACAAATTTTCTGAACTTTGGGTCAAATGTCTCGGGACTTTTCTGAACTTTGACTATGCTGACTAGGAAGGATGTCCCATTTCAGTGGTCGGATCAGTGTGAGGATAGCTTCCAGAGGCTTAAGGCCTTATTGACTTCAGCTCCAGTTTTGACTTTGCCGGTTGAGGGTCAGAGCTTCTCCGTGTATTGTGATGCTTCTGGGGTTGGTCTTGGTTGTGTGTTGATGCAGCAGGGTCGAGTGATAGCATATGCATCGAGGAAGCTGAAGGTTCACGAGCGCAACTACCCCACTCATGACTTAGAGTGGCGACGGTAGTTTTCGCGCTCAAGATCTGGAGGCATTACTTATATGGAGTTCACTGTGATATCTTCACCGATCACCGTAGTCTTCAGTATATCACGAGTCAGCGGGAGTTGAACTCGAGGCAGAGAAGATGGGTCGAGTTACTGAAGGACTATGACTTCACTATTTCTGATATCATCCGGGCAAAGGCAACGTGGTGCGGCATGCCTTTGAGTCGGAAGACAGTGAGTATGGGTTAAGCCTAGCTT
>QJPP01001836.1:0-359881 GCA_003996215.1 Jaltomata sinuosa | reverse complement strand
GGTAAGGCGAAATAGAAATGGGCCTAGTGCCCGACTCTAGCTCAATAGCGAAATCAATATCTCTCTCAGGTGGAAGGCCTGGCAGGTCGGTAGGAAACACATTGAGGAAGTCTCTAACCACATGAACAGACTCAGGAGAAGTAGGGTCAGCACTAACATCTCGGACATATACTAGATAAGCTAAACACCCACGGGAAATCAACTTCCTAGCTCGAAGACAAGAGATGATCCCAGATGGTGCATGGCTAACAGAACCCTGCCACACAACCGGGGATACACCGGGCACAGCTATGGTAATGGTCTTGGCATAACAATCCAAAACCACAAGGTGAGGGGATAACCAGTCCATGCCCAGTATCACATCAAAATCTAGCATATCAAGAATCATCAAATCACCCCAAGTCTCTGAATCACCAACAGATAACATACAGGATCTCACAATCCGATCCACTACTAAAGAATCTCCTACTGGGGTCGAAACAGAAACATGAACAGATAATGGCTCACTAGCCAACCCCAAGCAAGGCACAAAGTAGGCAGATACATATGTACAAGTGGATCCAGGATCAAATAAAGCCATAGCAGATTGATGGCACACAGAAATCGTACCTGTAATCACAACATCTGAGGCCTCTGCCTCTGGTCTCCTAGGGACCGCATAAAACTGACGACGACCTCCACCTGCCCGACCGCCATCCCTACCACCTGCTCTGCTGCGTGGAGCACCACCTCTACCCATACGACCACTCCCTCTAGTCAGAGGCTGAACTGCTTGTAAAGGCTCGGCCAACTAAACTGTACCCCGCTGAGGGCAATCTCTAGCAAAATGACCCATCGCACCATAAGTAAAATAAGCCCCTGACGGCCTACTCAGTCAAGATGAACCCGCAAATCCCGAATGACCACCACGACCTGATGCCCCAGAAATTATACCCCTCGAAGACTGGCCGCTATAGCCCTGATGGCTGCCCTGACCCTGCTCGAACTAGGTACTATCGAAAGTCTGAAGGGAGGCCTGAACCGGTCGGCTGGACTGACCCTGGTACTACTGTGGCTGATAACTCCGGCTCCACTGGCCAGGACCTCTACCACCATAGTTGGAACCACTATAGACACCCTGATGTCGAGGCCTCTTATCTCTGGACCCCTGATCATGTCGTTGTAAGTCCTCCACAGTGCGGGCATAGTCTACAATAGCCTGGAATGACCGACCACTGGCAATCAATATCTCAGCTAGCTGCCTGATCTCTGGCCTAAAACCCCATACAAATCTGCGAATCCTATCTACCTCGGTAGGAATGATCATAGCTCCAAACGGTGCTAGCTGATGAAAACGGGTCTCATACTCCGAGATAGTCGTAGACCCCTGCACAAGGTGAGTAAACTGCTCCCTGCGATGCTCGCGATCACTCCGGGGTAGGAACTTGGCCATAAAGGCCTCATAAAACTCAGACCAAGTCAAAGGAGGTTACGATGGTGGTCTACAAGCAACCTGGGCCCTCCACCATAACTTCGCTGGGCCCTCCAACTAATAGGTAGTATAACCAACCCCGTGAGTCTCCAACAAACCCAAATGATGCAACATCTCCTCACAGGTAGTAATAAAGTCATGTGTATCCTGTCCAGAAGTACCAGCAAACCTCGGAGGTGCTAACCTCAAAAACCTACCCAACGTCTTCTGCTCTATCTCTGTCATAACTGGGCGAGGAGCAAGAGGCTGTGCAACAGATGGAACAGGAATGACCGTCGCACGTGGAGACATAGTAGCCGGTTGCGCTCCTAAGCTCTGTGCACCCAGGGCTGCCCCCTGAGCGGATGTCTGCGCTACCTCAGAAGGCCGCTCTCCAATCACATCCAAAAGTTGTAATAGTAATCCCCTAATGTCTGGAGACTGAGCTGCAGCTGGAGCTGGCACAGAAGTGGGCACTGGAGCTGGTGGTGCACGGGCTGCCCCCTGATCCACATGTTGCTCGGGCTCTATCTCCACCCTAGCAGCTCTACCAGGTTCCACTAATCGAGGGCGTCCTCTACCCTTAGCTAGAGTGGGAGGCTCATTTTCGCGTGAAGCCGATGATCTCGTACGAACCATCTACGGAAGAATGAAGTAGAATAAATGAGATATCCAGAAACTTCAAGGGTTATACGCACGACACAGAAGCAATGAAAGAGTCGAATTTCCTAAAATTCCACTGTAGCCTCCCAAAGATTGAGTACGTACGTCTCCGCCCCGATCCGCAGGACTCTACTAGACATTGGCTCCTATACCGATGACACCGGTGAACCTAAAGCTCTGATACCAAGTTGTCATGACCTAATTTCTCGGTCATGATGGCATCTACAACCCCCGGTAGGTGAACCAATTCCCGTAGCCCAGAATAATTAGTAATGGGCTACTATCTAACAAATAAGAGAACAAGACGAAGAGAACAGATAAAAGGACTATAAATATATACATATGCGGAAACTAAACCAAACCCCAAGACCTGGTATCATAGTATAGAGCCAAAACTACATACATGGAGTGCAACGATCCAAAACAATATATACAGATGTCTCTGAGTGGTAATAGAGTACATAAAGCAAAGATAAACTAAAGCTAAGCTCCGATCGCCAAGAGCTCACCCTCAGTCTGAAGTAGTCCCCAACAGATCTCCAAGCACGAATCACAGCGATCTAACAGCGATGGCCCACGCTAGGATCTGCACCCAAAGATGCAGGGGGGTAGGGGTGAGCACCAAATGCGAAGCATAAGGTACCCAGTAGGTATCATAGGCCGACTTGGCACATATAAGATAAAAGCGTAGTAACAGACAGAATAGAAGCAAGCAGTCACAGAAATCAACGAAAGGTACACAGGAACTAGCCCAGAGGGAAATCAACAGAACCACATGTGAGGCTAGTAAGCAGAATATACACACCATAGGCACAGGTGAAAGTAAGAAACAACGCACCTGGGGTCCTTGCAACAACAATGTATACAAAATAAGTTTACGAAATGGACGGTATACCGGTAACCTCAAGTGTAAGAAGAAGAGAGAAAGAGTAATGATAGACATGCTCAGAGACATGAATCAAACTCAACTAATCATATCAATCTCAAATCCAGAAACTAACAGTCTAGCACTAACCAATTTCATACTTAACCGTAACAGGGAACAATTCTGTAAGTAAATAGCAAAATTCTACCTACAGTCCCCCGGCCGCCCATACAACCGAGGAACACAAACAAGTGAAAACAAACCCTCCGGCATCCCATACTACCAGAGCGTACAATCAACAAACAACAAACAAGGGTGGAGCCTCAAACAATGAATGATATGATGCATGAAGATCTCAAGTGAAATGGTATCTATGTATGTACCTCCTCCGGTGACGATCCTGCCTAGCAGGTAGGTTCCATGGAAGGACACTGCCTATATACCTCTACTCCACCATATACCCCTCCTCCGGTGGACGCAGCCCGTAGCCCCTGGCCCGGATAGCAAGGTCCATAGAGGTCCCAGACCCCATACTAAAACTCAGTATCAAACATGTCATCCGGAAGCAAGTCCGGTATCAAGATAGAGACCCAGTCTCGAATATGCAATGCCCAGACCCTGTCCAGGACTAAAGTAGTAGGAAAATGTCTCAAAAACCCCTCCAAGGGTGCCCAGGCATAACCGGGTCTAAACAGTAAAAAGTCATCTTAGGTGCTCGGTCCGACCGAGGCTAAAATCATCTCAAGTAGCAAGAAAACTCAACTAGCACCCCGGCCCTGCCGAGTCTAGCGTGAATCGTAAAACTGGTGATTTAAAACATAATTTTACTTCCTTTTATCCAGGAATATTCACAAGTTAAATCAACCATTTCCAAATCATTTCCATCAAAAACAGGCCCCCGGGGCCATGCAAGGTTTAGAAAATAGTGCCAGTAGGCCCGAAGCCAAAATCATAGTAAAATATGGATAAAACCTCTTTATATGCATGGAAATGGTATGATCACACACAATAGCTACCCAGCAGCTCACAATCAACCTATCGACCCTGCACAGGCCCACAGCTACTCAGCAAGCATAACCAGCCTAGAAGGATAATTCTATGCCCGGGACTCGCGGACATTCCCAAAATCCCACCTTCTATGTTCCAGAGTCAACAAGGCCTCACAGAACCACAAGGGTAAATAAAATATATCGGCAAATACTACAAGCAACGGAGGAACAAAAGTAGGCGGACATGAGTAAAGCGGTCGAGGTCTGTGGTGCCAACCTAATAAACCAACCCAAGGATGCCCATTAATACAATTTTATTCTATATATGCGGAGTCTAGGGAAAATAAACCGTAACCTACCTGTCGTCCGATGACAAGCTCGAACCTTTCCGAAAAGAAGCTCCGAAACGAAATCAAACTTGAACTCGGGCTTGAATAACTTGACGTAGAAAATTGATTTTCTTTCGGTGATCGAACGAGGTGTCAACGTAGTTTCTTTCCACCAAATACTCTCCACGGTATGAACATATATCCTAATTTGCAACTTCTGCTGCCCATATATCACAATAATACCTAAGATAAGTTAAGGATAAATACTAATATTATTATTTAATTAATTAATTAATGTAAGCCACTAATCCTAATATGAAAAGCCCACCACCATCCTTACAGGTTGTTGTCAACTCCCTTCACTTCCACGTGGGTGTGGGGTTGACACACCCAAGGATATTTTTGTTCCGGTATATACATACTCGGGTATTGCATAAATTCGTGGTATAATAAATATAACTTTTTAAATATACCATAATTCATAGAAAATTATTTCAAATAAAACCTACTATGTTATAATAATAATTTCAACATAACTAAATTTACTATCTCTGTTAAAATATTACAATGTATAAAAACCTTATAAAATAAATAAATATACAATTATATCGCAACAAAAATATCTTTCATAAACCTTTAAAATATTTTGAAAAGGTAATAATAATATAATTTTTACCAAGTTCAACTTTTAAATAAAATATTTTCAAATACACGCGATGTTAATAAAATTCTTAAACCTAGACTCGCAATTCACCAACGCACGATTTTGATACTCAAGAACTCTCTTGGAATTCTCCCTTAAGTTTTCTCACTGTTTCGGAACTGAAATGGCGTTTTAAAACGTGAAGTTGAGGCTTAAATCGAGTTTAACCCGACCCGGTTCGCAACCCGTTTTCTGCCAGACAGTCCGCGGTAAAACAGTCATAACTGTTTACTCCGAGATCAGTTGGACGAGAGGTTTTATGCGTTGGAAACTAGACTCGTAGACCTTTGATTTGGTATTTTGGGGGACTTCTAACTCTTTATATATTGAGAGAAAAACTCCGAGACATTTTACCCAAAGTTCAGAAAATTTATTAAAGAACTTACGATAACTTTTGCCGATTTGCTTGACTTCAAAACTTATAATGCGACCAAACAAATGGGCCCGACACTGAAATACTGGTCCTGATGAGCATTAAGTGACTTGGGTCCGCTACAACAAGCTCTAACGGTTCAAGGAAAACGTATATGTGGAAATAACCGGAAGGGTCATTACAACTCTGTGTCCATAACCTGAACTATATGATAAACATAACCTTTAGAAATTATCTATCTAGCCTTAAGATAAGATATGAAATGACCCTTTGAAGATGGCGGACTACCTTAACACTCTAAGATAGGTTCATTTAGGAATTTAAAACTGACAACTCGAGTACAACAATCAACCGAGGCATAATATGCATACAACCAATCCATACCTATAATAACATCAAAATCAGTCAACTCAAACTCTACTAGATCCGCTGAAGTGAATCTATGAAGGACTGAGATAAGGCAATTTCATTAAATTCTTTTGGCTAGGACTGACTCACCAATAGGAGTAGAAACATAAAAGGGTTCTACGAGTTGATCAGGACTAATCTCAAAATTGCTAACCACATAAGGGGTCACAAAAGATAAGGAGGCATCGGGATCCAATAAAGCATACACATCGAGAGACAAGACTTTTAACATACAAGTAACAAAGTCTAGTGAACTGTCCTAGTCATGGCGAGAGGACATGGCATAAAGGCGGTTCTGGCACTGACCACCAGAACTAGAAGAAGATCCCTACTAGGTCGGTCGACCTCCTGGAGCTGCTGGAGCATACTAAGTCCCACTACCTCCCTGTCCCTTCTTAGCTAAAGTGTAATCCTTAATCTTGTGTCCAATCTGACCACACCCAAAGCATCCACCTGAACCAGCTAAACACTCACCAAGATGACTCCTACCACACTTGTTGCAAGAATGGTTAGGGGTCCCCTTTGCAACACTCCTATGCAAATAGGAATTAGATCCTCTACCAGTCTGATCATGATGAGGCCTGGGGGCCTGGGTAGGAGCACTAGCCAAAGAATGAACAAGCTCTGATGATTTCTTCTAAAACGAAAAGTGATGTCTACCTCCGAACCTCTGATGGATAAAAGGTGAACTCTCTGATCTAACCCTCTTGTTCTCCCTTGCCATCTCCCTTAACTTGTCTCCCTCAATCTGATGGGTATGAGTCATAAGTAAAGAAATATCGATGTCACTCAAAACATCACAGACCTATACTTCCTTTTTACCAAATCTGACACTCTGTAAACATACTTGCTCATCTTAACCCACGGTTCAGCCACCATGGAAGGAGCATACATATAAATCTAGGTGAACTTCAATCTCTACTCTTGAACTAACATAGAACCTTGCCTCAAATTCATGAACTCTTTGACCTTAGCTTACCTCTACTCCCTCGGGAAGAATCGGTCAAGAAAAACCCTCTCAAAGTATTCCCAAGTCATAGGAACCACATCCCTAGATCTAGAATCTTTTCACCGAGTGAACAAAATATGATTCACGTTCTTGAGTTGATAGGAAGCTAGCTCAATACCATCAACACCACCCACCTGTATTACACCAAAGATCCTTTTTACCTCATCCAAGAAATTTTACGAATCCTCACAAACTTTAGAACCCAAGAACTCAGGTGTGTTCATGCATATTAAATCTCAAACTCAAGTCGCTACTCCACCTTGAGGGTGGTCGGGGATAGTAGCCTGATAATTGGCCTGAGCGGCCATAGTCTAAGCTAGCATATGAATGGAATTCCCAAACTCCGCATTTGTGAGCTCGGGGTCTAGAAATCAGAGGGTCAACATTTCAGGCGGCTCAACAAGGCATGGCATGACAAGGAGTCATAGTCTGAAATGCATAAAGAATAGATTAAAGGGGTAATAGAGTTAAACTCTATTGTACGATATTGAACATGAAAGAAGTGATGTTTTTCTTAACACACCTCATAGCTTCCCTCTTATAATTGTGGCATGCCTCACAAACATGAAAGAGACTCTACTTGATATGGCTTTTAGAAACCCTAGAACTCTTGAACCTGGCTCTGATACCAAGTTTGTCACAATTAGAGACTACACCCTAGGCATAACACGAGACCCGGAACCACAAAGTGTCCCAAGTTATCCCTTGGTCATAGCATATTCAGATATTCATAGGAAAGCATAGCATAAGCATAAATAAAAAGCTATACAACCCAATTCGTAAATGATAAAGTCAAGATGAAACATAATCCAAAAGAGAGACTCGAATACTATTTATGTCTAAAAGCCTCTAACTGTCATAAGAGTCTATGGGACAATACCCCAACTAACTCAGAAATCCAAAGAAAGAACATGAAAGTAACTAACATACCTATGGTCCTCGAGTAATAGGGAATCACCAACCATATCTGGAGGACTGATAACATCTAGACACGAACCGGAGGGAAGAGCCTGAATCTGCATCATCAAAAGGATGCAGTGCAAATATGTGTCAGTACTATTAGATGTACTGAGTATGTAAGATATGTATAAATGTAGTAAAACCTACTTAAAGCATAGTAAAAACTGAATCCATGCATAATAAGAGAAATCATAAGATATATCATAATTTAAACATATGGTAAGAGATATCAAAGCATAAGACATGAAACCATTCATACGGGAGTTTCTCTTAACCGACATAAACCATGATGAGCTACATGGATTCCAGTGTCATACACCCATACCAAAAAAAGTTGTCCTAACCGGCCAAGGTTAGAAGCTTATCTATCAGGATCCTGTCATAAACTACAGAGGGAGACCTACAGTGGTAACATAGTTATGGGACTTAAGGGTATGTTAAACCCTAGTCCAACTTGGTTCTAAATACTACTCCCAAAACATACATATAGCTCAATTGATACTTGTGATATATCTAATGATAAATCTATTTGAAAAGCATAATGACATATCTAATGTCTTGGAATTCACATATCATAAGTCTCCAAACTTAGCATAGCCATAATTCAAAAATATATTTTTCTTTCTAAATTCAGAAATTGAAAAATTAGGCATGCAATTTCATTAATACATAAGGTCATGTTATATAAACATGCCAATTTTCACTTGAAAACATGTAATTAAGTGAAATCATACTAGAAATAATATTTAATGCATGGGATTTTGAAATCGATTAATAAACCTCAAATAAATCATATATAAGTAATGAGAAATCATGAATTGATGCTTTAAAGGTGAATCCGTTAGTTTTCCCCAAATTGGGTAAGAACCCTAATTTCATAATTTCGTAAATCAAAGTAAAACATGGGGTTTTGGGCATAAGGGTGAAAGGAATCCCTCATTAAAAAACCCACATACCTTATTGAAGCTTGCTTGATCTAAGATTATAAGAAATTGAGGCTTGAACTTGGAGCTTGAAATTTGGAGCTTGAAGGAGTTCTTTTACTCTTTTGGTAGATGAATGAGGAGTAATGAAAGAGTTAAGCTAATAGGAGTCGAAACACTACTAAATGTGGCAAAAAAGACCTCACATAAGATTTAAAAGGATGGGTAATTATAGAAATACTCCTCAGATTTAATTAGGGAAAAGTTGTTAAAAATCTCAATTTCAGTTTCCAAGGGTCCCTTCCACGAGCCATAGAAGTAACCATGGTCCGTGGATTGGAGTCGTGGTTCCTGAGCCAAAATTCCAAGCTGTAGATGAGTTTTTACGATTCAACAAGATGACCCATAGAAACTTCTACGGTTCATGTCACCCACTCATGGTTCCTGAAAATACTGGTAACTCTTAGTCTAAGTTCCACGAGTTGGTTCCATGACTCATGGAACTATCCACGGATCGTGAACCTGAATCATGGTTCTCAGACCTGAGGATGATCTGCAAGACTAGTTTCATGGATCACTTCCATGACTCGTGGTTCTATCCACGGCTCATGGACTTGACTCGTGATCCCTGGAAGTTTCAATTTTTTTAGAGTTCGTAAGTTTAAAAGCTGAATCGAATTCTGGGGTGTTACAAAAAGTTGCCTCTCAATCTATCATAGGAAAACACCAACCCGATTTGACACAAAAGCAAAAGAAAGGAAAAAGGAAAATAAAGAAAAAAATTTTGCTCCTTGGGAAAGAACCATGGCATTAAGAAAGCCCTCGAAGTTTATTGCTAAACTACTATTAACAAGGGGGTTACCAATTTGTGCGCTCATGAATCATTTCAAAAAAAAGCCTCGACGTAGGCTCTTAGCGCATTTTCATGGCACGGTAGCAAGATAATGGAATCGTGTAAGACTAACCCGGCACACAACTAAGAATTAAAAAATCAATCCTTGTGAGGGCACAATTAAGCTCAAAACCATAATAAAAAGGCTCGACAAGGGCAATATCATCACAATCATCCAACATGCCCGACAAGGGCCAAATCGTATCTAGCAAGGAAACTAAAAATGTCAACAAGGCCCGACAAGGGTAATAAAATATCTCAAGCCCAACACGGGCAACCAACAATCAAATCAAAATAAACACCACATCCCCACATAAAAAGAAGCATTGCCCTCCATGCTTTAAGATCAAATAAGGAGAGAAGTAGTGAAACTCCCTGGAGGCCTATGCCTCATCATCATCAACTGGTGCTTTATCAACTGCGATATTTATACTAGGACCTACACCACCCTTTTGGGAGTGTGCTGTCACAGTGGAGTCCCTGAGAGCCTGATGGAACACTGGGTTATTGTCATTAACTAGCTCTGCATCCTCATCACCAGGCAGATAAGCTTCATCATCCAGATAAGATGCAAATAAGTCATCCATGGGTCCACGAGTGTGATGGAGTGGGGGTAAGTCGCTCAAGTCTGCCTCCTCAATTGGCTGCTTCCCTTTAGCTTTGTTAACATCCTTCCTGAGTTTTCTGATGGCCCCTTCGACGACATCCACCCTTTTGCAAATCGAAAAAATGCTCCCCACAACTTCTTTGATATCCCTCTTAACAGCCCTATCAATTAATCCTGGCAGACCTTTCGCTAAATCTATCAATTGCCTCTCATGGTTGTATGTTTTGTCAATCATATCTTGCAGTCCACTTTTGGTCAAAGTAGGTACGGGGGAATATGCATGTGCCTCTGATGTAGCCCGAGAAAGGGATGAAATAGTTTCTTTGGCATGTAACTCATCACTCTCAGCAATCGCTGATGCCTACCCTACGCCTTTTGAATCTAGGGGAATCCCTTTCAGTCATATTATCACGATTGATCACCCAAACAACATGGGTGACCTTCTCGTAGCTGAAGTATGGGATGTTGGCCTTGGCATACAACTTGATAATCAGCACTGGGAAAGGGAATGAGTCATTACCCCTGCGTGCTTTCCTCTAAATCTACATGGCTGTAATTTCCCCAAAATGCACATGCTCCCCTATCATAATGGCAATAAAAAAAATGGCTCCCTCTTGAGTCATCTTCTGGTCATTCTTAGAGGGTAGAAATTGGATACAGACGAGATCATACCACAAACGGGCCTCAAAGTACAAAGTTCTTCTCAGAATATCACCTTCCACAGTAGCCTAGATAGGAGTGGACGGAGCGAGGATAGGAGCGGCATCACGATAAGGGTTTACTTCGGCCGTGAACTTGTCCATGAGAGTAGATGCATGTTTGATTAGGTGTCCCCAATAGATGGCATTGATGGTAGCAAGGGTGATGCAAACTCTCTTGCCCCTTACTATAACAGAATCCAAAATGGGTAATTTCTCCGCAACCCCTTTATATCCCTTGTAATCCTAATTAGCTTGATAAGTCGTAAATAACTCCCGCACGACTTCCTCATAATATCCCCCGGGTACATCCTAAAAATGAGAGTAGATGCATGTTTACTTCGGCTGTGAACTTGTCCATGAGAGTAGATGCATGTTTGATTAGGTGTCCCCAATAGATGGCATTGATGGTAGCAAGGGTGATGCAAACTCTCTTGCCCCTTACTATAACAGAATCCAAAATGGGTAATTTCTCCGCAACCCCTTTATATCCCTTGTAATCCTAATTAGCTTGATAAGTCGTAAATAACTCCCGCACGACTTCCTCATAATATCCCCCGGGTACATCCTAAAAATGAGAGTAGATGCATGTTTACTTCGGCTGTGAACTTGTCCATGAGAGTAGATGCATGTTTGATTAGGTGTCCCCAATAGATGGCATTGATGGTAGCAAGGGTGATGCAAACTCTCTTGCCCCTTACTATAACAGAATCCAAATTGGGTAATTTCTCCGCAACCCCTTTATATCCCTTGTAATCCTAATTAGCTTGATAAGTCGTAAATAACTCCCACACGACTTCCTCATAATATCCCCCGGGTATATCCTAAAAATGGTTCCACTCTCGTTCAGCAAACTAACGATGCATGTTGGGTAGTTCATCCCCAACTTCCCCCAAGTTAAAACTCTGCTCTTCATTGAATGTCCCATTCTTATCCCTCTTATAAAAGGCCTTCATGCCTTCCACCCTAAAGTGGATCCTTGCCTCATCTGTGGCTGTTACTTTCCTTGGTTGGCTACCTATGTTGCCCCTTTTAGAAGACATGTTCTGCATATGGAGATTGTGAGACCAAAAAAAAAGCAAAATCTTAGAGGGGTATTGGACATAAGTAAAAGAAAAAGACTAAAAAGCAGTTAACAAACTAGAAAGATTATAATGCAAATAAGTAGAAAAACAAAGTAGGTGGTTGACAGCTCATGCAGACCATATGAAAAATGCACAAGACATAATGCGCATCGCACATGACGTCGCATGAGCTACCAGATCCTTTAACTATTTTTCCACTGAGGTGCGATTGTTGGTGCGATTTGCATGCTCAAAAGTGCGCGTCACACCCTGTTTCGCACCTCGAAATAGGTAGTAATGAATTTTTCAGGAGGTGAAGTGTCTTGTGCATTTCATATATCAAAATCCTCGCACCATATGCGAAACGCACAAGAGAAAAATTTGAATTTTTAGTTTCTTGTGTTCTTGTGAATTACACATGTGATTCGTGGAGTAAGATTTGCATAAGGCACTTGGCACCAAGTAGTAAACCAGCAGTTTAAACATTCGGGGGCATAACATAACATTACCACAATTTATCCGGGTACTCAGACTTTCCTGGATTTTATTATCACCAATCAAAACAAAAGAAAAACTCAATGATTTCCCTTAAGAAGGATGTTATCCCATCTATCATTGGGAACATCAAGCCTTCAATTGCAGTACTTAGGCATAAAACTTCAACAATAATTTCTACCTCCATGTACAAGATCATATACCCAACAAAATATTCAACAAAGAACATAAGCAAACAATAATAGCAGATTTTAGCCCCACACAATAATTCTCAACCAAAACATATGAAGAACGACGATCTTCCCTTAAGAATGACATCACCCAATCTATCATAGGGCAAGATCATGCATCAATCACAAGTGGGTTACTCAGACTTCACCCCAAACACAGATTTTCAAGGCTAAAAACTACTACAATTAACATGCATTATCCCAATATCAAGTTCTACCAAGTTGATCCTAAGAAAAATCCACAATACAATTCAAAATTGGGGACACAAAAATTTTGGATCTCACCCAAAATCAACATGGCAATTCTAACAAGCTTGCTTCACAATATAAGTTCCCAATCAATATAAAAACATGTATTTAACATCAGGGAACTTAATACAAGTGAAGATTAAATAAGAAGAAGCAAAAATTAAAGATTTTGGAGAGCAACAATGGTGACCTAACAACCTTGCTCGGAGAAATGATGACGACAACACTAGGTGGAGTGGCGGTGGAGATTGGGTGAGGAGGATAAAAGTTTAGGGAAGTTTGAGGGATTTGTGTGAGGTTTTTGGAGAGAATTCGAGAGATTGTATGAGAAAATATTGAGAGAAAGAGGAGGGTGGCAGAATAAAAAGGGAAAATAAGAAGAAAATTTGGCTGGGTAGATCTTCGGGTCGGGTCGATTAACGGGTTAGGTCAATTAAAATTTGAAATTTACCTTTGTGCACTGCGACATGGTATTTGCACAAGCCTTTGTGTGGACCGCATGTCATTTTGCACCTTACCTTTCCATGCCCCAAACTTGGCCAGCTTTCTGTTTCATCATGTGATGGAAGTGTGACGCATATTTGGGCTTGTGCAGACTGCACAGCCCAGCACACATCACCTCCAATTTCAGAATTTTTCTCCCAGGCTTCTGTTTTAACATGTGTTAGGTCGTGCAATTAGAACAATGGCTTCTGCTAACTGCACAGTCCTGTGCATGTATCTTTTATTCCTTGTTTTTCCACTTGTTCATTCCTCTGCTCCTAAGAACAACAAAAGATAACCAAAAATAAAGTAAAAACACTTGGGTTGCCTCCAAAGAAGCGCTTGATTTAATGTCGCTGCTCGAATATAGTACCTTAACCTTAGTCTTTGTAGTATAGTGGTAAGTATTCCTGCCTGTCACGCAGGTGACCCGGGTTTGACCCCCGTCAATGGCACCATTTTTGATAATGCTCAAACATACTCTCCTAAAAGGAGGTATCATCGATTGTTAGAGCAAAACATATTTATAGTACCCGATAGGTGTCGGGATCGACCCTATAGAGAATTTAGAGTTTAGCCTAGGTGATTGTAAATGGACCTCACACGAGAGTAGATTTCTCAACAACAATAATGTAAAAAGGAGGGAATTAGAAATCTGTCACAATTCGAATTCCAAACAACACAGTAATTCAAAATGCAAGGTGTAAACAATAGAGGGAGGACGACTAGGGATGTGCTTCCGATGGGTCTTAAATACGGGTCAAGGTACTTGCTCAATTGCATAAATTCCTACTAAATAATATAGGTAGTGTTGGTTTTAGGCATGCTTATTAATCTCTCAATCAAAACAAACATATATCGAATGGTTTTTATTCAAACACCATTGTTTAGGAAAATAACCAACCAACATATGCTTGGGGAGGTCACCCTATTTCTAGCTTAGACCCTTAAATGGGTGTTTCCGGTGATCTGAGTTATTTCTAGCCTTAATCTAGGTGGAATCTCAAGTACCCACTAGCAATTTGACATCTGAAATTATAAACTTCTTTCTCAAGCAAGGATATTGATAACGCTCAAAGTACCCCTCCAATTAAGAAGCGTAAGCGATCGTTTGTCAAATACAGAACCCAACAAAGGTTGGGGTCGATCCCACAGAGAATATGGTGAAAGTTAAGTCTTTAGTGAATTAGTTGACTAATGGTCAATAGTTTCCGGTAAATAAAGGGGGGGGGGGGTTTGTGTGAACAAAGTGTAAAAAAAAAGAACAATAATGTAGGAGTGATAATCAATATGAGAGCGAACTAGGGAAGTGTTCACCATGGCGTTGTAACAATGTCGATTCTAAGCTTAACCGGGTTCTTTCTTTATGTATGTCACGATGTGATTGAATTAATGGTATCATCTAAACGTTTCTCAATCAAATAGACGAATTTACTTTTCAATTCTCTCGAACTTGAAAAGGTGTGCTTTTAGATTTCAATCCTAAACATCAAGTAGATTAATCTAGTTACAGCATTAATCATAAGACGAGAGTTTGTAGTCTCGAATCCTCGTCGTTAATCAAGTTTCCCGGTTTTAATCTCTTTACTCAAGCAAATTAAACCTAGGCATGTTCTAATGTTTGCAACCACTAGAAAACGTTACATAATGAATGATTAACAATGTGACAACATATATATTGAACCCGTCGCTACCCGGAATCTATCTTGCTACGTTTGCCATGGCTCCCACAACCCTAGTTGTGGGAGGTTTAGTTCCTCATGCTATTAAGAAAATAGAAGAGAATGGTATTCATAATAAGGAGAAGATATTCTTACAATATAATGAAAACAAATCTTCAATGATCCAAGAACAAGAAAACCAAGATCCCAAGAACGATTCAAGAACACGATTTCAAGACAAAGAAAACTTGTTTCTTGCTCTCAAATTCTCTCCTAAAACTATTGGGAGAACTATTGTAAAAAGCTTGACAAATAAAATAAACCTAACATAGGGTATTTATAGGAGTATAGGAAACAAATCCCAAAAACGTTAGGATTCCGCGTAGCGGACTGCCTAGGTGTGACGCCTTGGGCGACGGACCGTCACCACCTTGACGGCCCGTCACGGTGGCCGTCACCACTAGGCAGTGGTGCTGCCCCATCTTGACGCCTTGGGCTTGACGGTCCGTCATGAGCTTGACGGTCCGTCACACGGACCGTCACTCTTATCCAGAACGTCGTTTTGCCTGTATTTCCTTCCGTTTCCATGTTTGTCTCCATTTCCTACAAATATAACATAAAACCATCAAAAACGACGACGGTTGCTTGAAAACGTACGATTATTCTTAGTTAAAAGGAGTCGAAAGTGCCGTAAAATGGCGGCACATCAACACCCTCAACTTAGACATTCGCTTGTCCTCAAGCAACATAACATAAAAGAAAAACAACATGATGACTCAACTAAGAAAACAAACTCGTGTCTCTAGCAACTCATGATCATTCAACATCTTATTCCGTTTTAACTCAAGCTCCCTCGTAGCACACAAATGTATGAAACACTAACTTGCATGGATCCAAACATGTCATTCCGATTTGATAGAACATTCTACATACAAACGCGCAGCTATCCTAACAATCAATAGACAATACAGAAATCTTGGTGCCCTCACCACAAAGAAGTCCCACACAAGATTTGGGACTAGGTAAGTGCTCACACTCACAAACGATTTCGAACAATGCACATGCGATACCATAGGCTTGCCCTTACTATTCTATTTCAGTTCTTCAGAAAGCCGCTCAGGATCACTACAAGACTTGTTTTGGCTTGTAATGAGGCTTCAGGTGCAGGTAGGATACATTTAGGGGTTAGTGACTAAGCCCTCCTTGGAACCACCGACGTCTTATTACCACATACTTTACTTTGTCCATCCTTATTCACCCTTTTATTTCCTTCTCTCTAGCTACAGGTGCGGCCTCTTTATTTTGACAATTCTTTTTATTACTTTTTCGATCTTTCTCATCTCTTTTTTTTTTCTTCTTTTCTTAGGCACACACCCGAATTTTCATTCTATTCACAACCAATCTTCTCCATCCTCTTTTTCTTATCATTCACCTCTATAGTAGCCACCCTCAACTTAGGCTGATTGCCTGAGTTGAGGTGCACAATGTCCACGGAAGGACCAGGGCCAAAATAGGGTTTACCTCTATAGTAGCCACCCTCAACTTAGGCTGATTGCCTGAGTTGAGGTGCACGATGTCCAAGGAAGGACCAGGGCCAAAACAGGGATTCAAAGTTAAACAGGAACGGTGACAGGTTATTGAACGAACAAGGTTAATTATGGCTCAAACAGGGATCAAAGGGATTATTTACATTTGGACGGTCTTATAGGTTAAGTGGACTGCACACAAAAAGGGCCTGTGATCCTTTCCTAAGCAACCAACTTCAACCTTTAACAAAATAGACCGGGCAAGTTCTCGATGCATGCACATAGTAAGAATTTATAACAATGCGCTCACACACACTTGGCACCAAGAAACTATACCACTACCGACTATCAAGACAACAACTCGACTTAAGCATACTTATTCCTATCATAATCAGACAATGACATTCAAGGATCCAGACAGTCAATCGTTTCAACATAAGCTCAAAACCAGAAATTTTTTCAGAGGGGGCTCCTTTTAGTCAAGAAAAACGCCACATGCTTTCTATAGACACTAGAAAACAAATAAAAATTTAAACGACAACCTAAACATGCCGGTTCTACTAGATAGCACACCGGAGGGAAAAGAACTCGGCAACAAAAACCCTCGGTGGTGACTCACAGGTTTCCCAACACCCTCAACTTAGACTCATGCATTGTCCCCAATGCATACATGTGAAAACTAAAACTGTGAGAATAAGGAATACCTGTGAAGTCCATAGGACTCAGATTCTGACATGATGTTGGAGACCGCCAGGGTCTCCAAAGCAGGAGAACTCGATGGAGTGTGTGCTCGCGACAACCTCATGTTGCGTTCCAGCTTCCTCTTTTGTTGGCTCCATAGCTAGTCGCGACAACTTCTTCGCTCTTTCTTTGCAGATTCTCTTGCGGTGTTTTCGTTTTCTTGATCTATTTTCACCGCTTTCCTTTTCCTGCTTCACCTCTTGCGATCGCGACCTTACTCTCATTACAGCTCGGGTTTCAACACAACCCTTCTCCTCAAGATACACATCCGCAGGAATTTCCTTAATAACATTGACGACCGCGACCAGCCTCATGTCACTTGGTTGCTTCATCAATTTGGAAACATCGAACTTGACAACTTCATTGTTTAGCCTGAAGGTCAGTTCATTTCTTTCCATGTCAACCAACACTCTAGCCGTGGCTAACAATGGTCGTCCCAATATTATGAGAACTTCAAAATCCACTTCGCAATCCAAGATCACAAAGTCAGCGGGGAATATAAGCTTACCAACCTTGACTAGCACATCGGACAATATTCCCACCGGTCGCTTTACCGAACGGTCAGCCATCAATACTCTCATGGACGTTGGTTTAGGTGATCCCAAGCCCAATTGCTTGTAGACTGCTAGCGGCATCAAGTTGATGCTAGCACCAAGATCACATAAGGCTTTCCCGAAGTTGAGCTTCCCAATGGTGCAGGGAACCGTAAATGCGCCTGGGTCTTCCTTCTTTTCGACTAACGACCTTGAGGAAATAGCGCCACAGTGGTGGAGGTTATCTTCTGGTTCGAAACTCACCGACCTGTTCTTTGTAATCATGTCCTTCATGAACTTGGCATATCGGGCATTTGTTCAAGCACTTCCACCAATGGGATGTTTATTGATATCTACTTGAGCATGGTCAGAAAATTGAGGAACTTACCATCTTCCATTTTATTCTTCAGGCATTGTGGGAAGGAGGTGATGGTCGAGGCATCATAGTTGGAAGCTTTTCAGCTTCCTTGCTTTTCTCCGCGGGCTTTTGAGTAGCCTTTTCAACCTCTTTGTCATTGGCGTTATCACCCTCAACTTGAGTCTGAATTACCGGATGTGATTCCGGTAATATTTTGCCGCTTCTTGTAGTGATCGCCATACATCTTGCGTCGTTCCTCGGGTTTTGAATCGTGTCACTCGGCAAGGTACCTGTCTTCCTTGGGTTTAGAGATGCCGAGATTAAGCCCACTTGCTGCTCTAATTGCTTAATCGAAGTGGAATGCTCCTCCACTATTTGACTCATGGCCGATAACTCAGTCCTTATCTCCTTCACCCCAGAGTCAGTCGATTCTACCTTCAGCAGCATCTTCGCCATCATGTTCTCTAGCTTGGAAGTCCCTGCCTCGTTGCTAGCTTTATCCCGAGTACCAGGTGGTACATACAACCCACCTCTATCAGTGTTATTCCTCCAATTTCCTTGCTCGCGATCTCTGTAACCAGCTTTCTCATAGTAGTTGTCCTTCTGATAGGTCCGACCTTGGTTTCCTTGGCCATTGGCCTGGAAACCCCCCAAGTAATTCGCCTCCTCATCAGTTTCCAACTCTGCTGTTCTACCTTGGGAACCAACAGCTTTCACCTTCTCTACGCCTCCCGAAAATAAGTGCTTTGTCAATAGGTCCAACTGCGTTTTCAGATGCGCCATGTCTTGGTCGCGCTCCTCCTCTTTTCTGCGCTGCTCAGCTGACATACAAACTGCATAAGTGCTAGCTGCTACCTCTGTATCCCGTGTATGCCAGGCCCTGTTGGTTTTGGTGAGCCTGTCCAAAGTAGTTGTGGCCTCAACGAAAGTGAGGCCCATGAATGCACCACCTGGTGTGTTGTCTAACGTCGGCTTGGTAGCCAAATTCAGTGCCCTGTAGAACGTCTGCATCAAGAAGTTGTCGGTCAACTGATGGTTCGGGCATTGTGTGAGCTTCTTCTTGAACCGCAACCAAGTCTCATGTAAAGCTTCGTGGGGTTGTTGTCTGAAATTATATATTTCATCCCTCAACTGTATCATCCTAGAGGGAGGAAAGAACCTTTCTTGGAAAGCTCCTTTCAACTCTCCCCATGTTGTGATAGAGTCGGGGGTCAGCTCTGTCAACCACAATGCTGCCTCATCAGACAGAGACAACGGAAACAACCTGAGCCTGATTGCCGTCTGACTTGCTCCAGGCAACTCGAACGATTTGCAGATCCCGACCAAATTCATCAGGTGCTGGTTTGGATCATCACCAGCGGCACCACGGAACACTCCTCTCAAGTTCAACAGCTGGATCATCGTGCTAGTGATGTTGAACTTGGCTCCGGGCACTAGCGGTGGAAGAGCAATGGAGCCCGTAGCGCCAACTCCATCCAAGTCGATATCCTCTTCATTCAGCATAACATCGTCCTACAGACCACCAGCATTCAGATTTTGTTGGGCCTGCAGTTCTGCAGCGAGCCTTGCTGCCTCTTGTTGTGCGGCCATATTCCGCCTTAACGTTCTAGCAAGCTCGGGGTCGTAAGGTAATGTTGATTCACCCGAGCGCCGGGTACTTGGCATGCACAACTCTGTACCCTGTCAAAACAAAAACAAGAAATAAACGTAAAAGCAGGAAAGTATGACTAAGAGTCAAATAAACACATCGGACTTCACAAACAACCGTATTCCCCGGCAATGGCGCCATTATATGATAACGCTCAAAGTACCACTCCAATTAAGAAGCGTAAGCGATCGTTTGTCAAATACAGAACCCAACAAAGGTTAGGGTCGATCCCACAGAGAATATGGTGAAAGTTAAGTCTTTAGTGAATTAGTTGACTAATGGTCAATAGTTTCCGGTAAATAAAGGGGGGGGGGGTTTGTGTGAACAAAGTGTAAACAAAATGAACAATAATGTAGGAGTGATAATCAATATGAGAGCAAAGTAGGGAAGTGTTCACCATGGCATTGTAACAATGTCGATTCTAAGCTTAACCGGGTTCTTTCTTTATGTATGTCACGATGTGATTGAATTAATGGTATCATCTAAATGTTTCTCAACCAAATAGACGAATTTACTTTTCAATTCTCTCAAACTTGAAAAGGTGTGCTTTTAGATTTCAATCCTAAACATCAAGTAGATTAATCTAGTTACAACATTAATCATAAGATGAGAGTTGGTAGTCTCGAATCCTCGTCGTTAATCAAGTTTCCCGGTTTTAATCTCTTTACTCAAGCAAATTAAACCTAGGCATGTTCTAATGTTTTGCAACCACTAGAAAACGTTACATAATGAATGATTAACAATGTGACAACATATATATTGAACCCGTCGCTACCCGGAATCTATCTTGCTACGTTTGCCATGGCTCCCACAACCCTAGTTGTGGGAGGTTTAGTTCCTCATGCTATTAAGAAAAGAGAAGAGAATGGTATTCATAATAAGGAGAAGAGATTCTTACAATATAATGAAAACAAATCTTCAATGATCCAAGAACAAGAAAACCAAGATCCCAAGAACGATTCAAGAACACGATTTCAAGACAAAGAAAACGTGTTTCTTGCTCTCAAATTCTCTCCTAAAACTATTGGCAGAACTATTGTAAAAAGCTTGACAAATAAAATAAACCTAACATAGGGTATTTATAGGAGTATAGGAAACAAATCCCAAAAACGTTAGGATTCCGCGTAGCGGACTGCCTAGGTGTGACGCCTTGGGCGACGGACCGTCACCACCTTGACGGCCCATCACGGTGGCCGTCACCACTAGGCAGTGGTGCTGCCCCATCTTGATGCCTTGGGCTTGACGGTCCGTCACGAGCTTGATGGTCTGTCACACGGACCGTCACTCTTATCCAGAACGTCATTTTGCCCGTATTTCCTTCCGTTTCCATGTTTGTCTCCATTTCCTACAAATATAACATAAAACCATCAAAAATGACGACGGTTGCTTGAAAACGTACGATTGTTCTTAGTTAAAATGAGTCGAAAGTGCCGTAAAATGGCGGCACATCAGATATAACCAAGTACGGTAAATCAATGTTTGCAACCATCAATTGTAGAGTTAAAACATGGTGAAATCACTAGACCCATATCATATTAGCAATTATAAACACAAATAACCAAGACCCATACCTTTTTATCAAGTACCATCATCTACACATCCCAAGACAAGGAAACTTAGCCACTCATGCTAATGGAAGAAGAAAGTATACCCATAGGGAAATTCAAACTCCTTTACATTAATTGTAGCAAGAATCCGATATCCAAGCGCAAATTTACAAGCCTAAGGTGGAAGATTGATAGAATGGATTGAAACCCTATTTCTTGACTTGGGAAAGAAACTTTCTTCAAATGTTCAAAAACTATTCAAAAACTATTGAAAACTATCTAAAATAGTACCTGAATTGTGTTTAGAAACATTCTCAAAATGTCATACAAAATTTGACAAAAATGCCCTTCGAGGGCTGTGCGATGTGATGTACGGTTCGCACATCGTGAAGTTCACATCGCAAAACACTCTTCAGTGGTCCAGTGACTTGAGACGAATTAGGAGCTTCATGCAAAGTGGGTGCAGTTTGCACCAGGCAGTGTGCGCGTTGCACAGCGACCGCACCCCTTAACAGATACTTCAGCAATATATTAGCCTTGTGTGGTGAGAGGTGTGGACCGCAAATCGTGTTGTGCGTGTCGCATGAGGTCTGCACCTCTCGGTAGAAACTCCATCTTGTTCAATCCTTCACACTTCAGCTCCTTTTCAGCTATTTTGGGTCCAATTCCTTGATTTCCACCTTAGGACAAGAGTACCTTCATTTATGTCAATAAAGTCCATAAGAACCTCTAAATCTTATCAAAACATAGCAATAATTCATGAATAAAGTCTAAATGAGTCGGTAGATTACCGACTCATCACCATATGGTAAGGAGAAATAGAAATGGGCATGGTTCCCGGCTCTAATTCAATAGCAAAGTCGATATCTCTCTCAAGTGGGAGGCCTGGTAAGGAACAGATTTAGGAAATCTATAATTATAGGAACCGACTCAAGAGAAGAAGGGTCGGTACTTGCAACTGGGACGTATGCTAGATAAGCCAAGCACCCGTGAGAAATCAACTTCCTAGCTTGAAGTCAACAAATGATCCAAAACAACCGTGGATACACCAGGCATGTCTATTGTAATGGTCTTGGCATAGCAATCCAAAACTGCACGGTAAAGGGATAACCAGTCCATGCCCAGAATCACGTCGAGGTCTAACATATCAAGAATCATCAAATCACCCCAAGTCTCCAAATCACCAACAGAAATGATTCAAGACCTCACAATCTGATCCATTACTAAATAATCTCCTACTGCGGTCAAACCAGATACAAGCACAGATAACGGGTCACTAGCCAACCCCAATCAAGGAAAATAGTAGGCAAAAACATACGAGCAAGTAGATCTAGGATCAAATAAAGCAAAAGTTGGTCGATTGTATACAAAAATCGTACCTCTGATCACAGCATCTGAGGCCTCTGCCTCTGGTCTCCTAGGTACCGCATAAAGTTAACGATGACCACTACCTAACCAACCGCCATTCCTACCATATGTCCTGCCTTATGGGGCACCACACCTATCCTGACCACCACCTCCTATAGCTAGTGCCTGAACTATGCGGATAGGCTGAGCCAGCTGAGCGGCTGGCTGAACTGTACCCCACAGGGGGAAATCTCTAGCATAATGACCAACAATACCACAATCATAACAAGGCCTTGAAGGCCTAAATTGTCAAGAAGAAACAACAGAACCTGTATGGACACCACGAACTGATGCCCCAGAAGTTATACCTCTGAAAGACTGACCACTGTAGCCCTGCTGGCTACTCTGACCTTTCTCAAACTGATACGCACTAGAAGACTGAAGTGAAACCTAAACCGGTCGACTAGACTCACCCTGGTATTGCTGTGGCTGATAACCTCGGTCCCACTAGCCTGAACCTCTACTACCATGATGAGAACCACTTTAGATACCCTGATCTCGAGGCCTCTTATCTCTGGCGCTGGAATCTTGATGATGAACATCCTCTATAGTATGGGCGTAGTCTATAATATCCTGGAATGATCGACCACTAGCAACCAATATCTCAACTGGCTCTCTAAACTTTGTTCGCAATCCCCAAACAAACCTACAGACTCTGTCGAGCTCGGTAGGCAAGATCATAGCCCCAAATAGAGCAAGCTGCTAGAAGCGAGTCCCATACTCCAATATAGTCATCGAACCCTGCATAAGTCTAGCGAACTTCTCCCTATGACGCTCTTTGTCGCTCTGTGGCAAGAACTTGGACATGAAGGCCTCATAGAACTCTTACCAAGATAACGAAGGTGATGAAGATTGTCTGCAAGCAACCTGGTCCCTCCACCATAACTTAGCTAGGCCCTCCAGCTACTAAGTAGTATACCCAAATCTGTGAGTCTCTAGTAAACCCAAATAGTGTAGAATCTCCTCACATATAGTAATAAAATCATGTGGATCCTCACCAGAAGTACCGGCGAATCTCATAGGTTGCAATCTGAGAAACCTACCCAACGCATTCTGCTCTGTCTCTTTCATAGCTGGGCGAGGAGCAAGAGGTTGTGCAACAAATAGAACCGGAATAACCTCAGCATGGGGAGCCACAGTAGTAGGTTCAATCTTGAACTCTGTGCACCCTGGGTTGCCCCCTGAGCGGATGTATGTGCTACCTTAGCAGGCTGATCCCTGATCATACCCAGTAACTGTAGAAGTAAATCCTGAATACCTGAAGACTGAGCTGGGACTAAAGCTGGCACAAAAGTAGGGATAAAGTTGGTGGTACCTAGGTTGTCCCCTGGTCCACATGTTACTGCTCGGGAACAAACTCGGTTTCATACTCAGGCTCAACCTCGACCCTACGAGCTCTAACTGGTGCCAGTGCTTAGGAACGTCCCCTAACCTTACCCTTGCCACCTCCCCAGCCCCTAGCTGGAGTCGGGGGTGTTGGAGTCGAAGGATCCCCCCGCCTGATGTCGATGATCTCGTATGAACCATCTGCGGGAGAATGAACTAGAATAAGTGAGATTTCAAGAAACTTTAAAGGATACTTTGCACGAGATAGATGCAAGAAAAGTCCATATTTTCTAAGATGCCACTGTAGCTTCCCAAAGATTGAGTACAGATGTCTCCGCCCTGATCCGCAGGACTATACTAGACATTGGCTCCTATTTTGATGACACCGATGAACCTAGAGCTTTGATACCAAGCTGTCACGACCCAGTTTTCGATCATGATGGAACCTACAATCCTCCAGTAGGTAAATCAATCTTCGTAGCCCAGAACGGTTAGTAATGGGATACTATCTAACAAGCATGTGGAAGAAAACATAATATAAGCGGAAGCAAGGGATATACAATAAAGAAAAGGGACAAAAACAATATATATAGAAGCTAAATCCATCCTAAAAGCTAGTATCATAATATAAGAGCATGAACTACATCAACAGAGTACAAAGGATCCGAAAATGATATATACATATCTCCGATTAGTAAAAGAGTACATGATACAAAATATGAACTAAAAGCTAAGCTACGATCACCAAGAGCTCACCCTCAATCTCGTATAGTCCCCAAAAGATCAAATAGCATGAGTCTCCAATGGATCAGCAGTAATAGCCCACACTGGGATCTGCACCAGAAGATGCAGAGTGTAGTATGAGCACCAATTACTAAGCAACGAGTACCCAGTAGGTATCATAGGCCGACTGGATGCATATAATATTTATGAGCAGTAAAGTAGCAAAATAAAAGCAAATAGTCACGAAAAACAACGAATAAGCACGCGGAAGCTAGCAAAGAAGGATACAAGAAGAAAACAACATACTTGGCTAGCTACTAGAATATATATATCATAGTCACAGGTGAAAGAAATAAATAACGCACCTAGGACTTTTGCAATAACAATATATATAGAGAGTTTTTAGAAAATAGGCGGTATCCCGGTAACCTCAAGTAAAAAAGGGAGTAGGAAAGAAGAATAATAATAGCATGCTCAAAAATAAGATTAATAACAAAACCATACCAATAACACTACTCTCAAGTCAGGAAGGAATCAATCGAGAGCCTCAATGCAACTTATCAAGTTAAACAAAAGTATATAATGCAACCCTCAATATACAAAACATCATAGGAACCACAATAAGGATCAATATCTTGATAGATTAACTATAAGTCTACCTACAGTCCCAGTGGGTGCTTATACACCCGAGGAACACAAACAAGTGAACACAAACCCTCCGGCATCCCATACTACCAAAGCGTACACTCAGCAAACAGAAATCAATGGTGGAATCTCACTCAAATGGATGATATGATATTATATGTTGAAACAAAGTGTTAGTAGTGCCATATATTACCCTCTCCGGTACCTAAATGGCCCAATAGAGGTAGGATCCATGGATGAGATTCCCCTGAGTACCTATACTCTGCCATACACCCCTCATCCGATCACCCTCGGCCTATACAATATGGTTCAGAATGGTAGGGTCCATGGAGATCTACTCGTACACCACATACTAAATCTCATAACCTCAGTGTAATCATCTGGAGTGTTACTAGATCGAAATAAGTCATCAGATCTCAAAAGTCATGCCCAGAGTTTTACCAGGTCTAAATCAGTGAATCAAGTCTCAAAAACCCTTACAGGGTTCTCGGACATAACAGGGTCTAAAACAGTAATAACAACCCATCTGTGGCTTGGTTTGACCGAGTCTAGTACCATCTCAATCGATAGAAAATCAAATCTAGCACTACGAGTCTATTATAAGTATGAAAATAGTGATAAAATCAACCTTCTAACTTTCTTACCTTAAGAAGAACAATAAAAATAAGTGCCAAACCATTTTACAACCATTTTTATTGAAAACGGTCCCTCGGGGCCATGCAAAGTTTAGAAAACCATGTAAGGCAGGCCCAAAGCAAAAACTGTAGTAAAAATCATATGAAAAAACCTTTGTATATGCATGATAGATGGCATGCTCAAACACAACAGTAGCCCAATGGCTCACAATTAACCTATCGGTCCTGCACAGGATCCAATCGCTCTACAGCACAGGTAACAAGCCTAAGATCATAATTTCGATCCCGAGAACTCAAAAACATTCCTAAATAACCCACCATCTATGGTCCAGAGTCAAATATAAGGCCACAAAGGACCATATAGGTTATATGAGCAACTACAACCAATTTTATAACCAAATGAGTGAAATAATATAGACAAGAAAGAATGGGCAAGGTCTGGGGTACCAAGATAATAAACCCAATCCAAGGATGCTAATTAGTACAATTATATCCTATATATGCAAAGTCTAAAGGATTTAAACCGTAGCCTACCTGTCATCCGATGATAAGCTGCTGAATGGTAATGTTCAAGCTCGAACTTCTCCAAGAAACTCTAAACAGAAATCAAATTATCAAGAACATAAACAACACATTAAAATGAGACTAACAATACAAATATTGCTATAACTATAGCCGGGTTAAAATTTGGGTCACCGGCGGGCCCGTGGGCCTCACAATTTGAAGCCAGAAATGAACGAGTGCAAAGTGATCACAATTAACCCAAGGGTGCATGCTCAAAGAATTAGCATAATTGAGCAAGAATTCAGGGCTAAAAGCATCTCATCCAAACAAAGGAATTTAAAGGTAGAATTGAAGGAATTAAATCGGAAATTAACAATGAAACTAACTGAATTATGGATGGGAAAATGATCACAAAGCAATGAAGAAAATAGAGTTTTTTGAGTGGAGTTTTAAAATAAAGAGATAAGAAAGAGGTGGCCAAGATATAGGCTACCAGTGATGCCTATGCCTACACGGCCATGGGGCTTCCTACGCGGCCATGCGTATGCAGGCAAGAACTTGTTCACGCATAGGCAAGGCACTCGCAAGGCCAGGCGCTTACCCAGTGCGCATGCGGTCAAGCCGCCATGTACGTGGTAGTGCACACACGGCCCAGGTGCTGCCTAGGCAATGGCCGAGAAAATAGGGCAACTAACATACTTCATTGCAGATGCGACCAAGCCCCGCATGGGCGATGGACAGCATATGCCATGACAGAAACCAGCTGCCAATAACATCTCTAACTTGGAATTTGACTCCAACGGACCCTCGAGAACACATCCGAGGTCCCGCGAACATAAATGAGCTGATCTATTCGACTAAAAATGATATTCTGGACTCAATGAAATCAATACAAATCCCAACAAAGGTCGATTTGGTGAAAATTGAGCCTCACGCCCAAAAACCAACATTAGGCCAAACTTTCAAAAATGGAACCCTAAGGCCTAAAATGAGTTTGGAAGCCTCGGGACCAAACCAAAGGTCCTCCTAGCCTAAAGTCAATATTTCGTAGCTAAAAGCATTGTCAAAATTTCCATCTGAGGCTATCTTCTCCGAATGTTGACCAAAGTGAAACTTCTAAGTTTAATAGGCTAGAAAACACAGAAAATCACACAAAACCAAGGTGAAAGCTCCCAAACCCTGACCAAGGGTACACCTAGACCAAAATCCACACTCTAGAGCTAACAAAACTATCAAAATTCGA
This sequence comes from Jaltomata sinuosa, assembly GCA_003996215.1. Classification (NCBI taxonomy): domain Eukaryota; kingdom Viridiplantae; phylum Streptophyta; class Magnoliopsida; order Solanales; family Solanaceae; genus Jaltomata; species Jaltomata sinuosa. The sequence continues at coordinate 331,994 of QJPP01001836.1, read as the reverse complement.
TTATGATCATGTTTACCAAGAATGTTGACCGAAGTCGACAATTTCCTAAGTTAAAGCTCTAAAATGGGGATATGGTCATAACGACCAAACAAATAGCCAGGGCACTAAACCACCAGTCCTGGTAAGCCATAAATGAATTGGGGCCACTGTAGGCAAGCTCTAACAGTATAAAAAAGCATAAATACGGGAATGACCAAAAGGGTCATTACAATATGACTTGTGATTATGGTGTATACTTGTGATTACTAATGTATACTTGTATTTACTATCTTTTGAGATAACAAATAGAGAACACACAAAGATATTTTGACAGGAAAAAAAATAGGTACTTATTTAGATATGAGTGGCTCGAGTCTGATGTGATCCTACGAATGAGCGGTTATGTGATGGATCGAGTACCTGACCAGTATCGAACCTGGTTCAAATATAAGTGGCCCAAGTCTAATGTAAGATTATGGATGAGTAGTTATATGATGGATTGGGTACCATACTGGTATAGTACAGAGACACCTATGGTCCTTTGCAGGTCATGACTAGTTGGAAGAAAAAGACCCTTTAGCATATGTGTACAAATGTGTGTATGGATACATTACAAAGGGAATCTGATGAGATACAAAGGCCATACAACTCTGATTCAGAGTAAAGCTAATTCCATGATTTTGTTGAGTTACAGGAAATTTGCAGAGTTTGTGACTGTTTATATTTGGTATTTGGTGACTTTAATATCCAACATTGATTGACATTGATATGTATGTATTTGGTTTACTTACCAGGTCATGGATTGATTACTTGATTCATAAGGTTAAGTGTTTATGTGTTGTTCCTTTTATTGCTGGGTTGACTATGATTGTAGGTGAGGTCTCTGTGAAAAAATGATAGGATCATGAGCGTAATATTTCATTATAGTTAATATTGTGTAAATAATAATAGGCATGTGTAATAACGATGGTGCTAGGTATTAGTAACTATGTTGGTTATCTTTTAATTATTATAAGTGAAAAGGAATGTCTAGGGATCATAGGGTCATGGCCCAAAATTGGGCCATGATAGCACCTACTAAAACCGTCTAGTAGACAAGCCAACCCAAGAGATGTGGAATTACAATAAAAAATTTAAATAAGTAATCATAATAAGATATGGGCCAACAATATAGATATATACCAATAGTGCTAAATATACAAAAATGACCCTAATATGACTGGTATAGATGAAACATATATACAAGAACCAACCCCGAACCTGGTGTCACCGGTAAAAGATCAACTAAAGTATGTAATAAATATATACAACATATGTTATCTATCCAAAATATAATATATAGACAGAAGAGTAGAAGGAAAGCATTAAAGGTCTCCAAACACCGAGAGCTCACTCCGATCTGAACAACAGCTGGCCACAAACGAGTGGATGGTCATTGAGGATTGCTCGTACTAGGTGTTGCATCAGAAAAAGATGCAGAAGTGTAGTATAAGTACCAAAATACGGGGTACTCAGTAGGAATCATAGGCCGACTGAGCTTAGAAAGATAATATATGATATAAGATACAAGAAATTAAACTAGCTATCGGATCCACCTAAATCTAGTTATCAACTGAAAATAGGTATAGTCCAACTAATGGTGAAGATAATAATAATAATAATAATAATAAGGGGAACCAGGCACTAAAATCAAAACAATCAACAATAATATGGTGCAACATGAGATGGATGCGGTGCAATATGAGGCCAATGCAATTATGAGTCCAAAATCTTACATTGAATGTGCAATAAGTAATACTAGGTCCATAATCTTACATCAGATATGCAATTAGTAAATATGGGTCTGGAATCTTACATCGGGCATTCAATAAGAAATCATGGGTTTGAAATCTTACATTGGACATGCAATAAGTAAAAATACTCTCCTCGGAGCTCAAATCAATAAAAGTGAGGCGATTAGTTTTAAAACCTAAATTCAGTAGTAAATTAGTACAAATCCTTTTTAGAAATTTGAAAATATGTAGTAAGGGTGAAAACCTCTTTTCAAATTTGGAAAACTAGCATTTCTTCTTTAAAAACCCTGCCATGAGCCATGTTTATGAATGCAAAAATGTATGCGCGCCAACACAATAATCACATAGATATAGAAATATACACCAAAATAAGGCCAAAGTGTCATCCAAACAAGACACTCACCTGGAACTCCATCCAGTCCAAAGATATGGCCTCGAGCCCATAGTTACACAATAACAGTAATAAAAGCGAGAAAACAGAATCAATACAAGAAAATACTGCAAAACTCTACTCTAATACAACTATCGCCACAGGCCTAAACTAAAGATTCTATCCTAACATAAACAAGGCCAGATCCCCCTAAACTAAGGACAAATAATATAATCCTATTCTACAATCTTGAAATGGCCAAATATATGGAAATAAGATTAAAGGCTATTTCTATCCTTAAACTTACCCTAATGTTCATACATCTTATAACATATAAAATCTAACTAAACCAGGTCTAAAAGAAATAAACCATAACCTACCTTGAGGCCAAACTGTAAGCATGAATCTGTAATGAACTGCTCTATTATTATGAGTAAACCATTCATGAAAAGTTTCGAGTTAGAAAACTTCTGAGTTTGGGAGTTAAAAATTTTGGGCTAAGCTAGTCTTAGATGATTTATGAGTGAGGTATGGTCTACGGAAACCCAAGAAAGCATTGGGTAAAATATCTTAGGTTGAGCTATTTTTTCCATTAGCTAAGGCATTAAGGAGTCTGGGGGACTTTTTGGAAGTGAATTTGGGAAAGTAGAACTCCTGTTATCGAAGTTTATATGAAAGGGTTAGTTTGGAACATACGAATTTGAAGTGTGTAGTAAAATAGGAAATTTTGGGGAATTTCATGAGGTTCTGTTCTATGTCTACTGCTATAGTGGTTGACACTATGCTACAACAATGACCACTATACCAGAAAAATTTCTTTTACATTGAGAGTCAAGGAGGTCAGCACTGTCATAGCGGGCGGTTTCCGCTACGGTGTTGTTGTTATAGCGGTGTAAGAACTTCTATAGTGGAGTAAGTCACTGTAAATGCAAAAACTTCTCCAAAAATATTAATAAATTATTAAGAATGTTTTGGGGAAGGGCAGAGAAATTTGGGCGATTCCATATCAGTTTTCCACCAAATGTCTTCCTAAAGGTAAGGATTTTACTCCCCTACTACAATACTTCAATTCTCGAAAATTAGAATTGTTAAATATGGGTTTGAGGGAAGGTTTGAATTGACCTGATAAGGTAGAATCTGGGGTAATAGGGCATTCTAGGGTGTAGAAACTCTTCGATTTTGTTTATAATTGTTCATATATGATCTATTCACCCTAATTTGCTTAATGTATCCGTACAAATAATAGTTTTAGGTGAATGAATAGTGGAAAAGCCCTGAGATGGGTGTAATAATCATGGTTTGTCCTAGGGATTAGGATTTGAGTATAATTCAGGGATTATTAGGCTACTTAGACTATTGGTATTATGTGTAATTGATTTTAGAACAAGGGAAATCAAAAGCTTCAGAAAATAGAAAGGATCCGATCCAGTGAGAGCTTTCAGGATAATATGATGTATGTGATGGTTGTTGTTTTCCCAAATGCAATATGTGTTCATGTAACTGTCGATTAGTATTTTATGTGTATTGCATGGTTTGGGGAATGAAATTATGAATGTCTAAATATTTGGTTCTCAATCATGTGAAATAAACATGTCTTTGTTGCTTGTTAGTTTACAAGTGTAATTGTGTTCATTATTGTAAATTGTTGGATTATGTGTGACATTTGGTTGCCTCGAGCACCACATGTGGTACGGGTTACATATATCAATTGGATCAGGTACCATGCTTGGTACAAGTTCTATAATGGTTGGCTCGGGTACTACGCATGGTATAGATTGTTTATATTTGTTGTTTTGTAGTGGCTGTTGGACCTATTTCATGTAGTTGGTAAGTTAGGTGAAGGAATGAGAGTCTTGGATTAAATTACTGGCTTGTATATTCATGTATTGTCCTGCTTTACTCAACTTTAGTTATATGTTCATATGTTATTTATTGGAGCTGGCTGATGATCCTACTAGTACACCGTGGTTTTGTGTACTGATACTGCACTTGCTTTACTTTTGTGAGTACAAGACATATCTTGGCAGTTTCTATGCGACCTTAATTATAGTCTGAGATGCTTCTTTTGGGCTACCATGGTTTTGTCTAGATTCTTTCTAGTCCTTTGTTTTGGACTTAGACTTCTTATTTTTAGGGTTGCATCCCCACACTCTAGACAATAGTAGAAGTTTTGGTACACGACGTTCAGATTCTAGGAGTGTTTTCCACATGAGCTTTATTATTAGTATTTTTAGCTATGATTGTTAGTTAAAATTAATGCATTTGGTTTTGAGATGTTAGTTTCGCTAAGTGTTGAGTTGATTTATTGGTTCACTCATCCTGATGTTTTGGGTGGGTGCCACTCGCGGCAGTTTGGATCATGATAGAATCATCAATTATATGACTTCCCCTTCTTAGTAGCCTCAGAACATTACCACTGATACGATATCGCCCGGCACAACCCTTTCAAGGCCATTCATTAGGAGCCAAGCTAAAGAACTCCAAGCCTTACAAGCTCTATTCATGAAGAAAGGGGCTTTGGAGAGACTATTGAAGAGTGTAAATCAAGGATCTACAACTTATTGATAATTGCATGGGAAGAAGAGGCTGCCAGCTCTTCTTCCTAAGAGGTGCGACCAGTGGTGCAACACAAACATCCACTGGTGCATTTCAAATATCAACTTTGCACAAGGTGTGCGTCCAGCATAATGCCTTGTGCCTTTGGCATTAGCCTCCGCACCAGACATGTTATGAGCTGAGTTTAGAGTCCTCTAAGGTCACTTTTGGGCCTCTTAATATACAAGGTAAACACTATAAATAGATGCCTTAGTATTTTTCATTCCTTAGATTTTCGATGAATATTGAATATTGCTCTTGAAGCTTGTAGTTGCTATTCTAGCTTGTAGTCATTTGGTGGATTCCCAATTACTTAATATAGTGTGGAAATCTATTTTGTGGATTCCTAATAGTACTATTGGGTGGATTCCTAATATTTTAGTTGAGTGATTAGGGGTTGATTCCTTTGATTGCTTGTTAACTTCTTTGCTTGATTAATCATAGAGTCATCCATTTGTGGATTATTTATTTGTCTCTTTGTTTTGAAGAGTTACTGTTGGTTAATTAGGTTCAGTTGGGAGGTGAGGGTATAAAGTCCCTTGTTGCCTATAAACTTGGTTAATTAGATTTAATTTGCATATCTTTTGCTTATTTAATTTCCGCATTTGGATATTGATTAGTCTTCCTAATCGAGATCTTATCATTTTGTGTCAGAAATTAGGCTAAAGGATTATTCTCATAATTCTTAATCCTAGGTTCATAAATCTTAAAATTTCAAAATAATTGGTTGAAAAACATTTTTGGAAAAATTTGCAAAAAAATAATTGTTGATCTAGTGTTTTGTTTGAAAATATGATACTAGATTTGTGTTGTCTAGTATCAATTGAGTCTAGATCTGAGATTCTTTTGAATTGAATTGAAGAATTCACCATTGTTGGGTGAAGAATCTTGAAGAATAAGTTTGAGATCGGGGTTGATTTGAGACTTCAAATCTATTGGGCTTTGATCTCCTATTCACAAGGAGCTTGAATCTCAAGTATGGTAGGATTTGGTTAAGGTTTAAAGGATTCACCATTTTTGAATTTTGAAGAGCTTGAAGAACACAAAAAGGGTCTCTTCAGTTTGGAGTGATTTGATTCCATTTATTATCGGGTTTTATTCTCTATATTGAGGGGAAGCTATGTTTTAAATTTTAAGTTATTTCGAGTTGAATTGAGAGAGTTGAAAATTTGAAATTCATAGGTGTTATTGGTGTTCTTCAAGGTGTTCATTGAAGAATAAGGTGAATTAAAGGTGTTTGATCCAAAGAAGAAGTAAAGGAAAAGGGTACTTTTGTTTGTACTAAAGGGAATTTACCAAAAAGGGCAAGTACTAGGAGCAAAAAGTACCAAAAGCTAAAAAATGAGTACAAAAGTAGAAGCTTCAGGTGTTCTGCCTGGTGTTGTGCGAAGTGAGGAGTGACCAGCACTTTGCTTGGTGCATTTCACACCAGCACTTCGCACCAGGAGGAATTGTTTTCTGGTTTGGTTGTGCGATGTGAGGTGCGTTGGGCACTTCTCTTTGTGCGTTTTGCACAAGCTGTCGCACCAACGTGCAGTTGCAAATCAAGTTCGCTCCAACAAATCTCAGGTTCTATCTTCTTTGTTTCCTTTCTTTGATTCTCCTACCATATAGAAATCTTAAGACTAATTAACAACAAGTATTTGTTCTACTTAGTTGTGATTAGATCTTTTGCGTCTATTTTATTTCATACCAATTACTTGTGAAGATTTTCTCGTTTAAGCAATCGTTGAAAAGCTTCTTGGCTTCTTCCATTTTATTTTGAGTCATCTTTCTTTTGGGTATCAAAATTCCATTCCTCAAAAAAGTATAGGTGACTTGTGACTTGGTTTTGCAAAGGCAGTTCACTATCAATCCTTGGAAGATGTATAGAAGGTAAGTTGAGTGTTCACATAGGAGAGGGTGATGAACCTTTACTACTAATCTAGTTTGTTGAATTTTGCAAGTACGATGTCAAAAGAAATTGATAGTGCTTATAAAGTACACGGGTTCTTTAATATGGAGTCAGCCTTTGCCTCAATCACCATGCAATTAGTGGACAAAATGGGAAGATAGCGGATGTGAATGGAAGGATGGATCGTTTGGAGGATCGGATGATGATTGTTGAGTGTCCTAATCGGGAGGACTCACCTCATACCACTCATGGCTGAGGAGCAAATAAGAACACGAGTTCCTCAATGACTATTACCCCGGATCATACACGTGAGTTATGCAACCCCCGAAACAATTCAAGCTCCACTCCTAATAACCAACAATCTCCTTTCCAAATGTCTAACTATCTGAACAATGTTAGACAAAACTCCACTCATCCAAATTACCCGCTACAAGAGGAATGTCCTTTTTGTAGCAAACCAAAACCAAACGCCACTTCAAAATTCTTCACATGCTAACTTGCATGTACCACATGTCCAAAACCAAGAGCCTTACCAAGAGAGCCACCACTACCCACTCTATGAAGAGTGTGAGGAAATGAATGCTAACTGGAACTATGATGGACCTCAATATGGTGGATGACAAGGGTATGGTGCACCGAGAGATCGGGTGCAACTCGGAGGTTATTGTCGGAACCAAGGTGCAAGATGGCAAGATAATGGAGATCGAGGTGAATGGTGTGATAATTATTATGGTGATCATTATGGTAATCAGGGTGATAGATATGGTGGTCACTATGATGATAGATATGGTTATTGTCAAGAAGATCCTAGTGACTATGATCGGAGTTTGAATACCATCAAGGTTACTCTTCCAATCTGCAAAGGTAGTAGTGATCCAGAAGATTTCCTTGAATGGCGATTACAAAGTGAGCGGATCTTCCTCACCAATAACATTTTTGATGCCATGAAAGACAAATATACCATTACTCAATTTGAGGGTTATGCATCCACATGGTGGGAGTCCAAAGTGAGAGAACAAGTCCGATATCTCATTTATGATTTGACTATATGGCAAGAGTTGCTAGTACTTATGGAAGTGAGGTATGTTACACCTAATTATCATCAAAAGGTTTTAAAGAAGGTGTACCTCCTTCGACAAGCTACCAAAAGTGTTGAGGAGTATTATTATGAGTTCAAAAATTTGAGAATGAAGTCTAAGCTTGATGAACCGGTATTAAACACGGTGATACAGTTTGTCACCAACTTAAAGCAAGACATCTCAAAGGCGTTGTGACTCAAACGCTATGCTAGCTTGGAGGAAGCCTATCATGATGCTATAAAGGTAGAGATTGACTCGAAAGATGAGAAGTCATTCAAAGCCAAGGGTACTACAACTTCCTCATGGAACAAAAACAATGACAAGTGGAAGTCTTCTACCACTCGGGAGCACACAAAGAGTAGTGGTCAAGCTACTCAAGCAAAGGTTGATAAGCTAAATTGGAATGAAAAGTCTAAGGAAGGTAACCAATTAAAACCTATCTTTCCTCGTCCTTCTACAATTCAATGCTTTAGATGTCAATGAAGGGGACACATTGTTAGTGAGTGTCCCAACCGAAAAACAATTGTGGCTTACAAGGATGGGTACTATACTGAAGAAGATGAGGAGTGTGGTAAAGAGAGTGGAGATTAAAAATCCAAAGGCGATGATGATGAAACAACTTTGAATGATGATTATGAGAGAATAGAAGAGAGGTCCAACTTTGCTATGCTTATGAATACAAGGGTGCCTCTAGAATGTGATGATGATGAGCCATTGCCTGTAAACACGAACTTGTCTTGTGTTGTGAGGCAAATCGTGGGAGCTATTACTAAAGATGAGCTTGATTAACGGGATAACTTGTTTCATGCTAAATGCAAGATCCTAGAGAAGATTTGTGCCTTGATCATTGATAGTGGGAGTTGCACTAATGTTGTCAGCGACACTTCGGTGGAACGAATGCAACTTCCTACCAAGAAGCATCCTAGTCCTTACAAGATCCAATGGCTCAACAAAAGGGGAGAAATGAAGGTCCTCAAGCAAGTAAGTATTAAATTTGGCATTGGTAAATATCAAGATGAAGTTCTTTGTGATATTGTACCTATGTTAGCATGTCATGTCTTTCTTGGAAGACCTTGGAAATTTGATAGGGATGTTGTACATCAAGAGATAACTAATAAGTATTCATTTGTATTTGGTGGTCGAAAGTTCTCTCTTGCTCCATTAACTCCCTACCAACTGAGTGAAGATTACCGAGTCATGAAGGAAATCTAGGAGAAAATACAAGTGGTGGAGAATGTTAGTGAAGGCTCCAATAGTGTGCAAGAAAAAGGAGAAAGCTTGGATAAAAAGAAGAACAATATGTGCATGATAGCTAAGCCAAGAAATTATTTAAAATGTGTTGATGAGGAACATTTCCTAGTGTGTCTTGTCAACAAGATCTATTGTTGCATGCTAACCAAGATACTAACACTTTGCCTAGTATTGTTTCATCTCTTTTGCAAGTATATGAGGGTCTATTTACAAAGAGATGCCCGATGGATTGCCACCCTTGAGGGGTATTGAACATTAAATTGATTTAGTGTCCGAATGTCAAATTCCAAACCGTCTGGCATATAGAATCAATTCAGAGGAGACTAAGGAGTTGCAAACGCAAATTGATAAACTCCTTGAAAAGGGGCTTGTCAAAGAGAGTCTTAGTCCTTGTGCTATACTGGTTATCCTTGTTCCCAAAAAGGATGGAACTTGGAGGATATGTATTGATTGTAGAGATATAAACAAGATAATGGTAAAGTATCGACATCCTATTCCTAGACTTGATGACATGCTTAACAAGCTTTGTGGCTCAAGTGTATTTTCGAAGATTGATCTTCGAAGTGGCTATCACGAAATTTCAATGAACCCGGGTGATGAATGGAAGACAGCCTTCAAAACCAGTTTGGTTTGTATGAGTGGCTGGTTATGCCTTTTGGCTTTACTAATGCCTCTAGCACTTTCATGAGGTTGATGAACCATGTGTTGAAGCCCTTCATCAACAAGTTTGTAGTAATTTATTTCAATGACATACTTGTCTATAGTAGAACTATTGAGGAACATGTAGATCACTTGAGGGAAGTATTTGATGTTCTACTACATGAGAGGCTCTTTGCAAATTTCAAAAAGTGTTCATTTTTGGTGGAGAAAGTGGTATTCTTGGGGTTCGTGGTGAGTGCCAATGGTTTAGAGGTGGATGAAGAAAAGTTTGAGTTCAATAGATCTTGTCCAACTCCTACTAATGCAACCGAAGTAAGGAGTTTCCATGAGTTGGCCAGTTTTTATCGGCGCTTTGTGAAATGCTTTAGCACTATTGCTTCCCCTCTAACCGAATTGATCAAGAAGGACACACCCTTTATTTGGGGATATGTTCAAGAGAAATCATTTCAAGAGTTGAAGTGTATATTGAGCACTTCTCCTTTGTTGCAATTGCCCGACTTTGATAAGGCTTTTGAAATTGAGTGTGATGCTTTGGGTGTTGGCATTTGTGGAGTATTGGTACAAGAAGGGAAACCTCTGTCCTACTTTAGTGAAAAGCTAAAGGGGGCCTCTTTGAATTACTCAATGTATTACATGGAGTTGTATTCTCTTGTGCGAGTATTGTGTAATACCCCGGAATTCGATCCGTCTTTCAAACTTAGAAAATATGAAAATTTTGACTTTTCCAGGAATGACGGGTCCAAATCACGAATCATGGTTTGAACCATGAGTAGTGAAATGAACCTGTGGTTCCAGTCTGTAGGAGTGTCTCTGTTCTAAGAACCACGAGTGGGTTCTACGGACCGTGATTCACTCTACGGTCCATCTTGTCCACTCGTGGACTTAAAACTAGAGGTCTGCCTTATTCCTAGAAACCATGAGTGAACATAACGGGCCGTAGTTCATTCTGCATACCGTACTGTTGACTCGTAGTTCCTCTTAAGCAACTTGACCATTGGGTCAGAAATTACGAATTGGGTCTATAGACCGTAGTTTCCTCAATGGTCCGTCCTGTTGACCTAAAGAAGTTCTTTTACAAGGTGGTGAGTTGGACAAGAACCACGAATGGAAACCATGAGCCGTTGTTCAGTCTACGACTCGAGGAATCCATCCATGATTCCTAAAGCTGACTTTTTAACAGCTTTTCCTAATTAAGTCATAGTGGTATTTTTATAATTACCCACCCTTTTAACTCTTAAGAAAGGCTGTTTTGGCCTCTTTTAGTAGGGTTTCTACCCTATTTAGCATAAGACTCTCATTATCCCTCATTCATCTACCAAATTGGAAAAACAACTCCTTCAAGCTCAAAGTTTCAAGCTCCAAGTTCAAGCCTCCTTTTATTTTAAATTTCAGTTGGGTTAGCTTCAATCAAGATATGTGGGTATTCAATAAGGGATTCCTTTCATCCTTATGCCAAAAATCCCAAATTCTATTTTGATTTCATGAACTTTCAAACTAGGGTTCCTACCCAAATTCTAATGGGCTTTGCTATCAATTATCTTCTCATGATTTTACTATGAAATTACTATTAAATTGCATAATTTTGCATGGGTTTTTATATATGAACTCTTCTTTCATGAATTGAAGGTTAATTATAGAAAATTCTACATGCATGAATTGATTCAAGTAAATTGGGGATTTGATAACATGTTTTCCTGAATTTCAAGCAAGTGCATGCCTAGTTCCTATATTCTATGAAAGTATATGTTATTATAAAATAAAACTAGAGTCATGCAAGTTTTCAAGTTATGAATTATTATGCAAGACAAGACACCCGATGTGTCATCAATGCTTATGAATCATTTTTTTAAACTAAGGTTAGTGAGTAGTATGAAGATCTGGGTTATGAAAATATTTATGATCAAGCTTTGACATCTAGATATGTCACATGTATGTGATCCTTATGCTATATATGTTTTGTGAGTATTATTTAGTACCGAGCGATGAGGGTTCTAGTTAACCCAAGTCTGAAACTACGTTGCCACTGTAGGTTGCCCTCTGTGGCTTATGAAAGGATCCTTATGACATGGTTTTAACCTTGGCCGATTAGGACAATTTTTTTAGTATGGTTGCATGACACTGGACTCCATGTAGATCAGCATGGTTTATGTCGGTTAAGAGAAACTCCCATATGATTATTTTAAAGCTATAAAGTTATATGATACATTACTTTGAATCTTGACTTAACTTCATGTTTTATATCTTATATCTTGATATATACTTATGCTCTCTCTTTATATGAATAAGCTCATTTTAAGCATATTTTGAGTATGTTTTTATCATGATCATGCATATCTCACATACTCAGTACATCCTATAGTACTGACGCATATTTTGCATTGCATCCTTTTGATGATGTAGATTTGGGTTCCCTCCTTCAGGTACATGGCTAGAGACCGCAGGCCATTCCAGTCAGTGTTGGTGAGTCCTTATTGTTTGAGGGTTAGTTATGATCCTAGTTATTTTATGGCTCTTTACTTTCGTACTTTGAGTTAGATAGGGTTTTGTCCTAGCAGCTCCTTATGTCATGTGTAGAGGCTTTCAGATATAGACAGTATTTGAGTCTCTCTTTTGAACTATGGTTCATTTTGACTATATCATATTTGAATTGGGTTGCCTAGCTTCTATTTATGCTTTCGCTATGTTTTCTTATTAATACCTGAATATACTATGACCAAGGGTTAACTTGGGGCACTTGTGGTCTTGGGTCCCGGTTATGTCTAGGGGTAATCTAGGGGCGTGACAAAATTTGTATCAGAGCCTCAGGTTCAAGAGTCCTAGGGTGTCTGAAATCTGCATTCAGTAGAGTCTCTTTCATGTGTGTGAAGCACGCCACACTTATGAGAGAGAAGTTATGAGGTGTCTTAGGAAAAACTTCTCTTCTTTCTTGATCAATATTGTGCAATAGATTTTAATGCTATTAACCCTCTAATCTATTCTTTATGTATTTTAGATTATGCCTCCTCATCGTGCAATGCCTCACCGAGCCGTCTGAAATGTTAATCCTCCGATTCTCGACCCCGAGGTCACTAATGAGGAGTTCATAAATGCTATTCATTTGCTATCCCAGACTATGGCCGCTCAGGCCAATATGCTCCCTATTCCCCTCCGCCCCCAAGGTGGGGCAATAGTGACCCGAGTTCAAGACTTTGTTCGCATGAACCCACCTGAGTTCTAGGGTTCGAAAGTGGGTGAGGATCCGCTAAACTTCATGAATGTGGTAAAGAAGATTTTTGGTGTGATCAAAGTGTTTAGCCTTGATGGTATTGAGCTAGCCTCTTATCAACTCAAGGATGTGGCTTAAATTTAGTTTACTCAATGGAAAGATGCTAGGACTAGGGATGTGGTCCCTATGATTTGAAAGGGCTTTTCTTGACCGGTTTTTCCCAAGGGAGTTGAGGCAAGCTAAGGCCAAAGAATTTGTGAATTTGAGGAAGGGTTCTATGATGGTTCAGGAGTATGGGTTAAAGTTCACCCAGCTTTCTAGGTACGCTCATTCCATGGCAGCTGACCCGTGGGATGAGATGAGTAAGTGCATTTATGGTGTGTCAGATTCTGTAAAGAAGGAATGTAAGTCTGTGATGCTTTAGGGTGACATGAATATTTCTCGACTTATGACTCATGCCCAACAGATCAAGAGATACAAGTTGAGGGAGATGGCAAGGAAGAACAAGAGGTTTAGGTTAGAGGGTTCAGGTTTTGGCCATCAGACGTCCGAAGGCAGATATTGCTCCTTGTTCCAGAAGAAATCATTAGGACCCATCCATAATTCTGCTAGTGCCCCTACCCAGGCCCTCATGCCTCGTCATGATCAGACTAGTGAGGATATGGTTCCTATTCGCAGTCTCAGGGGAGTGTTGCAAAGGGATCTTCCCACCCTATTTGTAACAAGTGTGGGAAGAATTACCCGGGATTGTGTCGGTATGGAACAAGTGCATGCTTTGGGTGTGGACAGGTTGTACACATGATTAGGTATTTCCCATCAGCTAAGAAGGGATAGAGAGGTAGTAGGACTCAGTTTGCTCTAGCAGCCCTAAAAAGTTGACCGGCCCAGCAAGGCACTGCTTCTAGTTCTGGTGGTCAGCACCAGAATCTCCTTTATGCCATGTCCTCTCGCTATGACCAGGAGAGTTCACTGAACATTGTTACTGGTATGTTGAATGTATTCTCTCTCGATGTTTATGCTTTGTTGGATCCCGATGCCTCCTTGTCTTTTGTGACCCCTTATGTTTCTTGTAAGTTTGAGGTTTGTCCGGATCAGCTTCAAGAACCCTTTTTCATTTCTACTTCTATTGGTAAGTCAGACCTAGCCAAAAGAATCTACTGAAACTACCTTATCTTAGTCCTTCATAGAGTTACTTCAGTGGATCTAATTGTTACACCTCAGATATTGAACCAGCTATCTAAGTCTGAAACTCAGAAGAATTTCATATTTCCAAGAATGATGAGTCCAAACCACGGACCGTGGTTTGAACCATGGGTCGTGGAATGGAAACGTGGTTCCCTTTTATTGATTTAGTCTCTGGTCTGGAATCACGAGTTGGTTTTACAGACCATGGTTGAAACCATGGGTCTGTCCTATCGACTTGTGGAACTAGATAAGAGTCATGAAAAGTCCCTCAGAAAATGACGACTCAGTTCTATGACCCGCCGTTCAAATGACGGATCGTCCTTCTGAGTCATGGTTTGATCCAGAGACCAGCTAGAACCCCAGAAACGACGAGTCCAATTGACGACCCATCATCCATTCTAGAAGTCTATCCTATTGACCCGTAGATTACATTTCACAGCATGATCAGTTGGCCAGGAACCACGAGTTGGAACCACGGGTCATGGTTCAAACGATGACCCGTAGAACCGACTCGTGATTCCTGAAGCCGACCCATTTTTTAGCTTTTTCTTTATTATATCCCCGGGGTATTTTAGTCATTACCCACCCTATTAACTCTTAAATGATGTCGTTTTGACTATTTCAATTAAGGTTTTCACCCTCATTAGCCTAAGTTCCTTCTCAAATCTTCATTCTTCTCCTAAATAGGGAAAGTTCTTCTCCAAGCTCCAAGCTCCAAGTCTCAAGCTCCAAGTCTCAAGCTCCAAGTTCGAATCTCCTAAGTCTTTTCAATTCAAGTGGGTTAGCTTCAATCAAGGTATGTGGATATTCAACAATGGGTTCCTTTCACCCTTGTGCCCAAAACCCCCAATCCTCAAATTGAATTATGAACTTGTGAAATTAGGTTTTTAATCTAAATTGGGGAAAACTTATGAAATCAATTTATATGCTTAAATTCATGGCTTCTTATTGCTTGATTATGATTTGATCATGATTCCACCATTGGTTTTACAAGCCCAAGCATTAAAGTTGCTTTATAGCATGATCCCATTGAATTACATGTTTTCAAGAGAAATTTGACATGATTAGATATCATGACCTTTCTTGTGTTTATGAAATTGCATGCCTAATTCTTCAAGTATGAAATTAGAAAGGTAAAGCAGGATTTGAATTATAGTTATGCTAAGTCTTTAAAAGTATGAATTTGAATTGCATGGCATCAGATATGTCTTATTGATTTTCAAACAGTTTTGACATCAGATATGTCATCAGTTATGATATATTTTGGCATCAGATATACCCCAGTATTATATGAGCTATATGTATGTTTTGCGAGTAGTATTTAGCAATGAGTTAGACAGGGTGAGAGTACCCTTAGTCCCAGAACTACGTGCCCTTATAGGTTTATAAGTCCTCTCTGTTGGGTATCAGATTTAATGATCATGCCACAGTCATGCCTTTATACCCTGGCAAGGTATATTGGGTCCTCTTGAGGGGGGTATACATCAAATTTCATGTAGCTCACATGATCTATGTTGGTTAGAGAACCTCCCTCAGAAATAGTTTATGCTTTAAAATATATTTGACTATTATTCAGATTTCATACTCTTTGTTTACGATCATGTTTTCAGCTTGTGGTATTTCATAGAGTCATTTGCATCCAGTTTTACCTTTAAAACATGATTTAAATTGTTAAAGCATACTTAGCATGTTTTGTCATGTTCATGCATATCTCATATACTCGATACATTCTATAGTACTGACGCATATCTTGTGTTTTATCCTTTGATGATGCAGATTTAGGTGTCCCTTCTCAGACCCATGGCTAGAGCTCCCAAGCCACTTTTTGTCAGGTGTTGGTGAGTCCTCTTAGGTCGAGGACTAGTTATGTTCTTAGTCAGTGTTAACTATTTTAGTTTCTGCAGTTCGAGTTAGCTAGGGTCTTGTCCTAACAACTCTTTATGTCATGAGTAGAGGCTTTTCAGAAATAGACAACTTTTGAGTCTCTTTCTGGATTTTGTATTCCTATTTGACTTGATTATAAGTTTATGTGATTCCGAATTTACTTATTATGCTTCCGTTTATCTTTTGTTATGCTTGTGAATGCTATGACCAAGGGTTAGCTTGGAGAACTTATGGTCCCAAGTCCCATGTTACATCTAGGGGGTAACCTCGGAGTGTGACAAACATGGTATCAGAGCCTCAGGTTCAAGAGTCCTAGGATGTTTGATAGCCACATCGAGTAGTCTCTTTCATGTGTGTGAAGCACGCCACATATATAAGAGGGAAGCTATGAGATGTCTTAGAAAACTTCACTTGTTTCATTATCATATCGTGCGATAGAGCTTAACTCTAATGTTTCTCTAATCCTTACCTTATACGTTTCAGATCATGCCTAGATGTGCTATGCCTCACTGAGCCACTCGGAATGCCACTCCTCCAGTTCTGGGCCCCGAGGTCAAGAATGAGGAGTTTAGGAATGCCATCCATCTGCTAGCCCAGACTTTGGCCGCTTAGGCCAATAATCAGGACCCTGCCTCCATCCACCCTCAAGGTGGGGTAGCGGCTTGAGTTCGTGTTTTTATCTATATGAACCTGCCAGAGTTTTAGGGTTCGAAGGTGAATGTGGATCCATTAAATTTTATTGATAAAGTGAAGAAAATCTTTGAGGTAATGCAAGTAGTTGGGGTTGGTTATGTTGAGTTGGCATCCTATCAACTCAAGGATGTGGCTCATATCTGGTTCACGCAAAGAAAGTAAGCTAGAGCTAGGGACGAGGTCCCTATGACTTGGGAGTATTTCGAGAGATCCTTTCTTGACTGCTTCATTCCCTGAGATTTGAGGCAAGCAAAGACTGAAGAGTTTTTGAACTTGAGACAGGGGTCTATGACTATTCAGGAGTACAATTTGAAGTTCACTCAGTTGTCTACGTATGCTCCCTCTATGGTGGCGGACCCGCATGATGAAATGAGCAAGTTTATTTATGTTGTTTCAGATTTGGTGAAAAAAGAGTATAGGTCTGTATGCTGCTGATTGATATGAACATTTCCAGACTTATGACCCATGCTCACTAGATCGATGGAGATAGGCTTAGGAAGATGGTTAGGGAGAGCAAGAGGGCTAGATCCGAGGGTTCAGGTTTTGGCCATTAGAAGTCTGGAGGCGGACATGGTTCTTCCTTTCAGAAGAGGTCATCAGGACCCACGCATTCTTTGGCCATTACTCCTTCTCAAGACTTCAGGCCCCATCATGATCAGTCTGGTAGAGGTGCAGGCTATTATTCTCAGAGTAGTGGTGCAAAGGGGCCTTCTTTTCCCATTTGTGCCAAGTGTAGGAAGAACCACCCCGGTGAATGTTTGGCAGGTAGAGAAGGTTGTTTTGGTTATGGTCTGATTGGACACCGTATCAAAGATTTCCCTTCAGCTAAGAAGGGGTAGAGAGGTGGTAGGGCTCAGTCTTCTCCAGCAGCCCCAAGAGGTTGACCAGCACAGCAGGGCAATGCTTCTAGTTCTGGTGGTTAGCGCCAGAACTACCTTTATGCTATGTCCTCTCGTCAGGATCAGGAGGGTTCTCCAGATGTTGTTACTGGTATATTGAAAGTTTTCTCTTTTGATGGGTATGCTTTGTTAGACCCCGGTGCCTCCTTATCTTTTATGGCCCCTTATATAGCATACAAATTCGAAGTATGTCCTGAATTGCTTTTAGAACCCTTTTGTGTTTCCACTCATGTTGGTGAGTCAGTCTTAGCCAAAAGGATCTATTAAAATTGCTCTACATCAGTCCTTCATAGAGTCACTTCAGCGGATTTAGTAGAATTGGAGATGACTGATTGTTATGTTATTCTTGGTATGGATTGGTTGCATGTGTGTTATGCTTCGGTTGATTGTCGTACTCGGGTTGTCAGTTTCAAGTTTCAAAAATGAACTCATCTTAGAATGTCAAGGTAGTCCCCCATCCTCGAAAGGTTGTTTCATATCTTATCTTAAGTCTAAGAAGATGATTTCAAAGGGGTATGTTTATCACATAGTGCGGATTATGGACACGGAGTCTGAAACCCCATCCCTTCAGTTTGTTCCTGTTGTGAATGAGTTTCCATAAGTGTTTCCTGAGGATTTTCCTGGAGTCCCTCCCGAGCGGGAGATCAACTTTGGGATAGATCTTCTTCCAGATACGAACCCTATCTCTATTCCTCCCTATAGAATGGCTCCCACGGAGCTTAAGGAGTTAAAGGATCAGTTGAAGGATCTTCTTGATAAAGGTTTCATCAGGCCTAGCATTTCTCCATGGGGTGCCCCGATCTTATTCGTGCAAAAGAAAGATGGTTCCCTCAGAATGTGTATTGACTACCGTCAGTTGAACAAGGTCACAATCAAGAATAAGTATCCCATTCCTAGAATTGATGACTTGTTCGATGAACTTCAGGGTGCTAGTTTCTTCTCCAAAATTGACCTTAGATCCAGTTATCATCAGCTTCATGTTAGAGAGTGTGATATTCCGAAGACAACCTTCAGGACTCGATATGGTCATTATGAATTTATTGTGATGTCTTTTGGTTTAACAAATGCTCCTATAGCTTTTATAGATTTGGTTAACCGTGTGTTCAAGCAGTATTTAGATATGTTTATGATTGTTTTCATTAATGATATCCTTATCTACTTTCGAAGTGAGGAGGAGCATGCGGACCATTTGAGAGTTGTGTTGTAAACTCTCAAGGACTGATAGTTATTTACTAAGTTTAGCAAGTGTTAGTTTTGGAGGCAGTCTGTCGCTTCTCTGGGTCATATAGTTACTAGGAATGGTATTTGAGTTAATTCTCAAAAGTTTGAGGCGGTAAAGAACTGGCCTAGACTCATTTCCCCGTCTAATATTAGAAGTTTTTTGGGTTTGGCTGGCTACTACAGGAGGTTTGTTGAAGGATTTTCTTCCATTGCTGCCCCTTTGACCCGATTGACTCAGAAGAAGGTAAAATTTCAGTGGTCTCATTTTTGTGAGAAGAACTTTCTGGAATTGAAGATTAGATTGACCACAACTTCAGTGTTAGCTCTACCCGAGGTCCTAGATGATTTTGTTGTGTATTGTGATGCTTCTAGGATTGGTTTGGGTTGTATTTTGATGCAGCATGGTAAGGTTATTGCTTATGCTTCGAGACAACTTAAGACTCATGAGAAGAACTATCCTACTCATGATCTTGAGTTGGCAGCCGTGGTCTTTGGTTTGAAGAGTTGGAGATATGACTTATATGGTGTGCATGTGGATGTATTCACCGATCATAAGAGTCTTCAGTATGTGTTCACTCAGAAGGAACTGAATCTTTGTCAAAGGAGATGGCTTGAGTTTCTTAAGGATTATGATGTGAGTGTGCTTTACCATCCGGGTAAGGCCAATGTTATGGCGGATGCACTTAGTAGATTATCGATGGGTAGTGTGTCTTCAATCTAAGAAGGAAAGAAGGAACTGGTTAAGGAGGTTCATAGGCTAGCTCGGTTGGGAGTTTTCCTTATGGACTCAACAAAAGGTGTTGTTATTGTTAAGAATGGTTCTGAATCATCCTTGGTAGCAGAAGTGATGGAAAAGCAAGACAGTGATTCCATTTTACTTTAGCTTAAGGGTGCTGTCCATCAGCAAAGGGTAGAGGTGTTCTCCCAAGGGGGATATGGTGTACTTCGTTATCAGGGTCGACTATGTGTGCCAGATGTAGATGGGTTGAGACAGCAGATTCTGACTGAGGATAATAGTTCCAGATATTCCATCCATCCTGGTGCCACAAAGATGTACCGTGATCTACGGGAAGTCTATTGGTGGAATAGTATGAAGAGGGACATAGCCAATTTTGTGGCTAAGTGTCCCAACTGTCAGCAAGTGAAGGTAGAGCACTAGTAACAGGGTGGAATGATTCAGGATATTGACCTTCCCACTTGGAAATTGGAAGCAATACTTCATTACAGGTTTGCCTCGCACTCAAAGACAGCATGATTCAATTTGTATGATTGTTGACCGGATGACTAAATCATCCCATTTCTTCTCTATTAAAACTATGGATTTAGCAGATGACTATGCCAGACTCTACATCTGGGAGATAGTTTGATTGCATGGTATTCCTTTGTCCATCATTTCAGATAGGGGTACTCAGTTTACTTCTCTATTTTGGAGATCGTTTCAGAGAGGTCTTGGTACTCAGGTGAAGCCTAGCATAGCTTTTCACCCTCAGATGGATGGCAAGGTAGAGCATACTATTCATACTTTAGAGGATATGTTGATAGCTTGTGTGATTTATTTCAAGGGTAATTGGGATGATCACTTACCTCTTATCGAGTTTGCCTACAACAACAACTTTCACTGTAGCATCCAGATGGCTCCGTATGAGGCACTTTATGGTCGAAGGTGTAGGTATCCTATTGGTTGGTTTAAGGTACGTGAGGCAGCTTTGATTGTCCTATATTCGGTGCATGAGACCATGGAGAAGGTTTAGATTATTAGGGAGAGGTTAAAGACAGCTCAGAGTTGACAGAAATCATACGCTGATGTGAGACGAAGGGAATTAGAATTTGAAGGTGATGATTGGGTTTTTCTAAAGGTGTCACCCATGAAGGGCGTGATGATATTCGAGAAGAAAGGAATGATTAGTCCCTATTTTGTAGGTCCTTATTGGATTCTGAGAAATGTTGGTAAGGTTTCTTATGAGTTGGATTTGCCATCGGATTTGGAAGCGGTTCATCCAGTTTCCATATTTCCTTATTGAAGAAGTGTGTTAGTGATCCGACCTTGATTTTTCTTTTGGAGGATGTATGTGTGAAGGATAATCTTACCTATGAGGAGGTCCCCGTAGAAATCCTTAATCGTCATATTCAGAGGTTGAGGAACAAAGAAGTTGCTTCAGTAAAAGTTCTTTGGAGAAATCAGCTTGTTGAAGGAGCTACTTGGGAAGCAAAATCAGCCATGAAAGCCAAGTACCCTCATCTCTTTCCTTCTGATTCCGTTCCAGCTTAAGGTAATAGTTTCATCCTTAGTATGTTCCTCTGATCCTATTCCATCAGTTACTCTCATGATCCTAGCATGCATTCATATTTTCGAAGTTGATTTAACCATGTTTTAAGTCGAAAAGTTCAGTGTTCATGTTTATTCCATGAATTCCATGTTTTGTTGCTAGTTAGGCCATTTTTCTCTTCAGTTTTCCCTTGCTTAGTCTTCATTTGAGGATGAATGATCCCAAGGGGGATATATTGTAACACCTCGAAAATCGAACTAGCTATCTAAGTCTGAAACTTAGAAGAATTTCATGTTTCCAGGAATGACGGGTCCAAACCATGGACCGTGATTTGAACCACGGGTCATGGAATGGAACCGTGGTTCCCTTCTGTTTATTTGGTCTCTGGTATGGAACCACGAGTTGGTTTTATAGACCGTATTTCAAACCAACGGTCTGTCCTATCAACTCGTGGAACCAGATAAGAGGCATGACAAGTCCCTCATAAAATAATGACTCAGTTCTACGACCCGCCATTCAAATGAGGACCGTCCTTATGAGTCGTGCTTTTATCCAGAGACCAGCTAGGTCCCCAGCAACGACGAGTCTAACTGGCGACCCATCATCCATTCTAAGGGTCCATCTTGTTGACCCGTATATTACATTCTGCAGCCTGATCAGTTGGCCCGGAACCACGAGTTGGTACCACAGGTCGTGGTTCAAACGACGACCCGTAGAACCGACCTGTGATTCCTGAAGCCGAACCATTTTTTAGATTTTTCTTAATTATGTCCCAGGAGTATTTTAGTCATTACCCACCTTTTTAACTCCTCAATGATATCATTTCGACTATTTCAAGTAGGGTTTTCACCCTCATTAGCCTAAGTTCCTTCTCAAATCTTCATTCTTCTCCCAAAGAGGGAAAGTTCTTCTCCAAGCTCCAAGTCTCAAGCTCCAAGTTCAAGTCACCTAAGTCTTTTCAATTTAAGTGTTTTACCTTCAATCAAGGTATGTGGGTATTCAACAATGGGTTTCTTTCACCCTTGTGTCCAAAACCCCCAATATCTCAAATTAAATTATGAACTTGTGAAATTAGGGTTTTGATCTAAATTGGGGAAAACTTAAAAAATCAGTTTCTATGTTTAAATTCATGGATTCTTATTGCTTGATTATGATTAGATATCATGACCTTTCTTGTGTTTATGAAATTGCATGCCTAATTCTTCAAGTATGTAATTAGAAAGGTAAAGCAGGATTTGAATTATAGTTATGCTAAGTCTTTAAAAGTATGAATTTGAATTACATGGTATCAGATATGTCTTATTGCTTTTCAAACAGTTTTGACATCAGATATGTCATCAGTTATGATTCATTTTGGCATCAGATATGCCCCAGTATTATATGAGCTATATGTATATTTTGGGAGTAGTATTTAGCACCGAGTTGGACAGGGTGAAAGTACCCTTAGGCCCAGAACTACGTGCCCTTGTAGGTTTATAATTCCCCTCTATTGGGCATAAGATTTAGTGATCACGCCACAGTCATGCCTTTATACCCTGGCAAGGTATATTAGGTCCTATCGATGGGGCGTATACATCGAATTCCATGTAGCTCACATGGTCTATATCGGTTAGATAACCTCCCTTAGAAACAGTTTAAGCTTTAAAATGTATTTGACTCTTATTCAGATTTCAGACTCTTTGTTTACGATCATGTATTCAACTTATGGTATTTCATAGAGTCATTTGCATCCAGTTTTACCTTTAAAGCATGATTTCGATTGTTAAAGCATACTTAGCATGTTTTTTCATGTCATGCACATCTCATATACTCGGTACATTCCATAGTACTAATGCATATATTGAGCTGCATCCTCTGATGATACAGATTCAAGTGTCCCTTCTCAGACCCGTGGCTAGAGCTCCCAGGCCACTCTCTGTCAGCTATTGGTAAGTCCTCTTAGGTCGAGGACTAGTTATGTTCTTAGTCAGTGTTAGCTATTTTAGTTTCCACACTTTGAGTTAGCTAGGGTCTTGTCCTAGCAACTCTTTATGTAACGAGTAGAGGCTTTTCAAACATAGAAAACTTTTGAGTCTCTTTCTGGATTTTGTATTCCTATTTGACTTGATTATCCATTTATGTGATCCCAGATTTACCTATTATGCTTCCATTTATCTTTTGTTATGCTTGAGAATGCTATGATAAAGGGTTAGCTTGGGGCACTTGTGGTCCCAAGTCCCATGTTACGTCTAGGGGGTAACCTCGGGGCATGACACTTATGGAGTTGGAGATGACTGATTTTGATGTTATTCTTTGTTTGGATTGGTTGTATGCCTGTTATGCTTTGGTTGATTGTCGTACTCAAGTTGTCAGTTTTAAGTTTCCAAATGAACCTGTCTTAGAGTGGAAAGGTAGTCCCCCATCCTTGAAAGGTTATTTCATATCCTATCTTAAGGCTAGGAAGATGATTTCTAAGGGTTATATTTATCATATAGTTCGAGTTATGGAAACAGAGTCAGAAACCCCATCTCTTTAGTTTGTTCATGTTGTGAATGAGTTCCTAGAAGTGTTTCTCAAAGATTTTCCCTGAGTCCATCCCAAGTGGGAGATCAACTTTAGGATAGATCTTCTTCCTGATACGAATTCTATCTATATTCCTCCCTATAGAATGGCTCCTACAGAACTTAAAGAATTGAAGGATCGGGTGAAAGACCTCATTGATAAGGGTATCATTCGACCCAGAATCTCTCCATGGGGTGCTCCAGTCTTGTTTATGCGAAAGAAAGATGGTTCCCTCAGAATGTGTATCGACTACCGTCAGTTAAACAAGGTCACAATCAAGAATAGGTATCCATTACTAGGTTTGATGACTTGTTCGATAGGCTTAAGAGTGCCAGTTACTTCTCCAAGATCGACCTTAGTTCTGATTATCATCAGCTATATGTTTGAGAGTGTGACATTCTGAAGACATCATTTAGAACTCAGTATGGTCATTATGAATTTGTGGTTATGTCTTTTGGCTTAACAAATTCTCTTGTAGCCTTTATGGACTTGATGAACTGTGTGTTCAAGCAATATCTGGATATGTTTGTGATTATTTTCATTAATGATATTCGTATCTATTCTTAGAGTGAGGAGGAGCATGCGGGCCATTTTAGAATTGTGGTGCAAACTCTCAAGGATCGACAGTTATTTGCTATGTTTAGCAAGAGTGAGTTTTAGATGCAGTCTGTTGCTTTTCTAGTTCATATTGTGACTAGAGATGGTATTCGAGTTGATTCTCAAAAGATTGAGGCAGTAAAGAATTGGCCTAGACCCACTTCCCCGTTTGATATTAGGAGCTTTTTGGGTTTGGCTGGTTACTAATGGAGATTTGTGGAAGGGTTTTCTTCCATTGTTTCCCTGATGACTCGGTTGACTCAGAAGAAGGTCAAATTTCAGTAGTCTGATCTATGTGAGAAGAACTTTTAGGAATTGAAGACTAGATTGACCACAACTCTAGTGTTGGTTCTACCTGAGGGCGTAGATGTCTTTGTTGTGTATTGTGATACCTCTAGGATTGTTTTGGGTTGTGTGTTGATGTAGTGTGTAAAGTGATTGCTTATGCTTTGTGACAGCTTAATATTTATGAGAAAAACTACCCTACTTATGATCTTAAGTTAGTGGCCGTGGTTTTTGCCTTGATGATTTGGAGACACTGCTTGTATGGTGTCCATGTTAATGTATTCACCGATCATAAGAGTCTTCAGTATGTGTTCACTCAAGAGGAATTGAATCTTTGTCAAAGGAGATGGCTTGAGTTTCCTAAGGATTGTGATATGAGTGTGCTTTACCATCTGGGTAAGGCCAATGTTATGGCAGATGCACTTAGTAGATTATCCATGGGTAGTGTGTCTTCAGTTGAAGACGAAAAGAAGGAATTGGCCAAGGATGTTCATCGACTGGGTCGACTAGGAGTTTGCCTTATGGACTCAACAGAAGGTGTTGTTATTGTTCAGAATGGTTCTGAATCATCCTTGGTAGCAGAAGTGAAGGCAAAGCAAGACAGTGATTCCATTTTACTTTAGCTTAAGGGTGCTATCCATCAGCAAAGGGTTGAGGTGTTCTCCCAAGGGGGAAATGGTGTGCTTCGATATCAAGGTCGATTGTGTGTTCCTAACATCGATGGGGTGAGACAACGGATTTTGGCTGAGGCTCATAACTCCAGGTATTCTATTCACCCCGGTGCCATAAAGATGTACCGTGACCTATGAGAAGGCTATTGGTAGAATGGTATGAAGAGGGACATAGCAAGTTTCATGGCTAAGTGTCCCAACTGTCAATAAGTGAAGGTAGAGCACCAGCAACCGGGTGGTATGACACATGATATTGATCTTCCTACTTGGAAATGGGAAGCAATCAATATGGATTTCATTACTGGTTTGCCTCATACTAGAAGGCAACATGATTCTATTGGGGTGATTATCGACTGGATGACTAAGTCATCCCATTTCTTGCTTGTTAAGACTACTGATTCAGCAGATGATTATGCCAGACTCTACATTCGGGAGATAGTCAGATTGCATGGTGTTCCATTGTCTATCATTTCAGATAGGGGTACTCAGTTTACATCCAAGTATTAGAGGTCATTTTCGAAAGTTCTTGGTACACAGGTTAAGCTTAGCATAACTTTTCAACCTCAGACAGATGGCCAGGTAGAGCATACTATTCAGACTTTGGAGGATATGTTGAGAGCTTGTGTGATTGATTTCAAAGGTAATTGGTATAATCACTTACCTCTCATCGAGTTTTCCTACAACAACAACTTTCATTCTAGCATCCAGATGGCTCCTTATTAGGCACTTTATGGGCGGAGGTGTAGGTCTCCTATTGGTTAGTTTGAGGTAGGTGAGGCGGCTTTGATTGGTCCAGATTTGGTTCATGAGACAATGGAGAAGGTTCAAATTATTAGGGATATATTGAAGATCGCTCAGAGTCGATAGAAATTATATGCAGATGTGAGGAGAATAGAGTTGGAGTTTGAGATTGATGATTGGGTATTTCTTAAAGTGTCACCCATGAATGGCGTGATGAGGTTTGGTAAAAAAGGAAATCTTAGTCCCTGATGTGTAGGTCCTCATCAGATTCTAAGAAGAGTCGGTAGTGTCGCTTATGAGTTAGATTTGCCATCGGATATAGAAGTGGTTCATCCAGTTTTCCATTTTTCCTTGTTGAAGAAGTGTGTTGGTGACCCGACCTTGATTGTTTTGTCGGAAGGTGTGAATGTGAAGGATAACCTTAATTAAGAGGAACTTCTTTTGGATATTACTTATCGTCAGATTCAGAGGTTGAGAAATGAAGAAGTCACTTTGGTAAATGTCCTTTGGATAAATTAGCTAGTTGAGGGAGCTACTTGGGAAGCAGAAGCAGCCATGAAATCCAAGTACCCTCATTTCTTTCCTTCCGATCCCATTTCAGCTTGAGGTAATAGTTTCCTCCTTAGTATCTCCCTCTGATTCTATTCCATTGGTTCCATTCATGATCCTAGCATGCCTTCATGTTCTCCGAAGTTTGTTTTTCATGTTTCAAGTTGAAAAGCTCAGTTTTCATGCTTTTACTTGAGATTTAAGTTTGGTTGGTTGGTTGGGATATTTTCTCTCCAGTTTTCCTTGCTTAGTCTTCATTCGAGGATGAATGATCCCAAGGGAGAAGTATTGTAACACCCTAAAATTTAATCCACCTTTCAAACTTAGAAAATCTAAAAATTGTGACTTTTCTAGGAATGGCGGGTCTAAATCACAAACCGTGGTTTGAAATACGAGTCATCAAATGATCCCGTGGTTCCAGTATGTAGGAGGAGTCTCTAGTCTGAGAATCACGAGTGGGTTCTATGGACCATGATTCCCTCTACGATCCATCATGTCCACTCGTGGACTTAAAACCAGAGTTATGCCTTATTCCAGAAACCACAAGTGAACATTACGGGCCATAGTTCATTCTACATACCATCATGTTGACTTGTAGTTCCTCTTCAGTAGCTTGACCATTGGGTCAGAAATTATGGATTGGGTCTACGGACCGTAATTTCTTTTATGGTCCATCCTGTTGACCCGTAAGTGTTCTTCTGCAAGCTGGTGAGTTGGCCAAAAACCACGAGTGGAAACCATGAGCCGTGGTTCAGTCTACAACTCGTGAAATCCATCTGTAATTCCTGAAGCTGACTCATAACTACCCACCCTTTTAACTACTAAGTGAGGTCATTTTTGCCACTTTTAGTAGGGTTTCTACCCCATTTAGCCTAAGACTCTCATTATCCCTTATTCATCTACCAAATTGGGAAATAAACTCCTTCAAGCTCCAAGTCTCACCAAGTTCAAGCCTCCTTTTCTTTTCAATTTCAGTTGGGTTAGCTTAAATCAAGGTATGTGGGTATTCAATATGGAATTCTTTTTATCCTTATGCCCAAAACCCCAAATTCTATTTTGATTTCATGAACTTTCAAATTAGGGTTCTTACCCATATTCTTATGGGCTTCGCTATGAATTGTCTTGTCATGATTTTACTATGAAATTACTATTAAATTTCATGATTTTGCATGGGTTTTTACATGTGAACTCTTACTTCATGAATTCAAGGTTAATTATAGCAAATTCTACATGCATGAATTAATTCAAGTAAATTAGGGATTTGATAGCATGTTTTCCTGAATTTCAAGCAAGTGCATGCCTAGTTCCTATATTCTATAAAATTATATGTTATTATGAAATTAAACTAGAGTCGTGTATGTTTTCAAGTTATGAATTATTATGCAAGACAAGACACCCGATGTGCCATCAATGTTCATGAATCATTTTCTAAACTAAGGTTCATGAGTAGTATGAAGATCCGGGTTATGAACATGTTTATGAACAAGCTTCGATATCTAGATATGTCACATGTATGTGAGCACTATGCTATATATGTTTTGGGAGTAGTATTTAGCACCGAGCGATGAGGGCTCTAGTTAACCCAAGTCTAAAACTACGTTACCACTATAGGTTACCCTCCGTAGCTTATGAAAGGATCCTTATGATATGGTTCTAACCTTGGCCGGTTAGGACAACCTTTTTCAGTGTGGGTGCATGACACTGGAATCCATGTAGCTCAACATGATTTATGTCGGTTAAGAGAAACTCCCGTATGAATATTTTCAAGCTATGAAGTTATATGATACATTACTTTGAATCTTGACTTAACTTCATGTTTTATATCCTATATCTTGTCATATACTTATGCTATCTCTTTATATGAATAATCTCGTTTTAAGCATATTTTAAGTATATTTTTATCATGATCATGCATATCTCACATACTCAGTACATCCTATAGTACTGACGCATATTTTGTGTTGCATCCTCTTGATGATGCATATTCGATTTTCCTTCTTTAGGCACGTGGCTAAAGACCGTAGGCCATTCCAGTCAGTGTTGGTGATTCCTCATTGTTCGAGGGCTAGTTATGATCCTAGTTTGTTTATGGTTGCTTACTTTCATACTTCAAGTTAGCTAGGGTCTTGTCCTAGTAACTCCTTATGTCATGTGAAGAGGCTTTTTAGACATAGACAGTATTCGACTCTCTCTTTTGGACTATGTTTCATTTTGATGTTGTCATATATGGATTGGGCTGCCTAGCTTCTATTTATGCTTCCGCTATATTTTCTTATGAATACCTGAATATGCTATGAACAAGGGTTAACTTAGGGAACTTGTAGTCCCGGGTCACATGTTACGTCTAGGGGGTAGTCTCGGGGCGTGACATATTGGCTCATTGGCAACACTATCTATGGCATAAGAGTTTGTGATAAGGACGAATCATGAGTCCTTGAAGCATCTAAAGAGCCAATCAAAGTTGAACAAGCTCCATGCTAAGTGGGTGGAATTCATTGAAACATTTCCTTATGTGATCCACTACAAGCAAGGGAAAGAAAATGTGGTTGCCGATGCTTTGTCTAGAAGGTTCGTATTGGTTAACTCCTTGACTTCAATAATGATGGGTTTTGAAATCCTAAAGGAGTTCTACTCTAAGGACTCCGACTTCAAAGAGATTTGTGATGAACTTGGCCAAGGGAAGCATGTGGAACGTTTCCAAATGATTCATAGTTATTTGTTCAAGGATGGAAAAGTGTGTGTACTTATGAGTTCATGGAGGGATCTCTTCCTCATAGAAGCTCATAGTGGTGGCATGATGGGACACTTTGGTTTAAACAAAACACTCGACATCCTTATGGAGAAATTCTATTGGCCAAGGATGAAGCATTATATGGAGAAGTTATATAGACAATGCCTCGAATGCAAGCAAGCCAAGTCAAAGACTACTACCCAAGGTCTATATACACCTCTTCCCACCCCTCTTTGTCCTTGGATGGACATTTCTATGGATTTTATGTTGGGACTTCCAAGAACCAAAAGAGGGCATGATAGTATCTTTTTGGTAGTGGATAGATTTTCTAAAATGTCTCATTTTATTCCATGCCATAAATGTGATGATGCATCTCATGTTGCATATTTGTTTGTGATTCATGTGCTTAAATTGCATGGAGTACCTCGCACTATTGTTAGTGATAGGGACTTCAAGTTTCTTAGCCATTTTTGGAAGAGTCTATGGGGTACACTTGGTACCAAACTCATGTTCTCTACTTCTTTTCATCTTTAAATGGATGGTCTAACCAAAGTAGTCAATAGGACTCTTAGGGGCATTTTTTGTTGCAAGTTTAGAGGATCCCTAACTTCTTGGGAGGACCATTTACCTTTGATTGAATTTGCTTACAATAGGTCTCTTCACTACTCTATTGGCATGACTTCTTTTGAAGTATGTTATGGGTTCAACCCATTGATTCCATTATCCTTAACCCCTTTGTCTAGTGATATTATTGTGAGTTTAGATGCAAAGCGAACGGCAAAGGAAATGGTGAAGATTCACAAAAAGGTAAGGGAGGCCATGGAAAATAATAACTCCAAGGTGGCTCTCCGGCAAAACCATGGGAGAAAGAAAGTGATCTTTCAACCCAATGATTGGGTTTGGGTTCACTTTCAGAAGGAAAGATTTCCCAACTCTTCAAAGAGAAGTTGAGTCCAAGCGGTGATGGCCCATACCAAGTGCTTGAAATGATCAACGACAATGCCTACAAGATCGATCTACCATGTGAGTATAATGTTTGCAATGTTTTTAATGTGAGTGATTTGTCTTCTTGTGTTGTAGGTAAAGCTATGGATTCAAGGATGAATCCTTTTCAAGAAGGGGAGGATGATATCGCTCATCAAAATCCCTACGAGGTCATTCACTAGAAGCCAAGATAAAGAACTCCAAGCCATACAAGCTCTATTCATGAAGAAAAAGGTTTTAGAGACCATTGAAGAGCGTATATCAAAGATCTACAACTTATGGATTATCGTGTGGGAAGAAGAGGCTGCCAGATATTCTGCCTAAGAGGTGCAACCAGTGGTGTGACACACGCATTCACTGGTGTGTTTCACACATCAACTTTGCACAAGGTGTACGTCCAACATAATGACTTGTGCATTTGGCATCAGCGTCCGCACCAAACCCGTCATGAGCCTAGTTTAGAGTCCTCTAAGGTCATTTTTGGGCCTCTTAATGTACAAGGAAAACACTATAAATACATTCCTTAGTCTTTTTCATTCCTTAGATTTTTGATGAATATTGAAGATTCCTCTTGAAGCTTGTAGTTGCTATTCTAGCTTGTAATCATTGGGTGGATTCCCAATTAGTTAATCTAGTGTAGAAACCTATTGGGTGGATTCCTAATAGTACTATTTGGTGGATTCCTAATAGTTTAGGTGAGTGATTAGGGGTGGATTCCTTTGATTGCTTTTTAACTTATTTGCTTGATTAATCATAGACTCATCCATTTGTGGATTCATTTGTGTGTCTCTTTGTTTGATTGAGGAGTTATTGTTGGTTAATTAAGTTAAATTGGGAGGTGAGGGTATAAAGTTCCTTGTTTCCCATAAAGTTGGTTAATTAGCTTTAATTCACATATTTTTGCTTATTTAATTTCCACATTTGGATTTTGATTAGTCTCTCTAATCGAGATCTTATCAGCCATGCTATCACAAACATAATCCAGGTGTCAAGAAAAGAAGAATGAAACCCATATTGCTATATGAATTTTTGGGCCGAAAATCAAGTTGAAAATGACCCTCAAGGCCTGCTTAATGAAATAAAAAAAACAAATTTTATAATTATGCTCTCAACAAGATCCAGGGCGCATGCCCAAAATTTGGGCAAAATTGAAAGACAATTTGGACATCAAATGGTCTGAAACATGACATTTTGATCAAAGAGGAATCACGCAAATAAGGACCCATTTCAAGGATGAAATGCAAAATAAAGAGCTACACACGATAAAGAATTAGAAGAGGAAGAGTTTTACCTCAATTTATTACGAAATATACTAGAAACACTACTTCTCCCTCTTAGCTGAGCTCACTTAATGGAGGATAAGTTGTTCGAAATGAGAGAAATAAAGAAGAAAGTTCATTTAAAACTCCGAGAAATCGATGCACCTGCAGTCAAAATGATGCAGGTGCGGTGATGTAGTTGTGGCTAGACCAACACAAGAGTGGAGGTCAACAAAAACCTCTGTCTCTGTAGGTGTGGCACAAATTTCACAAGGGCGGCACCATAAGGGCGAGAAAGCAGTGCAGGGGAGATGCCCTACTGATGTTACCTCGCACCATAGGTATGACATTTGGATGTAGGGGCAGCTACACAGGTGCGGCCAAAGTTCCGCAGCCGCATCGATACCAGTACCAGCAACATTAGTTGCAACTACACTAAAAAAGTCTCCACTCATACCCTCAAGAATCATTCTGAAACTCGTGATCACAAACTAAACTTACTACCCAACTATAAATGACAATATGTACTCAGCAGAATTATCAAAATGACTAACGGAGGTCATCTTGATGGAATGTTGACCAAAGTCAACATTTTTCTAATTTGGCCTAAATATTACCCAAGTGCCCAAAATGAGTATGGAAGCCTTCGGACCTAAACCAAAAGTCCCACTAGCCCAATGTCAAAATTACAAAGCTAACAACATCGGTGGTGTTTTCATCCAAGATCGTCTTCTCAGAATATTGACCAAATTCAACTATTCCAACTTTAAGAGTTTCAAAACAAGGGAAATGGGCTTAATACACAAACGAACTGTTAAGGAATTAAATCTGTCAATCCCAACAAGTGATAAATAACTTGTAACCACTGTGGAAAAGCTCAAAATGCAGAAAAAGCACAAAATAGAGAAAATGACCTAGAGGGTCATTATACATAGCTAGAGACTAATTTGAAAGATAGAAAGATAATTTTAATCTTCTATATACTTGTTGAGGTAATATGGTAAGTTATGAATAAGTGGCATAAAGTTTTTGTATAATGTTATTTTTTGATTCTGTTGATATTATATTATGTTGCATGAACTAATCTTTGTCGGTTGATAATGCCTACAAGTATGTGTAGTGTACTGATACTACTCTTTCAATATCCTTTTGGGGATGTAAGTGTGTTACATGTTGTTTGAAGTTTCTTGGATGAAGTGACGGATATTCATCATCAGCTTCTATGTATCTCACTCCTCAGGCGGAAGCTGTGTCTTTTATTTTGTAATTACTTTGTAGTAGAAGCTCTTGTACACGTCTAGACTAAGTCCTTAGAAAAAATTGTGTTGTCTTGAAAGAATGAAAGATGATTTTGCATTTTTCAATTGGTTATGTTTATTATAAATTTTTTTCTGCTTAAGAACTTAGGTTTTAAAAGGGATGGATGGATGGTAAAGGGTTCTCCTATCAAGCTAGAGTCGAGTAGGTGCCTGCATGATCATGTAAATTAGGTTGTGGCACTTGGTATCAGAGCCTTAGATTACCGGTCTCACAAGTATAAGAGCAATGTTAAGTAGAGTCATGTGGATTGGTGTCACGATCCAACTGATTGTGAGTGACACGCACAATAACCCTTCGGTAGGAGAACCAACTTACCCGAAACGTACCCTTATTACTGAATCAATTTTAGAAAAGATAGAATAAAACTAGCTTAAATTAAATCAAAAAGAAATCAACCTAATATAAATAAACTGTAAAATATTCAACTAACTAAACATATCCAAGAACTGAAAATTACCGTATAAGAACTCTAATAAAATATGTATCTAAGATCTCCAACATAACTAAAATAAATAAATGAATAGCAAGGAGTTTCATTGTCCAGTGTAAGGAAACAAACTCGAAGAGGATCTACGGCAGCCTGAGGAGTAGTGCTCACTCTTGAATCAAGTGTCAATCGCCTAGTCTAGTCGAGGCCACATCTCAGTCTCTAGAACATGGTCTGCAGTCAAAAAAAGAAGAGTATAGGGTAGTATCACTATAAAATACTATGTGGTGGTAGGTATCATAGGCCGACTCAGTTTAGAAAAGGTATATAATCAAACCAAATAACAAGTAAGAGGCATTCAAACGCTAAGAAAGTTTCAAGTCAACAATACAAATATCAAGTTCAATAAGTCACCACAAGAATGAGGGAGAGACTAATTTCAACAGATATAACACATGGAATCTAGGTCCATCTAACTCTCATCAATGCAACTATTACCTCTAGTCTCATCTCAGCCCACAGTACTACCTCACCATGCATATGCACATGCTAAAGGATCTTAACTAGCCATGACCTGCAGGGGACACACAAGGTCCATGTAGCCACAGGAACCAAGGTTGTTGGGACTGTAGGTAGATTATATTATTCTTTTCCATTTATAGAGATTGTATGGATTTTGGTTCTTGGTGGATTAGCGAGTTTTAGCCTGTTGAGGCTCCGAGATTTTTGACTTTGATTATTGAGGGTCTAGTGAGTCCTATATTATTGAGGCTATGATTGTGTACCCTTCTGAGCAATTATGGGGTATTGAGTTCTATTCCTTGTCATGGTCTTTCAGCAGCGGATCTGGGTGCTTGTGGTTTAGTTATTACATCCTAGGGTTATACTGAACGGATGGTTGTTCGTATATTCTTGTCTTGATATTGATGTCTTAAGCATATTTCTATTAGTTTATAGCTTCTATTTCGATTGTTGAATTGCTCTCTGGCTTCCCCTTTATTTTGAGGTTACTGGTATACTGCCCATCCTCTTAAACTCTCTTTTTATATGTATTGTTGATGCAAGGATCTCAGGTGCTTCCTTCCTCCTTATTTCACCTGTGTTTCTGTGTATGTATACCTTCTGTGCTAGCATGTATACTTGTAACCCTTTGTTGACTACTCTTGCTAGTTCCTTGTGCTTCTTCCTTGTTTTCTGTGACTATCTCCATATTATCTGCTTATAACTGTTTTTATATCTTATATGCACTCAGTCGGCTGATGATGCCTACTAGGTATCTGTTTCTTAGCAATTGGTGCTCATTCTACACTTTTGCATCTTTTTGGTGCATATATTAGTTGAGCTTTTGCCATCAATTGCGTTGTAGACTCATTCAGCTTTTTGATATTCGAGACTAGGGTGAGCGCCTGACGGTCTAGGCTTTACCATATCTCATCTTTTGTACTGTCACTCTTTGTATATTCGGAGATAGTTGTACTTATAATTTTGTTACTTCTAACACTTGTATTCTATTAAAAGCTTTTGTACTATCGATACCAAGTCATTGTGTTGGTGTAGTTTCTTTTTGTATATATTTAGGTTATTGTTTCACTTTGTCTATCCTTGTATTCTGCTTCTACTTATTTCTGCTTATGGTGTGTATTGGTTAAGTAGTAGCCCATTACTAATCATTCTGATCTATGAGGATTGGTTTGCCTACTGGGGGATTGTAGGTGCCATTATGACCTGAGAAATCAAGTCGTGACATCTTGGTATCAGAGCTTGAGGTTCACCGGTGTTATGGTACATATGAAAGTGTCTAGTTAGAGTCTCGTTAAATGGTATAATAATGTTCGTATCATATCCACGGGAGGCTACAGGGCATTGTTAGAAAAATTTTTATCTTTTTGGCTCCTGATCGTTTATTCTTTGCTCTATTGACTTGTAAAACTTCAGTTGTTCCATTACTTCTCAGATGCCTAAGACGAGTTCAACAGCGGTTGGTGTTGAGGCTTTTGTGCCTGTTGTTTAGTGCTTTAGTCAGTGTCAGGACTTCAGAGTGAGAGTTTACCGCATCAGATAAGGTGTGTGGGGTCATCCCAGCCTTCGTTTAGATTCACAGCTACCCCAGTTCTACAAGACACCGTGGCTAGGACTCTAAGTCCCTCAGTGGGTATTTTAGTACCTAATTTTATAAGTGGTGCTCTAACTAGGGTTGAGCTCCCAGTTCTGTAGCAAGGTTATTTATCTGTATTGGACTTTGAGGAGAGATTTCACGAGATTGATAGGCATACTTCTTGGACTATGCCTTCAGAGTTTGATAGGGTTTAGAGCTTTGTTGGACGTTTGATTTCACTGCTTTATTTGGCAACCAAGAATTTGGTTACAGTTGGGATGACCTTCCTTCAAGTATTGGATCATGCTTGGGCTATCAAAGGTTTGTGCGATGAGTCTTATGAGGGTAGTGCTAAGAGACATTATTTCCAAGACAGTTTCTGAGGTTCCCAGACTCTAGGTAGGGGATTCTCTTCTAAAGATCAGTTCTATTGCTTCTTGTCTACCAAGCAAGTTTTAGTTACTCCACAGGTTTTAGAGTCTGGGGGTAGAGGGCATGTTGAGCTTAGTAGACATGTTATGGGTCAGATTCTTTGAGGTTCGCTTTCAGGTTGTGTAGGCCGTGGTGGCCGGTCAGGTTTAGTAAGATCTTCTAGCCTATATGTACCCAGTGAGAGTTGTTTTGAGTGTGGTGGTCATGGGCACCTTGCTAGGGATTATCGTAAAATACTACCTTCCTTTCAGCAGGGTCAGCAGATGTTATCTCTCAAGACTTCAGTACCACTGACTAGAGATGGAGTGCAAGGTAGTATGGGTGGTCCCCTGGTGGTTAGAGATAGATTTTGGGCTAGTGGTTCCGATAAAGTTTGTTGTCAGTACGGTGAACATGGGCACTCTTCTAGAAATTGGCCCACGATCGTGTATCTTGGTCTGCCTAGTTGTTATGATTATGGAGAGATTGGTCACCTTTATAGAGCTTATCCACGGTGAGGGATGGTTGAGCCTTCAACTTTGACTATTCCATCTAAAGTTAGACCCCGTCAGTCTGATGCCCCTTTTAGTAGGCCCGAGGTAGAGGTTCATGATATCGTCACTCCAGGTAAGGCTCATGTTACCTTTGACTTATGATAGTACTGTTAGCGATGTGATTCCCTTCCTTCTATCATTTATTTGATTATATGCCTACCTGCTACTTTTTTTTTTGATTACGTGAGTTGTAGTGTTTATACATTGTGTTGCTAGTAGTTTATTCCTTAGTAGTGGATCGGTGGAGTTATTCTTGGGAGGTGTTACCCGGAGTTATAGCTCGTGGGTAGTTTTTGTTAGTCTTTTTTCTAGTTGGTTTTACGTCTAGCTCTGTCGTGACTCTAGGCTTGTGTTGAGTCTTCACTTTTGAGCGGTCCTAGATGGTTGTTGCCTAGGCTATTTTCTTGCATTTACTAGGAGTTCTAGTGTTAGTTTGGTGTTACCGATGGTAGTGTCGGGGTTTGAGCTCTTGTCTTTAGTTGAGAGGTGTCGGTTATGCTAGCGTGCATAGATTGGTTTGGTTTTCTTAGGTGTTTAGAGTTGACCCTCTTTGTTTTGTTGGTTTAGGAGGTTGGCAGGTATGTGGATTGTTTCCATAGTCTTCCTCAGTTTCTTATCCAGTTGGGTTGTATTATTGTTTCCCCAGTTCTAGTTGGAGTGATTTTTGATCGTAGTTCTCTAGTTGAGAGTTTGATTGTGGCATTATATTAGAGATTTGACTACGTAATTATGGCTAAATATTACCAGTAAGATTTGTAGGAGTTAAGGGAATAACTACAGAGTCTTCTAAGAAAGAATTTATGGAATTAGTGTATCCTTGGAAAGGGTTTTGTTTGGGTTGCGAAGGAGGGTGATGACTCCTTTTGTGTATGTATGTGTTATAGTAGCTGACTGAGGTGGTGACCGAGAGTTGATTTGGTTTGTATGTTGGTGACTTGCATCGGCTGAGTTCATGTTGCAGTGTCATTTTCTTTGATAGATTCGAGGTCAGGATTCCTTCTAGTCTGAGATTGAGGTAAGTTTCAGTAGCATTTGTGGGTTAGGAAAATTATGTATTCATGGCCTAGTAGGCTCCGGTACCTGAGTGTTTGTCGATAGCGTATGGGTTTACTTATGGGATCTGACATAGGCATTGATTGGATATTGGGATTGAGTTGCAGAATCATGGGCTAGAAAACTAATCCAGATGGTTTATAGTTGATTCTCTTCGGTTGCAGCTTCTTGGGTTGGAAGGCAATGAGTTCAGACAACGTAGCTTCCCCATTTAAGTTGTGGAGTGATAGTTGTCCTTGGACACCTAGTCCTTAGTTAACCTTTGAGTTAGGCTGGACATTCCAGATTTTGGCTGTGTTCTAGTTAGTACAAAGTTCCTTCTACCATGGTTGGACAGACTCAGCAGTGTAAGTTTGAGATTCAGTAGTGGTGTATGCTTTATGTGATTAGTTTGTGCGGGTTGAGGCTATCTAGGCAATTTTGAGTTCTATTGATACTTAAAGACTGGTCGTCACCATTGGTTGTCGAGAGTTGAAATCTTGATTAGTTGATTCTTCAGGGGTTGTGTTTTATGTGGGGTTCTAACATTGGTTAGACTCGTCCATTATGGACTAAAAGTTCGGTGTGTGATATGCTTCAAGATGGTTGGTTTGTGTGCTTATACAGTAGAGCGGTTGATTCGACCCAAAGGGATGAGCTAAAGGTATATGCAAAAATATCTATAGCTAAGATGGCGACCTTGGACTCCATGCACCCTTTTCGTTTGCCTTTGGGGTGTTTTGACTTGGTATTCATGGCATGGTGGACTTCTTGCTGAGGTAAGATTAGTAAAGTGATTTCAAATCTGAATGGTGATTGAGTATTCGGAGTAGCATCAGTACTTCTTAGGGTTTGGAGCTTAGCTGATGATTATGAACTTTGTCGTGATCTTACCACACTTCTTGCAGGATCTTGGTTTTAGTTAGGGTCTGTTGGGCAGGTTGCCCTGGTTCATTCGCTACCAATTGATTAAAAATTAGCACAGTTCAGCGGGGTTGGGTTCGATCTATTGTTTGGAAGTTTCTACATCAACATAGGTTGTTCATTCATGTCTTTCCTAACCATGGTGTGTAAACTTCAGTCGGGTTCAGATGGGTTGTTCAGTTGGGTTCACCTAGCAAGTTTGATGTTTGCAAAAGTTTCCATTTGTTAGTTGATGGTCAGTCAGGGTGGGTAACTACAGTTTTGATGATATGCTATTGGTTGTTATCTTAGATGGCAAGGGCTAGTAGACTATGGCTTGGTTTGGGTAGAGTTTGAGCAGAAAGGGGGGACTTCATTCGTAGTAGAGTATAAGTGGGGACTATGGATCTCTGGTGTGTTAGTTGATGCTTTGAGGGTAGTTTGAGTGATTTACTTGTATGCAGCTTCCTGTTTGTGGTGAAAAAGGGTTCAGTTCAAAATAAAAGGTGTTTTACGGATCAGCGGGTTCATGAGTTAGAGTTTTGGTTGTTGGCTTTTATGGTAAACTTAGTTGTGGTTTTTGAGGATTTAAGTTCAATGGATGGATCACCTTGTCTCTCTAGTTTTGGTGTTTGGTCAGTGCTTTTCAGTTGTATTTCTCGAGGTTCAGTTTTGGTTCGCAGACCCTTGGAGTTTAGAATCTAGCTTGGCTAATAAGAAGTTTAGGCTTGGTTGTCTTTTGTGGTTCTGTTCTGTTGGGTGTCATCCGGTCGAGGAGGCTACTCGGGTTGTCCGAGAGAGTAGTGCGTACTTCATACCTGTTATTCTTAAATCTCAAGTGTTTTCTTCTTTCTTGACTTTTGGGGACGAAAATCTTTTTAGTAGTGGATGATGTAATGACCCTTCCAATTATTTACGCGTTTTTTCCTTTCTTGTACCTTTAGATCTTGCCTGTAGTGGCCCCAAGTCATTTATGGCTTTTTGGGACTGGTAATCCAGTGCCCAGGCCATCTTTTTGGTCTTTTTGGCTATTCCTTATTCAAGAGCTTTAAACCTTGGAAATCATTGACTTTGGTCAATATTCTTGGTAAGCGTGCTCCGAATAAAATTCTGATAGTTTTGTTAGCTTCGAAGCATGGACTTTGGTCTAGTGCGACCTTTGGTCAGGCTCTGGGAGCATTTCATCTTGGAATTCTCTCTCATTCTGTGTTTTCAAGCTAGTTGGGCTTGCTTGGTTGACTTTGGTAAACATTTGGAGAAGACGACCTCTGATGGAAATTTCGTCAGTGTTGTTGAGTCTGAAATGTCTTTTCCACTCTGTTAGCATTATTGATTTGTGAATATCAGTTTTTGATTGTTCCTAAAATGCCCCATAGAGTTTTAGAAATATTGCAATTTTTTGTTGTTGCAGGTGCAGGATTCAGGCCTTAATCGCGATCACGAGCCTCCTTCCTCGCAACTGTGATGAGGCACCTGGTCCCTTATTCTTCACGATTGCGATGTCCTTTGTCGCGACAGCAATAAAGCTCCCTTCCCTTTGTTCTTTGCGATAGTGTGGCTAGTCCTCACGATCGCAATGGTCTAGTCAGCGTAGTCCTCGCGATCGCAAGGGGTCTATTTGCGATTGCGATAAAGGACCCCTGGGCGGTATATAAACTCCCCACTTCGTCTTCTTCACTCCAAAATATGATTCCACCATTGTTTTTAGCTCCAAACTCACCTAAACTCTGTATTCACTCATTTCTTGGTGTTGGAGGTGTAAATTCCTTGCTTGTGATCGTTCCTCCATCATAAATTAAAAGTTTTATCCGCTTTATTTTGTTAAATTCTTTCATTTCATTCTTCAATTACTCTTGTAAATGGCTAGCTGGTTTGAGCCATCTCCTTTGATTAAGTTCCTTCTATAATCTGAGCCTGCACACTTGGGAGTGTGGTGATCATTGTGCGCTCCTTCATTTCTGGTTTCGGGTTGTGAGGCCCACGGGATTGTCGGTAGCTAGAATTTTGACCTAACTATTTTTACAGCATTATGGGTATTGATAGACGCATTTTAATAAGTAATTTATGACTGTGATAGTATTATTATTATTCGGAGCTTCCCGGAGTAGTTTGAGCTTGGACGACACCGTCCCCGCAGCTAGTCGTCGGATGACAGGTAGGTTATGGCTTTCCCTACCTAGACTCTGCGTATATAGGCTATAACTGCACTAATTAGTATACTTG
Organism: Jaltomata sinuosa; assembly: GCA_003996215.1. Lineage (NCBI taxonomy): Eukaryota > Viridiplantae > Streptophyta > Magnoliopsida > Solanales > Solanaceae > Jaltomata > Jaltomata sinuosa. The sequence continues at coordinate 291,696 of QJPP01001836.1, read as the reverse complement.
GGTGGGTTATGTTAGGTTGGTACCCTGGACCTTGGCCGTCTTTTCTGTCCGTTATTTCATACGTTGATTGTAGTATTCATGTAGTATTGTATATTACCCTTGTGGTCCTGTGTGACCTTGTATTGACTGTGGAACATAGATGGTGGGTTATTTGGGATTGTTTGCGAGTCCTAAACATAGAGATATTATTCTAGGCTGGTTATGTCTGTTGTAGAGATGTTGAGCCTATGTAGGGCCAATAGGAATATTTGTGAGCCATTCTGGGCTACACTATTGTTTGTGAGCATATCATACATGAAAAAAGTTTTCCCTGCATGTTTTACTACTTATTTGGCTTTGGGCCTACTACAAATGATTTTCTAAACTTTGCATGACTCCGAGGGCCCATTTTTGGATATAACTTCGAAAGGATTTTCAAACTGGCTTTTATGAAACCTCTTAAAGTAGAGAGGATATTACGATAATTTGATTACTAGTTTCATTCTGATACTAGGCGCGGCTGGGCCATAACGCTAGATAAAATATGTGTAGACTATCAGTCATCAACCTGACTTATCACCTACATAAAATATGTGTAGACTCGAAAACAACCATAATAATGTATGCACATCTACCCCTTTTATAATAAACAAGACAAACCAAGGATCCCTAAGTCCACATCTACTATCACGCCCTGAGACTACCCCCTAGACATAACACGGGACCCAGGACCACAAGTGCCATAAGTTAACCCTTCGTCATAGCATACTCAGATAAATACAACAAACATAGCGGAAGCATACTAAATGAAGATAGGCAACCATAGCTAAATAGGAACAAGTTCTAAGAAATACTAAATCCAAAACACGAAATACAAGTCTAGCTATGTTTGAAGCTTCTAAACTGTCATAAATAGTTGATGGGAGGAAACCCCAACTAACTCAGAAATCTGGAAGGAAGACAAATAAAATAACTAGACTAATACTAGTCCTCAGAGGATGAGGACTCACCAACAAGATCTGGATATCCGGCATCATCTAGCCATGAGCCTGAGGAAGAGAGCCTAAATATGCATCATCAAGAGGATGCAGTGCAAAATATGCATCAGAACTTACACTAGACCACGTGAGCTACATGGAATCTAACTATATCATCGTAGTTGCCAAAGCTACCCCAAACCTTGCCAAGGTATGGGGTACTGTACATATCGTAATTTGGAACCAATTTCATAAGGGGTCACTCTCAACTAACGAGGACCCTTCTTCATAATGATACACTCTTAACTAACGAGGACCCTTCTTCATGAGGAGTAACAGTCAACTAATGAAGACACTCTTAACCTACACTAGCAATGCAGTTTTGGACTTGGGTTATCTAGAACCCTAATCACTCGGTGCTAAATACTACTCTCAAATTATGCATATAACTCATAATATACTAATGACATATCTAATGCTGAAATCTAGTGAAAAGCATAAGGACACATCTAGTGTCATGCAAATTCAAATCATAAGTCTTAAAGTTTAGCATAATTATATTTCAAATCATACTTTATTTCTAAAATCATGACTTCAAGAATTTGGCATGCAATTTCTTAATACATAAGGTCATGTTATCTAAACATGCCAATTTTCACTTGAAAACATGCAAATTGAAGGAATCGTTCTAGAAATCATCTATAATGCATGAGCTTTTGAAATAAATTAAGGAACCTCAAATAAATCATAGATAAGCAATGAGAAACCATGAATAGATGCTTAAAAACTGAAGAGAAAATAGTCAAATACCTCCCCAATCTATTACCCAATTCTCAACTACACACCTATACTTTACGGGGGTCCTATTACCCCCCCCCCCCCCGAACCTTTTATTTTTGAAATTTGGTAACCCTTAAACACTGACATGTCCAAGAAGGTGACTACACCTCTTGTAGGCGCGTAGGGGTAAATGAGAAGACCTAAAATGGCTAAAATCGAATAAAATAGTCCATATATCAATTTTTAATTGGAGATTATATAATTAATTAATATTTTTCATTATTCTTTCCTCCTTTTTGATATACAGAATCTTCATACCTATTTCATGATTTCTTCAAGCTTTTCTCAAAATCCTTCAATGGTGGTTCTCTAAATTTTCTATTACTGTTCAATCTCGATATAGTTTTGGTGAAACCTAAAAATGTGGTGATGAATATGCTAAAATGGACTATCGAAACGTTGAATTCGAGTTCATTTTGAGCAATTTTGAGGTATTTATTTTGCTCATAAAGTATATCAATGGTGGCTTATGCATTTTCTGGTGGCTTTTCGATGCAAGGAACTGAAAGTTTAACAAAATTTAAGAAAAGGACAAAGTTTGGGGGATGTTTCGGAAAACGATCAATGTATCTAGAGTAGAAATAAAGGAAATGTGTGACCCTTTTGAGATATGAGCTTTGAAAGCTCCAAATATGGAATCATAGGGCTAAAAACTAGCCATGGAAATACTGTAATATGCAATTTTTTGTCATTTTCCACCATATTTGTGCAATTAGAGTTATTGGCGCACATTTATAGATTAATCAATTTCAAGAGATTAAATCAAGATAAAAGAAAGAGAAATCAAATTAATATACTATACATCAATGGTGGCTCTTGGAAGTAAAGAAGAAATCAAATGAAGAAGAAAACAAAGAGAAAAAAAATAATGGAAAAAATGGAAAGAATAAAAAAAAATTAAAAAATGAAATGCATTTGTTTGTGCGTGTCTTGCACAGGTTTGACATATGACTGGTTATGACTTTTTAGGGAGGTGATTATTTCATTTTAAAATAATTTAGTGGGGTAATAGGACCCCCGTAAAGTATAGGTGTGTAGTTGAGGATTGAGTAATAGGTTAGGGGGATATTCGGCTATTTTCTCAAAACTGAACCCATAGGTTTTCCCCAAATTGGGTAAGAACCCTAATTTCACAATTTCATAAATCAAAGTAAAACATGGGGTTTTGAGCATAAGGGTGAAAGGAATCCCTTATTGAATACGCACATACCTTATTGAAGCTTGCTTGATTAAAGATGAAAATAAATGGAGGCTTGAACTTTGATCTTGAGACTTGAAGCTTGAAGGAGTTTCTTTTCCTCTTTTGGTAGATGAATGAGGAGTAATGAAAGAATTAGGCTAATAGGAGTAGAAACCCTACTAAAAGTGACCAAAATGACCTCACTTAAGAGTTAAAAGGGGGATAATTAGAAAAAAAAAAACAGGGACTTAATTAGAAAAAAAAAATTTCAAAATCTCGACTTCAGGAACCACAGGGGCAATCCATGAGTCGTAGACTTAACCACGACTCGTAATTTCCACTCGTGGTTCCTGGTTCAAATAATCAACTGCAGATATTATTCTACGAGTCAACAGGACAGACCGTAGAATAAACTATGGTCCGTAGACCCATTCTTCATTCCCGGAAAATAGGCAGCCCTCAGGTTTGATTTCGTGAGTAGACAAGACTATCTGTAGAATGACTAATGGTTCGTAGAACCCACTAGTGGTTCTCAAACCAGAGTCTGATCCTAGACTTAAACCATGGGCTCATCCCACGGATCGTGGTTCAATCCACGGTCCGTGGTTTGGACCTGTAGTTCCTGGAAAAGTCAGAATTTGTAGATTTTTCTAAGTTTGAAAGGTGGATCGAATTTTGGGGTGTTACATCTACAATGTTTAATATGCAACCCCGGTCTACAAAAAAAACAACCCCATCCACGCATGGAACCATCCTAACAAACACAATCATACAATGTACCGGGCATGGTACCCTAGCCAACCATATTAGAACTTGTACAAAACATAGTACCCGAGCCAACTGAATGTCATAGACAACTAACCAATCAACAATAATGAACAAAACCACACTTGTACAACCAACAAGTAATTAAGACAATGCATTCCACATAATTAACACGGGATATCATAGACATTTATCATTTTGTTCCCTAAATGACGTAATACGCAGACAATACTTAAGCAATAGTTAACAATGCGCACATATCATAAATAGGAAACACAATCAACCATCACCTACCTTGAATTAGCTTAAAATATCTACTGTACCAGAGACTCCATGTTTCTTGAAGCTTTTGCTTGCCCTTAATCTAAGAACAACCACACAACACTAAAATCAATCAATGTGGCCTAATTATCCCTGAATTATATACAAATCCTAATCCTTAGGCCAAACCCATGATCATTCCACCTATCCCTAGGTGTTCCCACAATTATGTCACCTAGAACTACCATTTTTACAGTTATATTTAGCGAATTATGGTAAATCACTCATGAATAAGCAATTATACACAAAACCCAAGATTTTTACACCTTAAAATCCTTGTTACACCAAATTTTTACTCCTTAAGTCAAGATAAATCCTCCCCCAAGACCGAAAGTTTCGATTCTAATGCATAGCAATTGTAGTAGTAAGTTAGGAGAAAAAAATTCTTACCTTTACGATGAAGTTTGGTGGACAAACAGTATAAATCACCTCTCTTTGCCTCTGCCTTTCCCCAAAACATTCATGAGAATTTTTGAATGTTTATGGAGAAGTTTCTGCATTTACTGTGACTTTCTCCGCTATAGAAGTCCTACTGCACTATAGTGGCACCACCATGGCGAAAGGCGCCTGCTATAGTGGGGTTGACCACCTTGACTTTCACCTATAGAGAGAATTTCACTGCTATAGTGGTCATCATCTTAGCAGCGTGTCACCTGCTATAATGGTTGACATAGGACAAAACCTCTGGAATCCTCCCAGTTTTGTCCATTTTACAACACACCTTAAAACCTTGACGTTCTAGACCAACTCTTTCACATCAAGTTTGATATTGGGAGTTCTACTCACCAAAATTCATTTCCGAAAAGTCCTATAGACTCCTTAACATCTTAGCTAAAAGGAAATCTAGCTCAACCTTAGACATTCTACCTAATCCCTTTATGTATTGCCCTAGACTTAACCTTGCTCAAATATTGTCCAAGACTGGCCTAGCCCAAAAATTTTAAATCCCCAACCCAGAAGTTTTCTAACCCATTTGTTCATATGAACTTTTCACCCATAACGATAGAACATGTCATTACAATAGATACTAATTTACTCATCATTTATCCCCAAATAATCAAGCACGAAAAGGATGAGCAAAAAGGAGAAAAGGGAAGTACCTGAATTCTCAGACAAGTGAGGGTACTTGTCCTGAATGTCCTTCTCGGTTTCCCAAGTAGCTTCATCAACTAGATGATGCTTCCATTAAACCTTTACCAATCTGATTTCCTTGGTCCTTAATTTTTGGATATCCTGATCAAGAATAGCATTCAAATCCTCCTTGTGCTAAAGGTCCTTGTCTAACAAGATCTAATCCCATTTAATAATGTACTCCTCATCCCCATAGTATCGCTTCAGCATGGATACATGGAAAATTTGATAGACTCTGGACAAACTGGGTGGTAATTCTAACTTGTAAGCTACCAGCCTTACAATTTCAAGAACCTCAAACGGACCTATATAACAATGCTAAGCTTGCCCCTCTTGCCAAACTGCATTACCCCTTTCATTAGTGACACCTTTAACAGAACTTGTTCATCATCCTTAAATGTTATGTCCCTTTCCTTGTGATCCGCATACTCCTTTTGCTTGCTCTGGGCTTCCAGCAACTTGGTTTAAGTACCCTTCACCTTTTCCTGAGTTTCCTTAACCAAGTGAATGCTCAAAGATTTCACATTGCCTGCCGCAAACCACCCTATGGATGATCTACATCCCCTCCCATAAAGTGCCTCGAATGGTGACATGTCAATATTGGAGTGATAGATGTTGTTGTATGAGAACTCATACAATGATAATAACTGATCCTAATGGCCTCCAAAATCAATCACATATCCTTTCTACATGTCCTCCAACACCTGAATCGTCCTCTCCGACCGACCATCCATTTGGGGATGAAAAGTTGTGCTAAAAGTAAGTTGGGTGCCTAAGTCTTCATGTAACTTGCCCTAGAACATGGAAGTAAACTGCATACCTCCGTTTGAAATGATGGAGAGTGGAACCCCACGTAATTTCACTATCTCCTTGACGTAATCTTGGCCAACTGCTGGGAATTGTACACCACCCTGATTGGAATGAAATGAGCTGACTTGGTTAGCCTATCCATGATAACCCAAATGGAATTGTACTTTCCAAGGTCTTGGGCAGACCCACCATGAAGTCCATGGCTATCTTTTCCGACTTCCACTCGGGAATGGGCATCCTTTGAAGCAATCCTGCAAGCCTTTGGTGTTCATACTTCACATGCTGAGAATTTTGACACTTGAACACATAATCAACTATGTCCTTTTTCATCCCATGCAAGCAATAAAGTTATTTCAAGTCCCAATACATTTTGGTTCCTCCCGAATGAATTGAGTACCACAAACCATGGGCTTCTATCAACACATTCTGTATCAAGTCATCAACCTGAGGGACATATATTTTCCCTCTAAAGCATAACACCCCACCAACATCCAGTGTGGCATCCCGGGCCTCCTCGAGCACCACCTTGATATGAAGCTTGTTCAAATGTGCATCTTTAAACTCTTTGACCTTGATTTCCTCCAGAAATGTGGGCTTAACCTCAAGATTGCATGGCACATACTTCTCTAGGAGAAGGGTATGGAACTAAGTCCATCTCCACTAAGGTAAAGTTGGAGACTGACATTCCACCCGAGCCCTCCACCACTGCTTAGCATGACCCTACAGTTGGAAGGTCACAAACTCCACATCATGCTGCTCCACAATGACCATCTTATGCAGCCTCTCATAATAATAAATGATGAACTTGAATGCATCCTCTATCTTAGAACCAACAAAGTTAGGAGGTTTCATCTTTAGGAACTTAGTCAGGATATGATGTTCATCCCCGGTCATAACAGGACCTAAAGTTGGATAAGGGTAAGTGTCTATCAGTGAAAACTCATCCATCCTAGAAGTTGATGTTGTGGTAGGCTACAATCCTAAATACTGGTAAGAAGGCATGGTAGGCATGGCTCCAGTACCTAGAAATCCACTCAGAAATCCAAGTACCTGCTGAATAAGTTAAGATGACATCTGGAGAGGGGTTGCACCTTCCGAAACTGGCACTGCCTTCTCTTAATCTAGAACTTTCTCGTTAATAGCCTCATCATGATGATCCTTGGGTAGGGGAGGTGTCTAAGCTCTTCGTTGGGATGGATAGCTACATTATGAGCTATACCTCTGGTAGGTGCTGCCCTACATCTCTGTCTTCCCTTACCCCATCCTTTGCCTATGGCAGTGGGTTCTACTACTAGAACTTCTTGTGTGGGAGTTGCTGATCTAGTTACATTAGCTCTCATATTCAGCACCTGTGAAACAATGGAGTGAAGATGTCAGATACCAATTTAGATCACCAGATGCCAATTGAAATCAAGTTATCGCACGGAGGAAGAAAGAAAGTGATAATTTCCTCTAATATGTTTTGTTGTGTCCTTTTTTTGCGTCTGTGGCATGTATATATACAATTGTATGTGTGTTATGTGTGCCATGTGTTTGTGGTTGGGTGTGTCGTGTGTGTATGTGGGTTCTATCATGTGTGTGTGACAAAGAAGATGGAATGAGGGAGTGGGAGTAGGGGAGTAGTGGGCAGATTAGGTAGGTTAAGGGGATTAGGGGGGAGTTTTAGTGGAGCGGTTTTTTCTTTTTGTTGTTTTAGTCTTTTTGTCTATTATTTATTTCTTTAAAATATAAAAATAAAATATAATTATAGAATATAAAGTAACTACTTTTAGACTAATAAAAATACTAAGAAATTAAATAACTAGTCAAAAATAAAATGTAACTAGAAAAATATTAAAATTATTATCTTATTTATTGAAATCCAAATTAAAAGAAAACACGTATATTTTTTATAAAAACAAATTCTTTTAAAGAAAATAAAAACAAAAGCAAAGCTTGTTTGGACCACGAAATGAGTCCCGTTTGCGCTCAAATTTTGGGCATGGGTTCATAAACCCGCTGCAAACATAATTGTGATTTTGTTTTCCATTTTGTTACGCGAGCCCCAGGGATCACTTTTCGACCCAATTTTTTGTATAGAAATATGGGTGTCATTCTTCTCGTCTTAAAACCTAGTTTATGTTCTTGATAGCGTGGAAATACTCTGAGGCTATTTGGAAGGGGAAGGCACGCGAGTGATAGTCTATGCTTGCAGTTCGGCCCCGATGTAGGTTACGATTTATTTACCTTAGACCTGGTTTAGTTAGATTTTATATGTTATGAGTTGCATGAACGTTAGACTAGGCTTTAGGTTAGAATTAGGCTTAAATCATGTTTTCCATTTATTTTGGCCATTTTTGGGATTGTAAAGTAGTACTACGATGTTTATCCTTAACTTAGGAGCTTGTAGAATTTCTATGGCTAGCCAAGAATCCTTAGAGTAACTTTAAGGGGTTTTAGAGGTAGAGTAGATGCCTTGTTTTATTTTCATATTATAGTTCCATTATTTTCCATTGTTATTTATCGTTAAATTTGTGTAACTATGGGCCCGAGGACAAAGCTTTGGACTAGAAAGAGTTCCAGGTGAGTACCTTGTTCGGGGGTGGTTTGGCCCTACCTTTAGTGTTATATTTATGTCTTGCTTGAGTGTTGCACTTCTTACTCCCATTTTTGCATTCATGGACTTGGCATATAAATAGATGTTTTCTCAGAAAGAATGGTTGGTTTTTCGTTATTATTTCGTATTTCAAGGATTTTAAGGACTTGCACCACTTTACTACTGACTTTGGATTTTTATGAACTAAATGCCTCCCTTTTTACTGATTTATGCTTCGTGTAGGACATTTTTAGTTACTGCATGTTTGTTGTAAGATTCCAGACTCTTTTTTACTTACTACATGTCTGAGGTAAGATTCTAGTCTCCTTTTTACTTACTGCATGTCTGATGTAAGATTTCAGACTCATATTTACTTACTGTATATACGATGTAAGATTCCAGACTCATGTTGCATCAGGCACAATCAGCATCATAACAACTCGCGATGCATTGCATTCACTTATGTGTACTTGGAGTGCCTTTTCCATATTATCATTATAATCTTCACCGTTAGTTTTGATAGTTCTATTTTCTGTTGATAACTAGATTTTGGTGGATCCTTGTAGCTAAGTTCCTTTCTTCTGACTTATAATATATATTATCTTTATGAGCTCGATCGACCTATGATGCCTACTAGGTACCCATTATTTTTGTACTCATACTACACTTTGCAACTTTTTCTGATGCAGCACCTAGTAAGAACCACCCTCACTAACCCTTCAGTCGTTTATGGCCAACTGATGTTCTGATCGCACTGAGCTCCCAACATTTGGAGGTCCTTTACTACTTTACATCTACTATTCTATCTATATTTTATATTTTGGATAGACTGTATATGTTGTATATCTTTACTCAGTACTTTAGATGCTCTTGTACTAGTGACACCAGGTCCAAGGATAGTCCTTGTATATACTCACTTTTCTAGTCATTTTAGGACTATTTTTGTATATTTTGTACTGTTGGTATGTATTTATACCGTTGTCCCTATTTATTTATGTTTTTCTCTTCCACATCCTTATTTAATTGTTTTACTTTACTTTTGAATTCTTGGGTTAGCTTGCCTATCGGGGGTGGGATGTTATGTAGGCCTTATTACGACCCAATTTTGGGTCATAACATGGACCAAGCGAAGGTTGAAATCATCTCAAAGTTTCCTCCTCCAACCTCTGTGAATGGCGTCGAAAGCTTTCTTGGACATGTCAAGTTTTATGTGATCTTTATGAAAGACTTTTCCATGATCTCTAACCTAATGTGTAAGCTTCTTGAAAAGAAAGCACAATTCAAGTTTGACAATCAATGTTTGAAAGCATTTGAGGAACTGAAGAAAAGATTAACTGAGGCTCCAGTTATAGTATCTCTTTTATTGGTCATTACCTTTTAAACATATGTGCGATGTGAGTGGGTATGTGATAAGTTGATAATCTACCCACTTATTGAGCCTTTAATCATGAATTATTGTCATATTTTAATGAGATTTAGAGATGCTTATTACCTTTATTGATGCAAATGCAGGTACTCTTGGTCAAAGGTAGAAAATAAGGGAATTAGACCCAAAAGAGCTTAAAAAGAGTTGAAGTGTGAAGGTGATCAAAAGCAATGAAGAATCTACCAAAAAGTATGGTCGTCGTGCGAAGCATACAACAGCATGTGCGGTTCACAGCTCCCTTCGCATGACACATGAAGTCAGCTAAAGTTAATAGTTGGTTGGAGTAGAGATGTGTAACGCGCATAACATATGGTGCGACCGCACGTCGTGTCACACATCGCATCGCACCAAACCCGAGGAACATTTTTGTCAACTTTCAAGTGACATTTTGGGAAACTTCTAAAACCCAATTTGGGTAGTATACCTGATAGTTTTTAATTATTATTGAATAGTTTTGAGCATAGAGAGGTTCCCAAAGAAGATATAGAGTGTAATTCTATTCTCTTCATCTTCTACCTTGAGAATTCACCATTTGTGTACCAAATTAGCTTTGATTTGGATATTGGCATAACTATGAATGAATATTTGAATTACCCAATTGGTATAATCTCTTATTTTCTTAGCATGAGAGGCTAACTTCTTTGTCTAGGGGTATGTGTATGATGGGTATTTGAATTTGGGTATGGGTCTTGCTTAATTGTATTTATAATTGATAAATTGACATGGGTCTATTGTATTCCTCACGTTTTAATGCTAAAATCGATGGTTGCAAACATTGGTTGAATTTACTTAAATGTGTTCTTTCTTGAAAGAGGGGTTCATAATTCGGAAGGAATTCAATAGTGAAAATTTGAGATTTCCACCTTAGATTGAGGCTTGAAATAGCTAGCTAAGAGCCTGTTTGGCCTAGTGATTGAAAAACTGCTTATTTTAAAAATCACTTTTATAAAACAACTTTTTAGAAAAGTGCTTTTGAATACCAGGAAAGTCGGTGGGAAATACCTCTTGAAATTTGGACACTATAAGAACTGACTCAATAGAAGAGGCCTTTGTACTAACATCTCAAAGATGTGTCAAAAAGGTCGAACACCCCTTCCCAACTAGCTTCTTATCACGAATGAGGAAATTATTTTCATAGGTCCAGACTTATAAACACCTTTCCATTCTAACTTATCTATCCCAGGCATGTCTAAGGTTAGAGTCTTAGCATAACAGTTCAAAATAACATGATACAGGGACAACCAACTCATGCCTAGGATGATATCTATCACGACCCAAACCATCACCAATGGCACCCACCCAAAACCCCTGGTGAGCGAACCAAGTAACCAAGTCAACACTTATCACAACTAAGCAGCTAAAACTTATCACAACTAAGCAGCTAAAACCAGTTGCATTGAATAAAAATAATAATTCATATCTAAAACAATTAAAAAGAGAATCCTGCGGAAAATACCCATAAAATTTGAAAGTCGTATACCAAATAATCTAACATGTCTAGAGTATAGGGATTCAACCCCTAAAGAAAAGTAGTCTCGGTGTGAACAATGGACTAGATGGAAATAACGAATCCATGGCAGCCCAGAAGAAGTAGCTCACCCTTAGATTCAGATAACGATCGTGTCACAGCTAAGGTCATGTAGCAGCCACCAAAATATGACATGTAGTCAACAAAACAAGAGAAAGTGAAGTATCAGTACACAAAACAAAAGTGTACCGGTAGGATCATTGACCAGCTCCAATAAATAAAATATGAACATTTAACTAGAACTTAGTAAAGTAGGACAAAACATATGTAAACAAGCCAATAAATACAATCTAGACTATCAATCATCAACCTGACTTATCAGCTATATAAAACATGTACAGACTCCAAAACAACCATAACAATGTATGCACATCTACCCCTTTTATAGTTAACTATACCAACCAAGGATCCTTAAGTCCACATCTACTATCACGCCCTGAGACTACCCCCTAGGCATAACACGAGACCCGGGACCATAAGTGCCCTAAGTTAAGTCTTGGTCATAGCATACTCAGATAAATACAAGAAACTAAGCGAAAGCATACTAAATGAAGATAGGCAACCATAACTAAATAGGAACAAGGTCTAAGAAATACTAAATCCAAACACGAAATACAAGTCTAGCTATGTCTAAAGCCTCTAAACTGTCATGAAGAGTTGATGGGACAAAACCCCAACTAACTCAGAAATCTGAAAGGAAGAAAAGCAAAATAACTAGACTACTACTATTCCTCAGAGGATGAGGACTCACCAACAAGATCTGGATATCCGGCGTCGTCTAGCCATGAGCCTGAGGAAGAGAGCCGAATATGCATCATCAAGAGGATGCAGCACAAAAAATGCATCAGAATTGACACTAGACCATGTGAGCTACATGGAATCTAACTATATCATCATAGTTGGCAAAGCTACCCCAAACCTTGCCAAGGTATGGTGTACTATACATATCGTAATGTGGAACCACTTTCATAAGGGGACACTCTCAACTAACGAGGACCCTTCTTCATAATGATACACTCTTAACTAACGAGGACCCTTCTTCATGAGGAGTAACAGTCAACTAATGAAGACACTCTTAACCTACACTAGCAATGCAGTTTTGGACTTGGGTTATCTAGAACCCTAATCACTCGGTGCTAAATACTACTCTCAAATTATGCATATAACTCATAATATACTAATGACATATCTAATGCTGAAATCTAGTGAAAAGCATAAGGACACATCTAGTGTCATGCAAATTCAAATCATAAGTCTTAAAGTTTAGCATAGCTATAATTCAAATCGTACTTTCTTTTTAAAATCATGGCTTCAAGAATTAGGCATGCAATTTCTTAATACATAAGGTCATGTTATCTAAACATGTCAATTTTCACTTGAAAACATGAAAATTGAAGGAATCATGCTAGAAATCATCTTTAATGCATGGGCTTTTGAAATAAATCAAGGAACCTCAAATAAATCATAGATAAGCAATGAGAAATCATGAATATATGCTTAAAACTGAACCTATAAGTTTTCCCCAAATTGGGTAAGAACCCTAATTTTACAATTTCATAAATCAAAGTAAAACATGGGGATTTGGGCATAAGGGTGAAATGAATTCCTTATTTAATACCCACATACCTTATTGAAGCTTGCTTGATTTAAGATGAAAATAAATGGAGGCTAGAACTTGGATCTTGAGACTTGGAGCTTGAAGGAGTTTCTTTTCCTCTTTTGGTAGATAAATGAGGAGTAATGAAAGACTTAGGCTAATAGGAGTAGAAACCCTACTAAAAGTGGCCAAAATGACCTCACTTAAGAGTTGAAAGAGGTGTAATAACAAAAAAAATAGGGACTTAATTAGAAAAAAAACTGTTAAAAATCTCGACTTCAGGAACCACGGGTGCAATCCATGAGTAGACTGAACCATGACTCGTGGTTATTGCTCGTGGTTCCTGGCCCAACTAATCAAATGCAGATGTTGTTCTATGAGTCTACAAGACAGACCGTAGAATAAACTATGGTCCGTAGACCCATTCGTCGTTCTCGGGAAATAGGCAGCCCTCAGGTTTAATTTCACAAGTGGACAAGGCGGTTCGTAGAATGAACAATGGTCTGTAGAACCCACTCATGGTTCTCAAACTAGAGGCTGATCCTGCAGACTTAAACCATGGTCTCATCCCACGGCTCGTGGTTCAAACTACGGTCCGTGGTTTGGACCCGTAGTTCCTGGAAATGTCAAAATTTGTAGATTTTTCTAAGTTTGACAGTTGGATTGAGTTTTGGGATGTTACATCTACAATGTTTAATATGCAACCCCAGTCTACAGAAGAACCAACCCAGCATTTAACAGAACCACCCGACCACTAATGGACCAATATGCAACAATTATAATACAAGAACAACCCCATCTACTCATAGAACCATCCAAACAAACACAATCAAACAATGTACCGGGCATGGTACCCGAGCAAACCATATTAGAACTTGTACAACACATGGTACCCGAGCCAACTGAATGTCATAGACAACTAATCAATCAACAATAATGAACACAAGCACACTTGTACAACCAACAAGTAATTAAGACAATGCATTCCACATGATTAACATGGGATATCATAGACATTTATCATTTTGTTCTCTATGCCACGTAATGTGCAGACAATACTAAAGCAATAGTTAACAATGCGCACATATCATAAATAGGAAAAACAATCAACCATCACTACCTTGAATTAGCTTAAAAGCTCTACTGGACTAGAGCCTCCCTGTTTCTTGAAGCTTTTGCTTGCCCTTATTCTAAGAACAACCATACAACCCTAAAATAAATCAATGTGGCCCAATTATCCCCGAATTATATCCAAATCCTAATCCTCAAGCAAAACCCATGATCATTCCACCTATCTCTAGGTGTTCCCATTATTATGTCACCTATAACTACCATTTTTACGGTTATATTTAGCAAATTATGGTAAATCACTCATGAATAAGCAATTATATACAAAACCAAAGATTTTTACACCTTAGAATCCTTGTTACACCAGATTTTTCCTCCTTAAGTAAATCCAAATCCTCCCCCAAGCCCAAAATTATCAATTTTAATGCATAACAATTGTAGTTGTAAGTTAGGAGAACAAAATCCTTACCTTTACGATGAAGTTTGGTGGAAAAATAGTAGAAATCACCTCTCTTTTCCTCTGCCCTTCCCCAAAACATTCATGAGAATTTTTGAATGTTTATGGAGAAGTTTCTGCATTTACTGCGACTTTCTCCGCTATAGAAGTCCTACTCCACTATAGTGGCACCACCGTACCGAATGGCGCCTGCTATAGCGGGGTTGACCGCCTTGACTATCGCCTATAGAGAGAATTTCTCTGCTATAGCAGCCATCATGATATCAGCGTCTCACCTGCTATAATGGTTGACATAGTACAGAACCTCTAGAATCCTCCCAGTTTTGTCCATTTTATAACGCACCTTCAAACCTTGACGTTCCACACTAACCATTTCACATCAAGTTTTATATTGGGAGTTCTACTCACCCAAATTTGTTTCCGAAAAGTCCTATAGACTCCTTAAAATCTTAGCAAAAAGGAAATCTAGCTCAACCTTAGACATTCTACCTAATCCCTTCCCGTACTGTTCTTGACTTCACCTTGCTCAGAAATTATCCGAGACTGGCCTAGAACAAAAATTTCAACTCTCCAACCCAGAAGTTTTCTAACCCTTTTCTTTTTATGAATTTTTCACCCATAACGATAGAACATATCATTACAAAAGATACTAATTTACACATCGTTTATCCCCAAATGATCAAACACAAAAAGGATAAGCAAAAAGGAGAAAAGGGAAGTACCTGAATTCTCAGACAAGTGAGGGTAATTATCCCACATGTCTTTCTCGGTTTCCCAAGTGGCTTCATCAATGTAACACCCCGGAAACATATCCAACTTTTAAAATCAGACTTGTAGAAAATTTTGGACTTCTAGGGACCACGGGTCAAGTCCACAAGTCATGGAAGGTTCCCACTAGTCGGGAGTGACTCGTGATCCCATTCCTGCAGACTGACCTCAGTACTGACAACCACGTGTCACATCCATGACTCATAGAAGATTCTACGAGTCATACTATTGACTCGTGGAAGCTGATCAGAGGTCAGTCAATTTCCCTGACTTCTACGACTAGGTCCTATGACTCATGAAAGCTTACATGAGTCATCATGTTGAACCGTAGAAAACCTTCTGCAGGTTCAATTCTTGAGCAATTTCCACGATAGGAGTCTATGAGTCGTGGAAAGGTCTACGAGTCATAGACTCCACTCATGGTCACTGAGGTTGACTGTTTTTCTAGCTTTCTTTTAATTAAATCCCAAGGGATTTTTGATCATTTTCTAACCTTTTAACTACCAAGTGAAGTCGTTTTGACTAGTTTTAGAAGGGTTTTCACCCATATTATCCTAAGTCTCTTCTAAGTTCCTCGTTCACCTCCCAAATAGGAAAAGATTCTCTCAAACTTCATGTCTCCAAGCTCCAAGTCAAGTCTCCTAGATCTTTCCAACCAAGTGGGTAATCT
Source organism: Jaltomata sinuosa (assembly GCA_003996215.1). Taxonomy (NCBI): domain Eukaryota; kingdom Viridiplantae; phylum Streptophyta; class Magnoliopsida; order Solanales; family Solanaceae; genus Jaltomata; species Jaltomata sinuosa. The sequence goes on along the minus strand of QJPP01001836.1, from coordinate 275,604 downwards.
TCCACCAAGGTATATAGGTCATTAACAGTGGGTTCCTTTTACCTATATGGCCAAAATCCCCAATTCTTATGTTGAATTATGAACTTATAAAAATTAGGGTTTTGATCTAAATTTAGGGAAAGTTTATGAAATCAGTTCCTATATTTAAATTCATGGTTTTTTATTGATTTTACGTGATTTGATTATGACTCTCTTATTGGTTTTGAAAGTCCAAGCATGAAAGTGGATTTCTAGCATAAAACTATGAATTTGCATGTTTTCAAGAGGAAATTGGCATGATTAGATATCATGGCTTTTATGTATTTATGAAATTGCATGCTTAATTCTTCAAGTATGATTTTAGAAAAGAAAGTATATTTTGAACTATGGTTATGCTAAGCTGTAAAGACTCATGACTTTACATTGCATGACATCAGATATGTCTTTATGCTTTTCAAACAGTTTTGGACATCAGATATGTCCCTATGCTTTATGAACAGATTTGACATCAGATATGTCACCAGTTATGAACAGCATTGGCATCAGATATGTCATCGGTTATTAATAGTTTTGGCATCATATATGCCCAGTATTATATGAGCTATATGTATTTTTTGGGAGTAGTATTAGCACCGAGTTGGAGAGGGTGAGAGTACCCAAAAAAGTCTCAGAACTACGTGCCCCTGTAGGTCTTAAGTCCCCTCTGTTGGGCATCAGTTTTAGTGATCACGCCATAGTAATGCCTTTATACCCTGGCAAGGTATATTGGGTCCTCTGGATAGGGGGGATACATCGAATTCCATGTAGCTCACATGGTCTATGTTGGTTAGAGAACCTCCCACAGAAAACAATTTCAGGTTTTTAAGTGCATTGACTCTTTATTTTCAGATTTCAGAACTTCTATTATTACTATGATTCTAAAGGTGTTTCCAATGTATGATATTGCATTGAGTCAATTTATTACAGATTTTACTATCACTATACGACTTCAGTTTTAGTTATGCTTTAAGCATATTTTACCATGACATTTGCATAATATCAGTTTTAAGCATGTTTTCAAGTATATTTCGTCATGACTTATGCATATCTCATATACTCAGTACATTCTATAGTACTGACGAATATTTTGTGTTGCATCCTTTGATGATGCAGATTCAGGTGTCCCTTCTCAGATTCATGGCTAGACTTTCCAGGCCACTTTCCCAGTCAGCTGTTGGTGAGTCCTCTTAGGTAGATGGTTAGTTATATTCTTAGTTTATGTTACCTTTTATTTCCGTACTTCGAGTTAGTTAGGGTCTTTTCCTAGTAACTCCTTATGTCATGTAGAGGCTTTTCAGACATAGACAGTATTCGAGTCTTCTTTTGGATCTTGTACTCTTATTTTTACTTGATTAATCAGTTATGTTATTCTGAATATATCTATTATGCTTCTGCTTATCTTTTGTTATGCTTGAGAATTCTATGACCAAGGGTTAGCTTGGAGAACCTGCGGTCCTAAGTCCCGTGTTATGTCTAGGGGGTGACCTCGGGGTGTGACAAACTTGATAGCAGAGCCTCAGGTTTAAGAGTCCTAGGGTGTCTGAAAGCCGCATCAAGTAGTGTCTCTTTCATGGGTGTGAAGTGCGCCACACTTATGAGGGGAAGGCTACGAGGTGTTTTAGGACAAAACTCCACTTCTTCATGTTCACTATCGTGCGATAGAGTTTGACTCTATTTAACCTTTTAATCCATTCTGTATACATTTCAGATAATATCTCCATGAAGAAACCCCACGAGGAGTGCTAATCCAACCACTCCAAGTCATGAGGTTACGAATGTGGAGTTTTGTGAAGCCATCTGTATGTTGGCTCAATCCATGACTACTCAGTTGAATGAGAAAGAGAAAGTAAAGAAGAGGTAGAGGAAGAACAAGAAGACCAGAACCTAGAACCAATCATCTTCTCAGCTGAGGTCATCTAGACCAACCCCATCTCCAGTTAGCACACTTTCTCTCGATTCTCAGTCTTGTCACAATAGGGCTCCGAAGAACTTGAGGTACCCTCATTATAGTTGATGTGGTAAGCTTCATCTAGGTGAATGTATTGTGGGAAATGAGGGATGATTTAGGAGTGGTCAGTTAGTCCATAGGATCAGGAATTGCCCCTCATCTAAGCGGAGCAACTATGGTGTTCAGCTCTAAAACCAATTCCTTTCATTGCCTAGCTAGCCGGCTTAGGGTATTCCTCCTGAAGTTGAATCAGGTACTTCACTAGATTTCCTTCATGTATGCATCCATAGTCCATGGGCCGCTATTATTGTTTGGTTGTGAGTTTCTTGACCTAGAACTAAGTGGGGATATGAGGGTTGAGGCATAGACTTTTAGGAGAAATAGAATCTTAGACTATAGAAGGAAGTGGGTATTCATGCTAGATTCTGGAGTAGTGTATGTTCTGTTGGGGTAAAATAATCATAGTTCCATGAGAAGTTGGTGAGAGGTTCATATACTTAGGAGGGTAGAATGAACCTAAGGGGGTGATGGTGGAATGTAGAATCGGTCAGATCTTAGAGGCTCAGGTAGCGATGCTTGTGGGTGTTAGAACAAAGTCAAGAGGGGAGGCAGAAGCTTATTTCATCCTAGAGTCCTAAATTTACTTCTGCCATTATGATACCTTTTGCATGACTTGTGTGTCAGCGCCATTGTCCTATTTCAGATTCACGCTCCTGTTCAGATTCTAGAATGGAAAGTGATTGCTTCAGACAATGATTCTACTCTTATCCTACGATTCTATAAATTCCAGCTTTATGCCCTGGGGTTTGCTATCTATGTAAACTCATGTTTTTCAGTATGCTCAGTTATGTTTACTCATTCAATCTTCAGAAATACCTCAATAGCTAATCAAATCATGTTACATCATGTATATGCTTAGACCTGATTCTTCAAACGGTTCGCGCTTATGATTTCCTTGATCTAAAGCCCTTTTACCTTTACCTTTGATAATGAGGGGTGGTGATCCCCACTATTGATGCCTTACGTGCCCAGTATGTGAAATACTCATGTATATTGTGCTCAACTCTCCAAGCCTCACCTTGAGTGCCGAGATCACGCTAAGTGTAAGTATAGATCAATCTGTAATCCTTCATTTGTGATGCTCCTTCTCCTGCTCTTTTCTTTCAATGATTATGTTTTATGTTGTTATAAGTTTTAGGGGAGAAGGCCTTGTAGTAGCCTAACTGGGAGGTAGAAAATTTCTTTTCCTTGTTAGCATACTTGTTCCACCTTGACTTTTACGTGTGGGTGAATTGTGAGGCAAGGGTTATTCATGCGAAATAGTTAGATAAGGAATTTTAGGATGTCCCTCTATAGAAGTTCTTGAATCTGCAAATCCTAGTTATGATAAGGAAGGGGAGAGAAGTCTTAAATAGGGTGAGCTACGAAACCATATGGTAACCATAATTATAAGCTTGAATATCATGATGGGATTCATGTGTATACATGTTTTGTGCAACTAGTGACCCTTTGATTAGGAGCTCAAGGTTAGTTGGTTGTTGTGATAAGAAGAAATACTATTCTTAGGAGATAACTCTAGGTGCAAGAGGTCTAGTCGAGATAGGTTTTAACATGGGGAATAGGGTAGTTAGACTCAGACCTTAGTACCTTTATGTGCGCTATTGAGGTTGTTAGTTGTGATTAGTAGGGGTGGTATTTAGAAGAGAATGGTTTTCCCATATATCTACTTCTCTCAGTTTGTTGTCCCTTTTGGTTAACTGCGATCTCTAAAGTATGTTCATTCCTTATGAGTTTAAGCTCAGTTCTTACTCTCATCCTAGGCCAGTTATCATGTTGGATATCCAGTTCCTTTCATGTTGGTTGTTCTTACATTTTCAGCATGTATACGTGTCTCATAAAACCAACTCAGTTTTTATTTCAATTGGAAGTCGGTTACCTTGATAGTACTTCAGCTTTCACAACTCAGTTGAAGGAGCTACTTGGGAAGTAAAATCACCCATGAAAGCCAAATATCCTCATATTTTCCCTTCCGATTCAGTTCCAGCTTGAGGTACTAGATTCCTCCTTAGTATGTCCCTATGATTCTACTCCATCAGTTCCTCTCATGATTTTAGCATGGCACCCATGTTTTATGAAGTTAGATTATCATGTTTTCAAGTTAAAAAATTAAGGTTCTATGTTTACTCCTTGATTTCCATGTTTTGAAGTTTGGTTGGGCTGTTTTCCCCTCAATTTTCCTTGTTTAGTCTTCATTCGAGGACAAATGATCCCAAGGGGGAGATATTGTAACACCCCGGAAACGTATCCAATTTTTAAACTCAGACTTGCAGAAAATTTTGGACTTCCAGGGACCATGGATCAAGTCCACGAGTCGTGGAAGGTTCCATGAGTCGTGGGAGTGACTCGTGATCCCAGTCCTGCAGACCGACCTCAGTACTGACAACCACGAGTCACTTCCAAGACTCGTAGAAGTTTGTTCTGGTCATACTGTTGACTCGTGAAAGATAATCAGAGGTCAGTCAATTTCCCTGACTTCCACGGCTAGGTCCTACGACTCGTGGAAGCTTCCACGAGTTATCCTGTTGAACCATAGAAAACCTTCTACGGGTTGAAATCTTGAGCAGTTTCCACGATAGGAGTCCACGAGTCGTGAAAAGGTCTGCAAGTCGTAGACTCCACTCGTGGTCATTGAGGTTGACTATTTTTCAAGCTTAAAGAAATCCCAGGGGCTTTTTGGTCATTTTCTACCCTTTTAACTAGCAAGTTAAGTCATTTTGACTATTTTTAGAAGGGTTTTCACCCATATTATCCTAAGTCTCTTCTAAGATCCTCATTCACCTCCCAAATAGGAAAAGCTTCTCTCAAACTTCAAGTCTCCAAGCTCCAAATCAAGTCTCCTAGATCTTTCCAACCAAGTGGGTAATCATCCACCAAGGTATGTGGATCTTTAACAATGGGTTCCTTTCACCCTTGTGGCAAAAATTCTCAATTCTTATGTTGAATTATGAACTTATGAAAATTAGGATTTTGATCAAAATTTCGGAAAAGTTTATGAAATCAGTTCCTATGTTTAAATTCATGGTTTCTTATTGATTTTACATGATTTGATTATGACTCTCTTATTAGTTTTGAAATCCCAAGCATGAAAGTGGATTTCTAGCATGAAACTATGAATTTGCATGTTTTCAAGAGGAAATTGGCATGATTAGATATCATGGTCTTTATGTATTTCTGAAATTGCATGCCTAATTCTTCAAGTATGATTTTAGAAAAGAAAGTATATTTTGAACTATGGCTATGCCAATCTCTAAAGACTCATGACTTTACATTGCAAGACATCAGATATGTCTTTATGCTTTTCAAACAGTTTTGGACATCAGATATGTCTTTATGCTTTTCAAACAGTTTTGGACATCAGATATGTCCCTATGCTTTATGAACAGATTTGACATCAGATATGTCACCAGTTATGAACATCGTTGGCATCAGATATGTCATCAGTTATGAACAATTTTGGCAACAGATATGCCCAGTATTATATGAGCTATATGTATATTTTGGGAGTAGTATTAGCACTGAGTTGGATAGGGTGAGAGTACCTAAAAAAGTTCCAGAACTACGTGCCCCCGTAGGTCTTAAGTCCCCTCTGTTGGGCATCAGTTTTAGTGATCATGCCACAGTAATTCCTTTATACCCTGGCAAGGTATATTGGATCCTCTCGATGGGGCGGATACATCGAATTCCATGTAGCTCACATGGTCTATGTCGGTTAGAGAACCTCCCACAGAAAATAGTTTCAGTTTTTTAAGTGCATTGACTCTTTGTTTTCAGATTTCAGAACTTCTATTATTACTATGATTCTAACGGTGTTCCCAACTTATGATATTGCATTAAGTCAATTTATTACAGATTTTACTATCACTATACGACTTCAGTTTTAGTTATGATTTAAGCACGTTTTACCATGACATTTGCATGATATCAGTTTTAAGCATGTTTTCAAGTATATTTCGTCATGACTTATGCATATCTCACATACTCAGTACATTCAATAATACTGACCCATATTTTGTGTTGCATCCTTTGATGATGCAGATTCAGGTGTCCCTTCTCAGATTCGTGGCTAGAGTTCCTAGGCCACTTTCCCAGTCAGCTGTTGGTGAGCCCTCTTGGGTCGAGGGCTAGTTATATTCTTTGTTTATGTTAGCTTATATTTTCGTACTTTGAGTTAGCTAGGGTCTTATCCTAGTAATTCCATATGTCATGTAGAGGCTTTTCAGACATAGACAGGATTCGAGTCTTCTTTTGGATCTTGTACTCCTATTTTGACTTGATTAATCAGTTATGTTATTCCGACTTTATCTATTATGCTTCCTCTTATCTTTTGTTATGCTTGAGAATATTATGACCAAGGATTAGCTTGGGGCACTTGCGGTCCCAAGTCTCGTGTTACGTCTAGGGGATGACCTCGGGGAGTGACAGTCAACTAGATGATGCTTCCATTGAACCTTTACCAATCTGATTTCCTTCGTCATTAATTTTTGGATATCCTGATCAAGAATAGCAACCAGATCCTCCTCATGCTAAAGGTACTTGTCTAACAAGACCGAATCCCATTTAATAATGTACTAACCATCCCCATAGTATCGCTTCAACATGGATACATGGAAAACTGGATGGACTCTGGACAAACTGGGTTGTAATTCTAACTTGTAAGCTACCGGACCTACAATCTCAAGAACCTAAAACGGACCGATATAACAAGGCTAAGCTTGTCCCTCTTGCCAAACTGCATTACCCCTTTCATTTAGTGACACCCTTAACAGAACTTGTTCACCATCCTGAAATGCCATGTCCCTTTCCTTGTGATCCGCATACTCTTTTTCCTTGCTCTGGGCTGCCAACAACTTGGTTTAAATACCCTTCACCTTTTCCTGAGTTTTCTTCACCAAGTCAATGCTCAAAGGTTTCACATCGCCTGCCTCAAATCACCATATGGGTGATCTATATCCCCTCTCATAAAGTGCCTCGAATGGTGCCATGTCAATATTGGAGTGATAGATGTTGTTGTATGAGAACTCACAAAACGATAATAACTGATCCTAATGGCCTCCAAAATCAATCACACATGCTCTCAACATGTCCTCATACACCTGAATTGTCCTCTCCGACTGACCATCCCTCTGGGGATGAAAAGTTGTGCTAGAAGTGAGTTGGGTGCCTAACTTTTCATCTAACTTGCCCTAGAACTTTGAAGTAAACTGCGTAGCTCTGTCTGAAATGATGGAGAGTGGAACCCCATGTAATTTTACTATCTCCTTGATGTAATCTTGGTCAACTGCTGGGAATTGTAATCCACCTTGATCGAAATAAAATGAGCTGAATTTTGGTGTTCATACTTCACATGTTGTGAATTTTGACATGTTGTGAATTTTGACACTTGGACACATAATCAACTATGTCCTTTTTCATCCCATGCCACTAATAAAGTTGTCTCAAGTCCCAATACATTTTGGTTACTCCCGAATGAATTGAGTACCACAAATCATGGGCTTCTATCAACATATTCTGTATCAAGTCATCAACCTGAGGGACATATATTTTCCCTCTAAAGCATAACACTCCACCAACATCCAGTTTGGCATCCCGGGCCTCCTCGGGCACCACCTTGATATGAAACTTGTTCAATTGTACATCTTTAAACCGTTTGACCTTGATTTCCTCCAGAAATGTGGGCTTAACCTCAAGAGTGCATGACACATACTTCTCTAGGAGCAGGGTATGAAACTAAGTCCATGTACACAGAGGTAAAGTTGGAGACTGACATTCCACCTGAGCCCTCCACCACTGCTTAGCATGACCCTATAGTTAGAATTTCACAAACTCCACATCATGCTGCTCCATAATGCCCATCTTATGCAGCCTCTCATAATAATCAACAATGAACTCGAATGCATCCTCTATCTTAGAACCAACAAAGTTAGGAGGTTTCATCTTCAGGAACTTAGTCAGGATATGATGTTCATCCCTGGTCATAACAAGACGTAAAGTTGGATAAGGGTAAGCGTCTATCAGTGAAAACTAATCCATCCTAGGAGTTGATGTTGCGGTAGGCTAGAATCCTAAATACTAGTAAGCAGGCACAGTAGGCATGGGTCTTGTACCTGGAAATCCACTCAGAAATTGAAGTACCTGCTGAATAAGTTAAGATGACATCTGGAGAGGGGATGCACCTATCGAAACTGGCACTGCCTCTTCCTGATCTAGAACATTCTCGTTAATAGCCTCATTGTGATGATCCTTGGGTAGGGGAGGTGTCTCAGCCTTCATTGGCCTGGACTAGCTGCATTATGAGCTCCACCTCTGGCCGGGGCTGCCCTAACTCTCCATCTTCCCTTACCCCATCCTCTGTCTATGGCAGCGGGTTCTACAACTAGAACTTCTTGTACGGGAGCTGCTGCTCTAGTTACATTAGCTATCGTATTCACCATCTATGAAACAATAGAGTGAAGATGTCATATACTAATTTAGATCACCAGATACCAATTGAAATCAAGTTATCGCACGGAGGAAGAAAGGAAGTGAGAATTTCTTAAAGTCCTATAGACTCCCAAAGAAAAGTACAGACATCTTTGAACCATTCCGTGAGACTCTACTGGACTCATTTTAGTACAATGAGATCAATGAACCTAGGGCTACGATATCAACTTTATCATGACTTAACTCATCGTGAGTGGCACCCATACTAACCCTTTAGTGGGAAAACCGTCTAACCCTAATTACCCAATAGTAACACCTAATAGTTTTTAAACATTAATTAAGCAAATCCCTATTATCATTCAACAACTTTGAATAAGTTTAATAACCAAACAGTTCAAAAAAGGTAAATGCCTAAAATTTTCCTAGAAATTGAAAGTCACTGTACCAAAACATCTAAACAAGAATATCTGTGGGTACAACTGAGAAAACTAAAATGACTAAATTGTCTGTGCCCAAAACAAGTGGACCAAAACATAGCATATGAAAATCCATGAATGCTCAAAAGATGAAGCTCACCTTATAAAATGAAAAATGCATATTAAGTCTGAAAACTGCATATAATCCACGCGTAACCCGCTATAGCAGCTTGATTCCTGCAATAGAGGAATCGCTAGAGTGGGATTTGCCTGTTGTGGCAAGATTTACCAACGTTGACTTCTGTTATAGTGGAAATATTCCCGCTTTAGTGGGCCCATAACAACACCCTATCTCCAACAATAGTGTCCTAGGTGAGACAGAATGTCTGACAATCCTAGATTTATGCCAATTTTATAACACATTTCCTGATAATGACATCTCGAACTAACCTCTTTACGTCAAACGCAATAATCGGAGTTCTACAAACCCGAATTCACTTTTGAAAGTTTCTATGAACTCCTTAACCTCTTGACTATCATAATATGGTCTCACATTTCATAAACTCTGACCTATTCATTATCGAATCCATCTAGACCATAAAATACTTGGAATTCATCCAAGACTAGCCTAGCCTGAAATTTTTAATATTTTATTTAGGGAGAATCTTACCCCAAATTTTGGCACGCTAGACTATACCATAATGACGGAAAGAGTAATTATATTTTTCTTAAGAAATGTAGATTTTTTTTGGAATTTTCACTTTAGGAAATGCATTAGAACTTCTAAAACAAGAAGAAGAAAATGCTTTTGTTTTTCTTTTCAAACTCGCTTTTTCTCCCTTTTTTTAAAAAAAGACTCAAATAAATTAACGGGCATAAATCAGTGGAAATACTCCTCTCTCTTAATCTTAGCTAATTACGCTAAAGTCAGTCAACAATCAATGGACCTTCCAAATAATATCATAAAGAGCACATAGAATGCACATGTTGGTCTAATAAAAGGAGAATGCCTATCCTAAATGGACCCGACCCCTGTGTTGAGTCCCACTAAATCAAATGTAAATGATGCAAATAAGCGAAGCCTACTAGGGACAACCATGTTTGTATTTCAGTCATGGTTGGTTTAAGCCTAATGGAGATAGGTGTTTAGTTGGACTTATCTGGGAGGACACTCGAGCCAGGGTGGGGAAACTTACCGGTAGTAGTGCTATTTCGGCTTTATTAATTGTCCAAACCCTATCTAACATGTGTGACTAATATTTCTTCACCAGGTGCCAAGACACTTCAGCTTTATCTCAAAAGATAGTAGGATGCATAATTGCATTTCTTCCACCTTATTTTTTAGAGACTCAAAGAGGGTGCGCGAGAGAAGACAATTTATAGTACAATTTAACAATACCAATTTGATAAATGAGCGGCAATTAGTAAATTAGGCCAACATACACAATATATCTAAATAATTAAAGCAAGTATAAGTCAATATTGCAAAGCTCAAATTCTTGTTAGTCCCCAGTAGCATCGCCAAAGATATCACACCCCTTTTTCAATGGGTTTTTTCAATTTAAGTGACGGTATTGAATAGAGATTATTTTTTTGTTTGTTCAAATTCGTCACTTGAAATTGAGTTTTGATAGTGTTCTATGTAACCTTTTTGAATCCCTTATCAAAAGGAAATGAATCTTTATTTTAGTCTTCAAAAATAATAGACCGTGTAAGAAATTCTATTGACCTAGGTGAAGGTATGAGGCACCCCTCGAGTCCCGTAGTTCTAGCACGATCTTTTTTACCAATTTATGATTAACTTAAATTATTTTTAGATAAATTATGTTATAGGCCGTAATTTGCCCTTTTTTATGGTCGAATATTTATTAATCTCAACCTAGATGCATAACCGCAATTCTAGTTTGAAATTCACTGGCTTAGAAGCATAACAAATTATTTTGCTTGAGTGTGTGTCACCTAAAAATTCCTGTCTACACGTCTTGGTTTGAATTAGTGAAAATTAGTTATTAATGATTTGGTCAAGGTATGTAACTGTATCTTGAAAAAATTTACTTTTATTATTTATTCATTTATTTATCTTTTAAAGAAACTCAAGAAAGATGTGTAATCACATTCTTAATCGAACGAATGTATTAAAACATGCCTAAAGCTCGTCTGGCGTTAGAGGCATTTGTTCGTCTCTTAATTCTAGATAGTTATTCAAATTCAATTTCCTTACTATTTTTGCCTTTAGTTTTACAAAGAGTTTTAAATTAATTCGCAACTCTTCTTGCTCCCTCACAATTAGTTTTCCATCTCTTTTCCATTATCATTTGCGACGGGTCTTGAATAAAATCGTAACCCATCTCACTCTTTCTATTAATAACTGAGCTAAAAAATGATACTAAATAGAAGAGTATTTAAACTAACATCCCATTGTTCTAAAGTTCTTTTGAATTAAATAAAAAATTGGCAGCCCCCTTTAATTCATAGATAACAATTCATTCAAGAGAACAAGTCAAGCTAAAATATTAAAGCTAAACTAAAATTTGAAGAGCTGCACTCATTTACTCACTAGACATATATTATAATAATAGTCATTACATCAAACTAACAAATGAAACCCCAATATAATTATTAATTTTAAAAAATGTGGACCAAACTTTCTTAAATCATCAATTAAATTTGTTGGCAAAGAAAAATAAATAAATCAAATGTGAGGTGGCATGTTTCATAATAACTTCAAAATTGTATAGTTCCAAACAGGAACAAATCAAAGGATACATCATTCTAGTCTAAACAGATCTAACATATTAACGAGAGAGGAAAAATCATTTTAACGAATATAAATCATATTAACGAGAAAAAAAGAAATGTGAGAATCAGTGAACAGAGAGTTAAAATTGGACTTCACATAAATAATCAACTTTACATATTAAACAATAAATGAAAATATTTACTTAACTTTGTTCAAGCTTTGATTCATGATAAAATTACTAAGAAATAAATAAAAAAGAACTGAAAATGAACCTGTGTGACAAGATAAACATAATATAGAGCAAGAACTCCGTCACTAAAACTCAAATCAGGGATCGAACTCCAACTCGCGAACTATTTTTTAAAGAAAAAACACACTCTATTTCGCTTTTATTTTTCTTGCTGTGCCTTTCTATTCCATGTGTGTGAGTTGTATATTTTTTTCTACTCTTTGCTACCTTCTCCTTTTACTCTCTATCTCTAATATGTTTTGTTGTGTCCTTTTTTTTTGCGTCTGTGACATGTATATATACAATTGTATGTGTGTTGTGTGTGCCATGTGTTTGTGGTCGTGTGTGTCGTGTGTGTATGTGGGTTCTATCGTGTGTGTGGGACAAAGAAGATGGAATGAGGGAGTGGGAGTAGGGGAGTAGTGGAGTAGTGGGCAGATTAGGTAGGTTAAGGGGATTAGGGGGGAGTTTTAGTGGAGCGGTTTTTTCTTTTTGTTTTTTTAGTGTTTTTGTCTATTATTTGTTTCTTTAAAATATAAAAATAAAATATAATTATAGAATATAAAGTAACTACTTTTAGACTAATAAAAATACTAAGAAATTAAATAACTAGTCAAAAATAAAATGTAACTAGAAAAATATTAAAATTATTATCTTATTTATTGAAATTCAAATTAAAAGAAAACACGTATATTTTTTATAAAAACAAATTCTTTTAAAGAAAATAAAAACAAAAACAAAGCTTGTTTAGACCACGAAATGAGTCTCGTTTGTGCTCAAATTTTGGGCATGGGTTCATAAACCCGCTGCAAACATAATTGTGATTTTATTTTCCATTTTGTTGCGTGGGCCCCGCGGGTCACTTTTCGACCCAATTTCCGACCCAATTTTTCATATAGCAATATGAGTATCATTCTTCTCGTCTTGAAATCTAGTTTATGTTCTTGATAGCATGGCAACACTCTGAGGCTGTTTGAAAGGGGAAGGCACGCGAATGATAGTTTATGCTTGCAGTTCCGCCCCGATGTAGGTTACGATTTATTTATCTTAGACCTGATTTAGTTAGATTTTATATGTTATGAGTTGCATGAACGTTAGGCTAGGCTTTAGGTTAGAATTAGGCTTAAATCATGATTTTCATTTATTTTGGCCATTTTTGGGACTGTAAAGTAGTACTACCATGTTTATCCTTAACTTAGGAGCTTGTAGAATTTATGTGGCTAGCCTAGAATCCTTAGAGTAACTTTAAGGGGTTTTAGAGGTAGATTATATGCCTTGTTTTATTTTCATATTATAGTTCCATTATTTTCTATTGTTATTTACCGTTAAATCTGTGTAACTATGGGCCCGAGGCCATAGCTTTGGACGGGAAAGAGTTCCAGGTGAGTACCTTGTTCGGGGATGGTTTGGCCCTACCGTTGGTGTTATATTTCTGTCTTTCTTGAGTGTTGCACTGCTTACTCTCATTTCTGCATTCATGGACTTGGCATATTTCAAGGATTTTAATGACTTGCACCACTTTACTACCGACTTTGGATTTTTATGAACTAAACGCCTACCTTTTTACTGATTTAAGCTTCGTGGAGGATATTTTTAGTTACTGCATGTTTGATGTAAGATTCCAGACTCTTTTTTACTTACTACATGTCTGATGTAAAATTCTGGTCTCCTTTTTACTTACTGCATGTCTGATGTAAGATTTTGGACTCATATTTACTTACTGTATGTATAATGTAAGATTCCGGAATCATGTTGCATCAGTCACATTTTGCATCATATCAACTCTCGTTGCATTGCATTCGCTTATGTGTAGTTGGAGTGCCTTTGCCATATTATCATTATAATCTTCACCGTTAGTTTAGATAGTTTAATTTTCTGTTTATAACTAGATTTAGGTGGATCCTTGTAGCTAAGTTCCTTTCTTGTGACTTATAATATATATTATCTTTATGAGCTCGATTGGCCTATGATGCCTACTAGGTACCCATTATTTTTGTACTCATACTACACTCTGCATCTTTTTCTGATGCAACACCTAGTAAGAACCACCCTCACTGACCCTCCAGTCATTCATGGCCAACTGATGTTCGGATCGCAGTGAGCTCCCGACATTTGGAGATCCTTTACTACTTTTCATCTACTCTTCTGTCTATATTTTGTATGTTGGATAGACTGTATATGTTGTATATCTTTACTCAGTACTTTAGATGCTCTTGTACTAGTGACACCGGGTCCGAAGATAGTCATTGTATATACTCGCTTTTCTAGTCATTTTAGGACTATTTTTGTATATTTTGTACTGTTGGTATGTATTTATACCGTTGGCCCTATTTATTTATGTTTTTCTCTTCCACATCCTTATTTAATTATTTTGCTTTACTTTCACATTCTTGGATTAGCTTGCCTACCGGGGGTGGGGGGTTATGTAGGCCCTATTACAACCCAATTTTGGGTCATGACATGGATCAAGCGAAGGTTGAAATCATCTCAAAGTTTCCTCCTCCAACCTCTATGAACGGCGTCGAAAGCTTTCTTGGACATGTCAGGTTTTATAGGATCTTTATGAAAGAATTTTCCAAGATCTCTAACCTAATGTGTAAGCTTCTTGAAAAGAAATTAAAATTCAAGTTTGACAATCAATGTTTGAAAGCATTTGAGGAACTGAAGAAAAGATTAACTGAGTCTCCAGTTATAGTAGCTCTTTATTGGTCATTACCTTTTGAACATATGTGCGATGTGCGTGGGTATGTGATAAGTTAGTAATTTACCCACTTATTGAGTCTTTAACCATGAATTATTACCATGTTTTGATGAGATTTAGAGGTACTTATTACCTTTATTGATGCAAATGCAGGTACTCTTAGTCAAAGATAGAAAATAAGGGAATTAGACCCAAAAGAGCTTAAAAAGAGTTGAAGTGTGAAGGTGATCAAAAGCAATAAAGAATCTACTAAAACGTGCGGCCGCCGTGCGAAGCGCACAACAACATGTGTGGTTCACGGCTCCCTTGGCATGACACCCGACATCAGCTAAAGTTAATCGTTGGTTGGAGCAGAGACGTGTAACGCGCACAACACATGGTGCGATCGCACGTCGTGTCACACATCGCATCGCACCAAACCCGAGGGACATTTTTGTCAACTTTCAAGTGACATTTTGGGAAACTTCTAAAACCCAATTTGGGTAGTATACCTGATAGTTTTTAATTATTATTGAATAGTTTTAAGTATAAAGAGGTTCCCAAGGAAGATATAGAGTGTACTTGTGTTCTCTTCATCTTCTACCTTGAGAATTCACCATTTTTGTACCAAATTAGCTTTGTTTTGGATATTGGCATAACTACGAATGAAAATTTGAATTACCCAATTGGTATAATCTCTTATTTTCTTAGCATGAGTGGCTAATTTCCTTGTCTAGGGGTATGTGTATGATGGGTATTTGAATTTGGGTATGATTCTTGCTTAATTATATTTGTAATTGATATATTGACATGGGTCTATTGTATTCCTCACGTTTTAATGCTAAAATTGATGGTTGCAAAAATTGGTTGAATTTACTTAAATTTGTTTTTCTTGAAAGAGGGGTTCATAATTCGGAAGGAATTCAATAGTGGAAATTTGAGATTTTCACCTTAGATTGAGGCTAGAAATAGCTAGCTAAGAGCCTGTTTGGCCTAGCGATTGAAAAACTGCTTATTTTAAGAAGCACTTTTATAAAACAGATTTTTAGAAAAGTGCTTTTGAAAAAAATAGTTTGTGTTTGGCTAATTCATTCAAAAAGTGCTTTTGATAAACAGATTGCATTTGGATAATTTTTTTCTAAAAGTGCTTTTGTTAGACAAATTACGAAAAGGACAAGCATCAATGTACTTTTACTATTGAGATTATTTTATTGAGCGAAATTATTTTAAATATCTATTATAAAAATTTAATTAAGTTTTTATTTTTATTTAATTAAAAATTACATATTACAAATTTTTGATCAATATTATAAATAGATGCATAAATAATTTAATAATATCTAATTTAAAATATTAAATAATATTGATAATTGTTATTTTTCGTTTTGTTATTATCCTTATCTACAAAGTAAAACTTTTCACAATTATTAAAATTAATATGTAAAATAATATACACAAAATGAGAAATTTATTTTTGTTACCTTTTTCATTAGTTCACTAGCATATTTTATGCTTACTTAATATAAACGTAAAATGCTATATATAAAATATAAAATAATAATATATAAAATGTAAAATAAAACAAAGAATTTATGGTATAAGAATGAAAAATAATTTTCTAAAATAAAATTTAATCAAATTTATGAAATATGCTAATTAATTAACAAGGGATATATTGATAAATATGTATAAATGATAGGGATATTTTTGTCTTGAAAAAAATAATTTTCTGCTTCTGCTTCTGCTTATAAAAGCAGAAATTTTCTGCTTCTGCTTCTGTTTAAAAGCACTTTTGATAGTTATCCAAACACCTTATTTTGGCCAAAAAAACACTTTTTTAAAGTACTTTTATACCTCCAAATTGCTACGCCAAACAAGCTCTTAATCAATGAAAACTCTTATCTAACAGTCTAAGCTGGATATCGTATGACTTCCCCAAGCTTGAATTGGTTGGTTTGTGTTAAAACCATGGTACTTGAGCAAAGACCATTGGATATATGTTTGGAAGATCAAGATATTGGCAAACATGACTAAAATCAATGTTACCCATATCGTTTGTTGAGAATTTTCATAATCAAGCAAGTACCCTAACCCCCTTTTCAAATCCCATCAGAAACATACCCCTGGTCGTTCTCTCATTTGATTACAACTCTCTTGTTTATGTTGCTTTCTAGTTTGAATTGCGATATTGCTAATTCCCCTTTCCTTGTTTCCCCTCGATTTTAACTTTTTGTTTGTTGAGAATTTACTCTCTTGGTGAATATTATTTCAACTTTCTCTTGATGAATCATCATATCCACTCTCTGTGGGATTGACTCTGATACTCGTCGGAAATATAAATTTTTTTGCTCTGACAATCTCTACCACCTCCTATTAGAGAGTGTTTTTTAGCATTATCAAAAATGGCTCCATTATCGAGAGTAGTTTTTGAATCGCCAATTGATTGTCATGTGATTTCACTTTTTAGAGTGTTTGTTCATTTTACTTTTTTGTTATTTTTGACTATTTGGACAGGGTGCCCATGGCCAAAGTGGGCGACCAAGAAAGCGTAGATAGATACATGGATGCAGATCATGAGCTCGTAGTCTAAGGGGCGGTAGGTGAAATTCTCCTAAACGCCATGGTCGGTAATGCCATATTTTATGTTACAAGCACCATGCTCCATCTCATCCAAATAAAAGGGTTATTCGGAGGGGCTACATATGAGGACTCAAATAGACATATCCGGAACGTCATCGAGATATGCCAGCCCTTTAACATCACTAATATCTCCCAAGAATCCGTCCAACTCCATTTATTTCCCTTCTCCCTCATGGGGGAAGCGACAACTTGGTTAGAAGAGCTCCCAGAGGGTCTAATTACCTCTTGGAATGGATTGGTAGAGGCAGTTATGGTGCGATTCTTCCCTCCATCTAGAATGATGTAATTAAGGTATGATATCACAAACTTTTTTTAAATTCCTGATGAGCCGTTGCATGAAGCATGGCAAAGGTTCAAAAGGAAGCTCCTATTATGTCCCAATCATGGATTGTCTGACAATGACCTTCTTTGAAGTTTTTACCGAGACTTGAACTCAATGAACAAATCTATTGCAAATAACTTTGCGGGCGGAACATTTATGGATCAACCATTTGGTGTAGCCTTGGATCTTTTAAAATAGATAACCAAGACAAAATCATGCTTTGCACACTAGAGAGGTAGATGTTCCCACGGGAGTGACTTCATCCATTATGACAAATGAAATAAGGTGCAAATATGAGGAGAGATGAGACAATGGCCAAGATTATGACACAAATCGATCTCTTGGCTAAACACTTTATGGGGGCTGGAAATACTAACAATATGAATTTTGTGAGTACTTCAGAGCTTAAATCTAATGATGATGATGTATTTACTATTGTGGATGGGAAGATTTGCTATCTATCGGCAGGTTCTCAACCCGGATATTAGTACCCGAGAGATGAGAATCAATGTTGGATCAAGGATAAAGAACGTGAAGGGCATTGGAGAGATTATGAAAAAATAGTGATCGGTATAATCACCGAAGTTCAAATCCTTATGTGCCTCCACCTATGGCCGATGCCTATTCATATCACCCACCGTGAGCAACCCCGGACATTCAAAAATCAAAGATATGTTATCATTAGTTTTGAAAAAGGTTGAGTCAACTGATAGCGCAGCGAAGGAGCTAAAGAGCAAGGTGTCCACTCTTCACCAAATGGTGAGTCACATTCGACTTCTTTCAAACATCTTGAGGCATAAATTAATCACCTATCCTCACAAATGAATCCATGGATGAAGGGGATACTTCAAAGTGTCACTACGACAAACCTAAAAAATGATGACCATGTAATGGAAATTGTCACTAGGAGTGGACGAATGTGTAGTGAGGTGAAGAAGCCATCTAATGATGTTATTGTGGAGATAAATGATAAAATAGAAGAGGAGATTGTGCTTGAGAATGAAGTGGATGAAAATCCGGTGGTTGGGGTATAACCTAGTGCACCTTATGTGAGCTTTATAGATTATAACATGAATAAAGAGAAGGATGAGGCTAATCCTCCTTCTAAAGTTGCTATTGATATCGAAGAAGAGGCTCTTAATGTATCGAGTATGCCACAACCTATGCCGAAAGGCCCCCTGCTTATCCTTAAAGATTGACCATGAAGAAGGAGGAGAATCAATACAAGAAATTTATGGACATGTCTACAAACTGTCCATCAATATCCCCTTGGATAATGCATTAATGCAAATGCCCGGGTATGCAAAGTTCATGAAGGAGCTTCTCTAGAAGAAGCGTGTAGTTGATATGGGTATCGTGGAAATATCAAACAGTTGTAGTGTTGTGGTGACAAGTAGCATTGCTCAGTAATGGGAAGACCCGCGTGCCTTTACCATTCGATGCTCTATTGGGGTGTTTGTGTTCCGAAAGGATTTGTGTGATTTAGGGGCAAGTATCAACTTTATGCCTCTAGTTATTTTCAAGAAGTTACGCTTGGGTACTCCCAAGCCTACACCTATGCGATTGCTCATGGCCGATCAGTCCATCAAACCTCCGGTGGGGATTCTATTCGATGTATTGGTCAAGGTCGACAAGTTCATCCTACCCGCCACTTTTGTAGTCTTGGATTGTGATGTAGATCTTGAAGTACCCATCATATTGCGGTGACAATTATTGGCACCTGGGAGTGCTTATGTTGATATGGAGCTCGGGTAGTTCATGTTTTGGGTTGGGAGCGAGGAAGTTACTTTTAATGTATGCCAACCCATGAGACCACCGGACGAGTTTCGAGTAGTGTCTGTGATCAATGTTGAGGGAAAGTTGGTGGATGCCCATGATGAGCTTGAAATGAAGGAGGTACCTGATCCTATGATGTTGCCACCTTGGCAACAAGAAAATGTGATGAAGATGTTGAAGGAGCATTTCCCTTTCTTGGGATGGGGCCACACTAATCGGATTGGCATACTTCCAGATAATGGTTGAAGATTGAGCTACTATCGTTGAGCCGCGATGTAAAATCAAGCGCTTCTTGGGAGGCAATCCAAGTGTCTTTACTTTTCATTTTTATTACCTTTTGTTGTTTTTTGTGTGTTTTAGGAATGCATGGAGAGGAAAAATTATTAAGTGGAAAAGTAGCCAAGAAGGCACGTGTGGCGGGCCGTGCAGTTCACATAAGCAGTTGTGTGCATCACACAATCCACTGCATTGCAAAGCAGATGCCTAGGAAGAAACATAAAATTTGGAGGTGACGTGCGATGGGTTGTGCAAGTCGCATCTCCTATTGTGTGCATCCCACCTCCATCGCACTCCGAGTCAGAAGGCTGGACAAATTTTAGGTAAGAAAAAGGCTGGTGCAAAGCGATGTGCGAGCCTCACTTTGTCTTGTGCGAATTGCATGTTGCGGCACACTAAGGTAAGTTTTTAAATTTTTGTTGACCTACCCATTGACCGACTTGACCCAGAGACCGACCCGGAGACCGACCCGATGGCCTTTCTTCTTCTTTTCCTTCTATTAAACCATCACCCCTATTATTTTCACCCATAACTTACACAAAACTCTCCACAACTCTCTCTCAAATCCTCCAAAATCCCTTAAACTTCCCCCAAAATATTCCCCTTTCTCACCCAAACCCATCAACATCGCATCTTCGCCTGGCGCCACCATTTTTCTCTGGTCAACAAGTGGGTCTCCATTGTTGGCACTCCAAAAGCTTCAATTTTTGCTTCCTACCTTCTCATCTTCACTTGTGGTAAGTTTCTCGGCATTAAATACATATTTTTATAGAGATTAGGAACTCATATTGTGAAGCATGCTCATTAAATCTTCTATATTAATTTTTGGGTGAAAACTGAAATTTTTGTGTCCCCAATTTTGGTGCATATTATTTATGTTACTTAAGATTAACTTGCTAGAACTTCATGTGATAATGATTCATGTAGATTGTGTTAATTTTTAGCCTTAAATTTGTGTTTGGGTGAAGTCTGAGTAACCTACTTGAGTTAGTGCATGATTTGGCCCTATGATAGATTGGGTGACATCATTCTTAAGGGCAAATCATCATCCTCCCAAGGCTTTTGTTAAATCATGATGTTTAGGGCTGAAATTGTTGTTACCACCGAGCCCATGTGTTGTTTGATTGAATATGCTTGTTGGGTTAATGTTGTGGTTGAGGGGTATGAAATTATTGATTAATTGAATGTGCCTCCTGATTTTTAATTGAAGGCTTGATAATCCTAAATGATAGACGGGGTAACGTGTTTCATGAGGGAAATCGTTAGGCTAATTTTTTTATTGTAAATGTGTTTGACTTTTCCGGGGAAGTCTGAGTACCCGGATAACTTGCGTGTTTGTCATATTATTCTTAGGGCCTGTGGATAATGTTGGTTTGTGGCCGTGGTGCCAAGTGCATTCCACAGAAATTGCTTTGCGAGTCATATATGTAACACACATGAAAAAAGGTATTTTAAAATTCCATTTGTTCCCATGTGCATTTTGCATGTGACACATAAATCTCTATGTGCAAAATTCACAAGGCATCGCACCTTATTGTTACATGTTGCCAGTTCACTGTATTGAGGCACGAGGCTTGTGCGCCACGCACATCGGCTGGTGCGAATTGCACCTGCCTTTGCAAACCGAAGAACATTCCCACAAGGTTTTTGTTGGCTTGTATGATGCCACGTGCGATGAGCACTTCTTCAAGTGTGGTCCGCACATGAATCGCATAAGCCAGCGATCACCTGATATGTTTTTCTCTTCCTATGCATCCCATGTATTTTTAGTTAGATAACTTCTTTTAGCTTTTCTTCTTTAAAACATTTCAAGAATACAAAAAGAGTTTGCTTTTACTTTAAGTACTCACAATCTCCATGTGCAGACTATGATTTCTAGTAGAGGCAACATAGGGCGAAGCTCACATAGGCAACCAACTCCACCCTCCTCCACGTCTACCTCCAAGGGCAAGAAACAAGCCCCAACACCTTCCCGTGTGCAAGCCTCAGAGAAGGAGAGGAGTCATTTTGGGGTTGAAGGTATGAAGACCGTCTATGACCGTGATAAGAAAAAAACCTTCAACACGAAGCAAATCATAAACTTAGCAGCAATTGGGGATGATCTACCCCATATCCCTCAGTAGTTCACCAACCACCAGTTATACCCATTCGAAGAAGTACCCGGAGATTACTATAAGAAGGTGGTTCAGGAATTCTTTACCTCCTATCAGGCCACGCAGGATTCTAAGGGGTATAAGGGCAATGTGGAGCTTTTCCCTAATTTGGATTCAGTCATTGTCCAAGGCAAGAAAGTCCACATCATTCTGGCTGATGTATATGCCATCTATTGTGGTAACCCAATTGAGCCTACGCCTAAACTCATGGCTAAGTTGACTGCTGATCGGAAGCCGCTCGATTAGGCTACCCCTATTATTTCTCCTGGCACTCCTATCTAGGTCACTACAGGGGTTGATATTCTAAGGCAAACTCTGTACTTTGAGGCTCATCTTTGATATGATTTCGTCCACTCCCGCTTCCTACCTTCTCAAAATGACCAAAAGATCACCCAGGATGGAGCCATTTTGGTAGCCTCCATTATGGCGGGGGATCATATCAATTTTTGAGACATCGCAACTATGGTGATAAGGTGGAAAGCACGTAGGTATGATGACTCATTGCCCTACCCTATGCTCGTCATCAAGCTTTATGCAATGGATGGAATCTTCTATTTTAGCTGTGACAATCCTACCCATGCTACTAGTGTGCTTTACCTCAATAAGAAAACAAACTTAGATTCTCCTAAGTTCAAGAGGCTCAGACTGCAGCCCCTTGAGGATATTGAGGCTGGAGATTCATATGTTGAGCCTACTGCTTCCTCCCCTTTTAGATCTGCTTCGGAAGCACCTACTCCCGCAGTGTTAGAAAATACTACAGCTTCTACACTTTAGGGATCCCAACCTTCTTCATCTACCTTGACTAGGGAGGGGCTCCAAAAGATTGTTGACCTAACCTATTCTCATAATAGGAAGTTGACCAACTTAGCTAACAAGCTTCCCGGTCTAATTCAGAAGGCTGTCAAGAAAGACATGAAGGAGGTGGTGAATAGCATGAGCAACATTTGCAAGAGAGTGGATACCATTGAGGGGGTTGTGAAGGATATCCGAAAGGATTTTTATAAAGCAAAAGGGAAGGCTCCAGTTTATGATACAGATTTGAGTTCCTTGAATGAGGCCATGACTCAACCCTGTCACACTTCCAGTCCCATGGACACCTTGTTTGCATCCTATGAGGATGATGAGGAGGAGATGGATGATGATGAAGATCCAACACTCCAGTAGGCGCTCAAAGAGTCGACATTCACTTTGCATTCCCAAAAGAGTGGTGCAGGTTCCAGTGCAGAGGCAGCAGAGTAGGCAGATGATGAGGAATAGCCTTATAGGGAGTTTTTGCACCTTTTCCTTACATGTTGAGTATAAGTATTGAGGGTAATGATTTATTTGTGTAAGGTAGGTGGTGCATTCTAGGTTATTGTTGTTGGTTGCTTGCGTTGGGCTTTGAGATATTTTTTTATTGCCCTTGTCGGGCCGTGACATTTTTATTTCATTGCTAGACATTTTTATTTGGACCTTGTTAGGCACGTGTTTGATGATTGTGATATTTCCCTTGCCGAGCCTTTTCCTTATTTATTTGGTTGATTAGTGCTTAATTGTGCCGTTGTTGGGCTTAATGCTTTGTTTTTGATGATTTTGCAATATTGCTGGGTTGGTCTTATATGATTTATTATTTTATGACCCGTGCCTTGCAAACGCGCTTAGTGCCTATGCCGAGGCTTGTTTTCAAATGATTCACGAGCGGTTAAATTTTTAGTCACCTTGTTAATAGTAGATTAGTGAATAAACTCCAAGGTTTTTCTTCATACCACGGTTCTTTTCCAAGGAGCAAATTATTTCTTTTATTTTTGTTTTTTATTTCTTTTGTTTATTTTTATGTTAAACTGGGTTGGTGTTTCTCTATGATAAATTGAGAGGCGAGTTTCTTAAGGGAAATGCCAAGTTTTAGTTTAAATTTGAGTTTGTGCTTTGCATGTTTCGAAATGGGCCCACGAAAATTTTTCTTGGCAAGAAGTTTTTGAAAATTAAAGGAAAGATGGAAAATAATTTTGAGTCAACCATTCTCTTGTCATGACTTGCACACTCTCCATTTGGTTTGATAGATTTACAAACAAGTGTGTAAAGAACTCAAAATAGCTTGTCAAAAGTCATTTGTTCCAATTAATTTTGAGACTCACTGTGATAATTCTTCTATTGTGATGTCATGTGTGGTGAGACTATACTTAGTTCTTATGTGCATGTGTTACCTTCAACTTGCTCAGAATGTGATTCAAGGCAAAATCCTAGATGTCACCGAGCTTGGAAAATTACCTTAGGTCCTTTTTGAAGAGCCACTTCACCCAAATTGACTTCCTTTTACATTGATCCTAGTGAACCCTTTTGAGTTTCTGACTCTTTTTTGGAACCTTACACCTTGACCTTTTTTGGAATCTTAATTCTTATACCCATCCTCTCAAATGGATCGAAAGAGAAATGTAGGCTAAAAGCCTATGTTTGGGGCGGGGGAATCGAAATGATAACAAAGGCAAAAACCTAAGTTTGGGGGTGCAAGCACCAATGTGGAGAAGAAAAGGATGTGTTGAATGCAAGGTAGCACCATATGCTAAGAATGAAAATTGCTTCAAATGATCCAATGAAATGAACAAAATGGAAAAAAAGAAGGAATTGGTGCTACCAAGTAGAGGTGATAAAGGAAGTTGAATGATCAAGTTGAAGGGGAACCTTGAGATTGTGTGAGGGAGAAATAAGGTGAAGTTATTGTTTCAAAATGTAGCGGTGTTTGAATGATCATAATGAACATTAGGGAGGCTTAGTCACTTAAGCTAAATGCAATCCATACCTTAAACCTAGCCATTATTGTAACCCACAAGTCCTTAGTGATTTCGAGCTCGGTAACACTACATTAGTGCCAAATTACATAAAAGGCAAGCCTATGATTCAATGCATGTGCACTCAAATTTCTTTGAGAGAGTGAGAGTATTTTGGTTCTCTTATAATCCCTTTGTCTTATGAAATTCATGATAGTGAGTGGGATTATCTCTTGTGGTGAGTGGCATCACACATTTGAAAGAAATGATGAAGTCTCTACTTCAATTAAGAGGAATGAATGAGACAAGTTATGTGGCAAATCTCGAGGCAAACCTTGAAGTTTTTTGCCAATGACTTGAGAAGCTTGAATATCTTTTTTTGGATGACAAATTCCCTTGATCTGAATGAGAAATGAAGTCCTTTTTCGACTGATTTTGAAATGAGCAATTGCGTTGAGAATGTAGTAGTCCAAATTGAGATGAGCATTGTAGTTGAGTCTTTTTGTTTGTATTTTTCTTAATTCTTAGAGTAGAGTAGTCTTGTATGCACCCTATTGACTTTTAGAGCATAATTAATTCCTTACTTTGTGAGTATCTTGCTTGAGGAAAAGAAATAGTTCTAGTTTGGGGATTTGATAAATTGGTAATCTACCAATTTATTGAGCTTTTAATCATGAATTATTGCCATGTTTTGATGAGATATAAATGTACTTATTACCTTTATTGATGAAAATGCAGGTACACTTGGTAAAACGTAGAAAACAAGAGAATTGAATCCAAAAGAGCTTAAAAAGAGTTGAAGTGTGAAGGTGAGAAAAAGCAATGAAGAATCTGCCATGAGGTGCAGCTGTTGTACGAAGCGCATAACAACATATGCAATCCGCACCTTACTTCGCATGGCACCCGATATCAACTTAAGTTACTGGTTGGCTAGAGCAGAGACGTGCGATGTGCATAGCATGTGGTGCAACCGCATGTCATGTCGCATGTTGCATCGCACCAAACCCAAGAGGCATTTTTGTTAACTTCCAAGTGACATTTTGGGAAACTTTTAAAACCCAATTTGGGTAGTGTACCTGATAGTTTTTGCTTATTATTGAATAGTTTTGAGCATAGAGAGATTCCCGAGGAAGATAAAGAGTGTAGTTGTATTCTCTTCATCTTCTACCTTGAGAATTCACCATTTTTTTTCCAAATTAGCTTGGATTTGGATATTGACATAACTATGAATGAAAATTTGAATTACCCAATTGGTATAATCTCTTAATTCCTTAGCATGAGTGGGTAATATCCTTGTCTAGGGGTATATGTATGATGGGTATTTGAATTTGGGTATGGGTCTTGCTTAATTTTGTTTATAATTGATAAATTGACATGAGTCTATTATATTCCTGAATTTTTAATGCTAAAATTGATGGTTGCAAACATTAGTTAAATTTACTAACTTGTGTTCTTGCTTGAAAGAGGGGTTCATAATTCAAAAAGAATTCAATAGTTGGAATTTGAGGTTTTCACCTTAGATTGAGGCTAGAAATAGATTAATCAACGTAAAATCTCAGCTAAGAGTCTAATCTTGAAATAGTATGACTTCCCCAAGCTTGAATTGGCTTGTTTGCCTTAAAACCATGGTGCTTGAGCAAAGACGATTAGATATATGTTTGGAAGATTGAGGGTTTGAAAAACATGACTTAAACCAATGCTACCCATGTCATTTGTTGAGAATTTTCATAATTAAGAAAGTACCCTAACCCCCGTTCGAATCCCATAAAAAATATACCCCTAATCATCCTCTCATTTGATTACAACTCTCTTGTTTATGTTGCTTTCTAGTTTGAACTGCTCTATTGCTAATTCCCCTTTCCTTGTTTCCCCCAAATTTTTACTTTTAGTTTATTGAGCATTTACTCTCTTGGTAAATATTATTTCGACTGTCTCTTGGGGAATTGTCATATTTAGTCTCTGTGGGATCAACTTCGACACTCACCGGTAATATAAATTTATTTTGCTCTAACAATCTCTACCACCTCCTATTGGAGAGTGTTTTTGAGTGTTATCAGTATGCTAGTGGTGATGTGCTGGGGAAGATATATAGCAAATAATGCACTTTGTCTACTATGCAAGCAAGCCATTGAGTGGAACACAGAGGAGTTACACTGTGACTGAACAAGAGATGCTAGACATTGTTTATGCATTTGAAAAGTTCAGGTCTTATCTCTTAGGATTTAGAGTTGTGGTGTACACAGACCATGCAACAATCCAGTACTTAATGTCAAAAAAGTATGCCAACCACAGTTAATCAAGTGGGTTTTGCTATTACAAGAGTTCAATTTTGAGGTAAAAGATAGGGAAGGCACTGAGAATCAGGTGGCTAACCATTTGTCATGCCTAGAAGAGACTGTTCAATCCTTGAAAGACTTGGAGCTCAATGGTGCATTTCCAGATAAGCAGTTACTAGCTATTTCTAATAACACAACACAATGGTATGCATATATTGCTAACTTTCTAATTGCATGTACCATTCCCGAGGATGTGAAGAATTATCATAAGAAATGGTTTTTTTAGAGAGGCTTGTTATTATTATTGGGAAGAACTCCATCTCTTTTGCATTTGCACAGACAACATGATTAGACATTGTGTGACAGAAGATGAGGTTCTAGCTATTTTTAAGGCCTACCGTGACTCTCTATTTTGGGGGGTCATCGTTCAGGGAATCAAACTAAAGCAAAGGTGTTAAAATATAGTTAATATTGGCCAACATTTTATTATGATTCAAATTTGATGGCCAAAAGTTATGATCCATGTCAGCGACAGGGAACCATCTACAAGGAAGCATGAAATGCCATTGAACATTGTCTTAGAGATGGAATTATTCGATGTCTGGGGATTAATTTTATGGGGCCATTTGTCAGTTCACATGGGATGAGTATATTTTGGTAGTGGTGTATTATGTATCCAAGTGGGTAGAAACCATAGCACTTCCAAACAATGAAGCTCAAAGTGTCATAACATTTCTCAAGAAGAACATTTTTCACACATTTTGGTACACCTCGTGCCATAATAATTGATAGGGGCTTACACTTTTGAAGTAGGGCCTTTGCTAGATTATTGGAGAAATAGGGGGTCAAGAAAAAGGTGGTGACTCTGTATCATCCTCAAATGAGTGTCCAAGTTGAGGTCTAAAATAGGGAGACCAAGAGCATATTAGCAAAGCTTGTCAATGCTAATCAGACCAATTGGTCCCGAAAACTAGATGATGCTCTGTGCGCTTATCAAACAGCCTACAATACCCCCATTGGGATGTCACCATACCATATGGGTTTTGGGAAATCATGCCTTTTGCCAGTTGAACTAGAGCACAGGGTCAAGTGGGCACTCAAAAAGCTAAACTTAGACTGGAGCGAGGCGGCAAACTCAGGCTCTCACAATTGAACAATATGGATGAATTTTGTCTTCACACATATGAGAATGGCGTCATGTACAAGGTGTTGACACCCAATTTTTAGCCTCCACTATTCGATTAATTATCGAGCTTTTAGATTTTAAATAATTAATTAAAAGAATTTTTCAAAAGTTAAATTTTGGAGAATATTCTTTAATTTTCATGAATAACATACGTCTAAGTATAGTCATAATATATATAGATGTATACTATTTCGATAATTTTAGTAGATATTCAAAGGACTTTTCCAAAATTATTTCAAAATATTTAAAACTGTCTATTTTTTATAAAATTAATTTAAACAGGAATTAAATTGTAAAATTGGTGTTTTATAAACACATGATCGAATATGATAGAAAATTAATTATTTAATTATGTTAAAATAATAAAAGCTCGATTAAATTAATCGTATTTGGTTTATCCCTATTCCAATTATGGCCTAATTGCTTTGAATTAATCTCAATTAGGTCCAAATTGGCTATAATCTCAATGATTTGGCTAAAATTTAAACTATTGGGTTGTCAAGTTGACCACATTTGCAAAGCAAAGTGGCCAAATCCTCAACCCAACTCAAACAGCCTTCAGCCTCTAGTTGGGTTAACAATTGAACCCCAACATTTCCTCCAGCCCACTTCATTCCCCAGCCCACCTTCATTTCAACCCATACCCGGCCCAATCCACCATATACTCTTCTATTCCCTTTTATTTTTTCCATTTTACACAAAACAAACGACCGCTTATACTATTTCTTCTCTCTCTTCATCTTCAAATAGACGACAACAACAAGAAACAACCCAATACGAATTCCTTCATCAAAACCCAGCCAAACGACTGCCTCAATTTCACCAAACGATTCCCAAATCCTTCAAACCGTTACTCATCCGTCCAATTTTCTCTGATCTCCATTTGTTTGTACAAATGTCAAGCTGTCCAGGTTCTAGAAGAATCTGGAAATCACCCAGGTGGCGTCCCTCACCTTAAATCGCGGCTTAAACCCCTCCAAATCACTGGTTGATTGTCAATTTCGTATTGGATAGTACAAACGTGTCTCAATCAGAGGGTTTTTGATTTTTGGAATTCAAATCCCTCAACTCTTATCTGATTTTCTCTTTTTCCCCACCAAAAAAATTCCATCTGTTGCAACACTAATTTTTCCCCTATATAAACCCCTCTATCTCTCACTGTATAGAGTGAGTTTTTTCGTAGGAAAAATCCTGGAGAGTCCTTTTATCTGATTTTGGGGAAACCTAAGAATGCAAGCGGAAAGATAGCAAGAAATACTATTATTTTTTTGAAATTTTCTAGATCTGCTTGTTGCATCTCAAAAAGGGAACCTTAAATTCGTCGGAAAGTCGTTTAAAGTTCAACTCATTTGCTCCCAATTGCTGCTCGAAAAAATGTAAAATCACCTCTTTATTTTACTATTTTCTCAGTCTTATTGGTATGTTGGTTTGCTGTAATCGATCTGGTTGTATCAAAATTTGTTTGGTGGTTTGATTGGTTGTTATAGTGGTGTCATGATTAAGAGTTGTTTGTTGGTTTAGCATTATTTTTGGGACTGTGTGAATTGTGAGGAATGATGAATTGAAACTTTGGGGAATAGTTAAGCTCTGGGAGAAGCTTTAAACCCATGTGTTTAGCTTCTCCAAAAAGCACTTAGAGACCAAAAGATCCTCAATCGTCTCCTCTGGATGTTTGTTTAAAAGGAGCAGCTAGTATGTTGTTATGGTGGTGTCATGATTAAGAGTTGTTTGTTGGTTTAGCATTGTTTCTTGGACTCTGTGAATTGTGAGGAATGATGGGTTGATACTTTGGGGAATAGTTGAGCTTTGGGAGAAGCTTTGAACCCACCAGTTTAGCTTCTCCCAAAAGCACCTAGAGACCCAAAGATCTCCAATCTTCTCCTATGGATGTTTGTTTTAAATGAGCAGCTAGTATGTTTACTTCTTGTGTAGTGCAATAAGAGCCTCTAGTGCATCTGTTTGAGTATGATTTCTCAGCTAAGTATTAAAACTGTGATTGGTTATATTGACGTCTGCTTGATTAGCTCATTGCTATCCCCTTGCCATTGCCTAAAAATTGTGTTTTCTTTAGCCTCTTTGTAAATTAATGATTAAAACAACCTTCTAATTCGATAGATGAAACTATTTTTTGAATCATGTTCTAGAAATTTCATGGTTTTCTATACCATATAATGTCCATGAACTATGATTTTGAGGTAACTCTCTAGTTTCTCTCAAGACATGAGATTGTTAGGACAACAAGGAAATCTTCGAAAAAGCTTAATTGCATATCCATTCCCCCTTCTCTGTGGTTTCATGATTGTTTTTTTTAAGAATTTCTTGTTATGAATAACTATGCCTATAGTATTCTTTATGTAATTATTAGCGGGTTAGGCTACCTAACTTTAGTCTTTTAATATTAACTGGGTGCCTCTTGTCATTTTTTGTGAAGAGTTATGAGTACGAATCAACCCTTGAGCTAGAATGAATCGTTGTCCTGATCGCATTCAATCTTTGTCCCTGATTAGCTTTGTTATTCTTCCTGTGAACTCCTCAATGAGGAGTAGTGTAATATTGTTGTATGTAAGTGAGATGTGTAAAGCCTCTACTAGGCTATCTAAGATTAATCGACTGACATTGGTTTTCTGTGTTAATGCTCACTTTGAAATGTATCTTGACACAACTACTGCTAGAAATAAGCATGCTTTGACGTGTTCTTATGTGTCTGAATATGTGCTCAAGTCGGTTTACGAGCGGGTAATGAAAAGAGAATTTGGGAACAAGTTTTGAGATCAAAGGAAAACTTTGAACAAATCATCTCATCAGTTTTTCTTCAGGGCCTTACAACCTGAAATTCTCATATGATAATCTTCATGAAAATTTGGCTTTTCATTTTGAAATCTGTCCAATATTTGTATGTGGCAATTTTAAAAGGGTCCTAGTTTTCATGTTTATTTATTAGCTTGCTTGTCTTGTCTTTTTCTTCTCCAAGTATTCTGGTGGTAGTATTGAAAATAATTGTTCAAGTCTGTGTACATCTTGATTCTCAATGCTCTCTAATCTCCTCAGTTGAGACACCATTCCTTAGTTATCATGATGGTAGGGAATGAACTCATATGAAGGGTCAATTTTTGCTTGTGTATTTCCAGGGATAACTCTTAAAAAGGGACCAAGATAATTGATAAATATTCATTGCATATTCTTATTTGATTTAACCAATACTGTTTGTATGACCGGGCACATGAATCCTAACACCTCTGTATCAAATTGATGCCAAAGAATGTTAAATATCAACGCTTCATTATTTATTCTTCTCTTGAGTTTTATTCATGATTTCTCGTTCTAATCCTTATCGTTCTTTTATGCATGGACACCCTTCAATTCGAGTCCAATGTGCTCTCCTTTGCATCTTCTGATGGGCCGAGACCTATTATTCTCAAGTCTAAGCCACCACCAAATCCAAATGGGATAAATATGCAAATATAGAGGCTGATATACATTGGTATACATTAGTATACAGATGATATACACTAGTATATAAGGTTTGGAAGCTAGTATACAGGTTCATGAAAAGAAGAAGAGAAAATAGAAGCTAATATACTGGCCATGGGAGCAGAAAATATGAAATATATAGCTGATATACAATAGTATACATAGCTGATATACAAAGAAAAATCGACTTGAAGTCCATAATAGTCCAGCCCAAACTTGGACAGATTTTGTTGGGCCAAAGCAGGGGTCCAAACCTCACTCTACCTCCCTTTATTTATTTGTAATTTACTTTATGTTTGTATGTAATTGATTTTAACTAACGCTTTTAATATTAACCCAAATAGATCCCCTAAAGCGTTGTTATTTTAATTTTACCCTTGTTTAAACATTGCAATGTGTTTAATTCTGAGTTAGTAGTTTACTTTAGTTTTGGTCAAGATGAAAGAAAAATGACTTTATGATTTTTAATATGGACCCTCCAAACAAAGAATGTGTTCTTTTGCATGTCGAATAATATCACATAGGCTAAAATGAATTTTTCTTTATTGATAATCCATCTTTCCAGTTAGTTTAAAATCTCTTTGGTCGATTCTTTTAAAATCAATGCATCTTCTAAATCTTACGCTCAGAATAATATCACAATTGTTCTAGTTCACTCTTTCACAGATGGCTCATACGAGGTCTTCGATAGCATGCGAGGGTGAGCCTTTAACCCCAGCATACTCGACTCCTGCTAGGGGCCGGGGTGGTTGTAGAGGCCATGCCCGAGAAGCAGTACTAAATAAAGCTTCTGAGACTGAGTTCGAGCCTGACATAGTCCTAGAGCAACAACTTGTGGAGCAGGGGATATCCCAGGTACAACCTGTGCCAGCACCATCTTCTGTACTAGCATCAGCCCTAGTTCCTTCGTCAGATATTCAGGGTTTACTTTTTTAGCTGTTGGGTATGATTGAGGGTCAACCTTCAGATATGGCACATACATCCAATAAGGGGGAAGCCCTGGGTGTTTAAAGTTCAGAAGGGCAGCCTGCTACTGCGGCTCCTCATGCTGAGGTTCTTCCGGTACCATCCATTGTGCAACCTCTTGCTCCTCCCCTAGTTATGAGAGATACAGTAGAAGGCTTTGGGTAGGTTTCTGAAATTGGTGCCGCTGAGGTTTTCAGATACTTTTGGTCAGGATCCATATGACTTTATATCCACTTGTGAGGAGATGCTATATAATTTGGGGTTATTGGAGAATCACGGGGTTGGGTACACTACTTATCAGATGGAGGGCCCAACTAAGTTATGGTAGAGGGATCATGTTTCTTGCAAACCTTTTACATCTCCTCAGTTGTCTTGGAGAGAGTTTTATGTGGATTGTATTTCCAAGTTCTTACATAAGGCTGATGCAGGGATCTATGTCCGTATCTAAGTATGAGACTCGCTTTCACCAATTGGCTCCATTTGGGGCTATGATCATTCCTACCGAGCCAGATAGAGTTTACCAATTTGTTTGGGGGTTGTGGATATAGATAGAAAGACAACTGAGGTACTAGTCTCTAGTGGGAGATGCTTCCAGGCTATCGCAAATCATATTCGTACTATGAAGGATTTGCACCATTATGGTTTGACGGCCAAAGATAAGAGGCCACGACATCAGGATAGCTACAGTGGTTCTCGCTTTAGTGGTAGAGGTTTGGGCCAGTGAGGTAGAGGGTATTAGCCACAACAGCATCAAGGTCAAACTAGTCGGGCAGTTCAAACATCGCTTCAGGTTTCAGGTAGGCCTCAGTTTGAGTAGGGTCAGAGTAGTCACCTGAGTTACAATGGCCAGACTTTGAAAGGTACAGCTTCTGGGGCATTAGGTTGTGATGGCCACATCAGTACAACTAGTTCATCCTGGTAGGGTAGGCTGTCAGGGCCTTATTATGAGTGCAGTGTCATTAGTCATAATGGCAGAGATTGCCCCCAGCAGGGTACAGTTCAGCCAGCTACTCATCCGGCTCAACCTATTAGAGTAGTGTTGCCACTGGCTAGAGAAGGTGGCGTTTAGAGTAGAGGTAGTGCCCACATGGCAAGATAGGTGGTAGGGATGGCAGTCAGTTAGTTAAAGGTCAACGTCAGTTTTATGCGATCCATTGTAGACTGGAGGCAGATGCCTCGGATGTAGTGATCACAGGTACTATTTCTATATGCCGCCAATCAGCTTTAACTTTATTTCATCCTGGATCTACGTGTTTATATGTATTTGCCTACTATGTGCCTTGTTTGGGGTTGGCTAGTGAGCTATTATCTTTTTCTATATCTGTTTCAACCCCAATAAGTGATTCTTTAGTAGTGGATCAGGTTGTGAAATACTGTTTGATTGTTGTGGGTGATTTAGAGACTTGGGATGACCTGATGATATTAGATATGCTAGATTCTGATGTGATTCTGGGCATGGACTGGTTATTCCCTCATTGTGCGGTTTTGGATTGCTATG
Source organism: Jaltomata sinuosa (assembly GCA_003996215.1). Classification (NCBI taxonomy): domain Eukaryota; kingdom Viridiplantae; phylum Streptophyta; class Magnoliopsida; order Solanales; family Solanaceae; genus Jaltomata; species Jaltomata sinuosa. Next base: position 241,785 of record QJPP01001836.1, on the reverse strand, counting down.
CCAAGACCATTACCATAGACATGCCTGACGTATCCCCGGTTATGTGGCAGGGTTCTGTTAGCCGCGTACCATCTGGGATCATCTCTTGCCTTAGTGCTAGAAAGTTAATTTCTCACAGGTGTTTGGCTTATATAGCATATGTCTGAGATACTAGCACCGACACTTTTTCTTCAGAGTTAGTTCTTATGGTTAGAGATTTCCTAGATGTGTTTTCGACTGACATGCCAGGCCTTTCACCTGAGAGAGATATTGACTTTGCTATTGAGTTAGAAATGGGCACCAGGCCTATTTTTATTACTCCGTATCATATGGCTCCATCTAAGTTGAGGGAGCTTAAGGATCAGCTCCACGACTTTTTAGCTAAGGGTTTAATTTGGATGAGTGTGTCACCTTTGGGTTCTCCAATTCTATTTGTCAAGAATAAAGATGGGTCGATGCCGATGGGTATTCATTATCGACAGCTCAATAAGGTCACTATGAAGAATATGTATTCGATGCCATGCATAGATGACTTGTTTGATCAGCTTAAGAGTTCATCCATGTTTTCGAAGATAGATTTGAGGTCAAGCTACCACCAGTTGAGGATTAGGGCGGAGGACATCCCTAAGACAACATTCAGGACACGTTATGGAAACTATGAGTTTCTGGTGATATCATTTGGGTTGACTAATGCCCCTGCAACTTTTATGAACTTGATGCACAGGGTGCTCAGACCGTATTTGGGTTCGTTCCTAATAATATTCATTGATGATAGCTTGATATACTCAGGGAGTGAGGAGGATCATGAGCAGCACTTAAGGATTATACTCCAAACTTTGAGAGATCATCGGCTTTATTCCATGTTCTCAATGTGTGAATTTTGGCTTGAGTTGGTAGCATTCCTAGGAGACATAGTGTCTAAGGATAGGATTAGAGTGTACCCAAGGAGATTTTAGTCATTCATGATTGGCCGAGACCTACTACTCTTATCGAGGTTCGTAGCTTTATTGGGTTGATAGGTTATTACAGACGATTTGTTAAGGGATTTTCTTCCATAGCAGCACCTTTGACTAGGCTTACTAGGATGGATGTCTTATTTCAATGGTCGAATCAGTGCGAGGATAGTTTTTAGAGGCTTAAGGCCTTACTGACTTCAGCTCCAGTGGTTACATTTCCAGTAGAGGGTTTGGGCTTCTCATTGTATTGTGATGCTTCAGGGGTTGGTCTTGGTTGTGTGTTGATTCAACAGGGTCGTGTGATAGCATATGTATCGAGACAACTGAAGGTTCACGAGTGAAACTATCCACTTATGACTTGGATTTGGCGGCGGTAGTCTTCGCGCTCAAAATTTTAAGGCATTACTTATATGGGGTTCACTGTGAGATCTTTATCGATCACCGTAGTCTTTAGTACATCCTGAGTAAGCGAGAGCTGAACTCTAGGCAGCAGAGATGGACTGAGTTATTAAAGGACTATGGCTTCACAATTCTGTATCATACGAGCAAGGCAAACGTGGTAGCAGATGCCTTGAGTCAGAAGAGAGTGAGTATGGGCAACCTAGCTTCAATTTTAGTTTCAGAGCAACTTTTGTCCCTGGATATCCAGTCCTTGGTTAATCATTTGGTTAGTCTTGACTGGTCAAATTTTAACAGAGTCTTTGCTAGTATTGAGAACTATTCTACTTTGGTTGAGCAGATTCAGAGTCGTCAGTTTGAGGATCAGCGGTTATGTGACCTTCGTGATCAGGTCATTTAAGGTAAGGCTAGTGGGCCTACTTTAGATTATAATAGAGTTTTAAGGTTTGATAGCCGTCTTTGTGTTCCGAGATTTAGGGATTTAATTTAGTTGATTCATTGTAAGGCACATTGTACTCGATATTTTATCCATCTGGGTGCAGCTAAGATGTATAAAGATTTGATACAACTTTACTAGTGGAGTGGTATGAAGCAAAACATAGTAGAGTTTGTATCTCAGTGCTTAAACTATCAGCAGGTTAAGTACGAGCACGTGAGACCTGGTGGATTGATGCAGAGACTTCCCATTCTCGAGTGGAAGTAGGAAGGGATTACTATGACTTCATAATTTGGTTGTCATGGACTTCTCGAGGGTTTGACTCCATTTGGGTGATTGTGGATAGGATGACTAAGTCTGCACACTTCTTGCCGATTCATTCTTCCTATAGTGCAGAAAGGTAGGCTCAGATTTACCTTCATGAGATTATTCATTTGCATAGGGTCCCAGCTTTTATCATTTCAGGCCGCGACACTCAATTCACATCTCATTTTTGGAGGATTATTTAGAGAGAGTTGGGTATAAAGGTTCAGCTTAGTACTGCATTACACCCTTAGGTAGATGACCAGTCCAAGAGGACTATCTAGGTCTTGAAGGACATGTTACAGGTCTGTATTCTTGACTTTGGAGGTTCTTGGGACCATTATGTACCATTGGCAGAGTTTTCTTATAATACCAGTTATCATTCGAGCATTGGCATGACACCATTTGAGGCATTGTATGGTAGGCATTGCAGATCGCCAATGGGTTGGTTTGATGGTTTGGATTCTAGGCCTCAGAGTACAAACTTTCTTCGTGATTCCTTAGACTAAGAAGAGCTACGTAGATCGTAGACTTCATGCCTTAGAGTTCAGTGTTGGTGACTTGGTGTTTCTTTGTGTGTCACCCATGAAGGGTGTGATGAGCTTTGGTAGGCAGGGCAAGCTTAGCCCCAAGTATATTAGGCCATTCGAGATCCTTCAGAGAATGAGTAGTGTTACCTATCAGTTAGATTTGACATCGATATTTTCACCTATGCACCTAATTTTTTATGTATTGATGTTATGTAGTTATGTTCTAGATGAGTCTCATGTGTTGCAATGAGATTCAGTATAGTTGGATGAGAGTTTAGCTTTTGTTGAGGAGCTTATTGCTATTCTAGCAAGAGATGTCAGGAGATTGAGGTCTAGAGATATTCTGGTAGTTAAGGTTCAGTGGAGGCACAATCTGGTTGAGGAGGCTACCTGGGAGACTAGAGAGAGATATGAGCTCAGTATCCGCAGTTGTTTGAGCCTTCAGGTACTCTGTTTGAGTTTTGATGAGGAAAGTCCTTTTTAGTAGTGGATGATATAATGACCCTTTCAGTCATTCCCATATTTTTGCTTTCCTTGAACTGTTAGAGCATTTCTGTAGTGGCTCCAAGTCATTTATGGCTTGCTTGGACCAGTGGATTGGTGCCCTGGCCGTTTGTTTAGTCTTTATGGCCGTTTCTCTTATTTTAGAGCTTAAACTTAGGAAATCATTGACTTCGGTCAAAATTCTTGGTAAACAAATCAAATTCTGACAGTTCCATTAGCTCTGGAGCGTGGATTTTGGTCAAGTTGTACCCTTGGTCGGGGTCTAGGAGCTTTCAGTTTAGTGTTGTGTTGCTTTTTGTGTGTTTGCCCAGTTAAACTTAAAAGTTTGACTTTGGTCAATATTCAAAGAAGACGGCCTCGGATGGAAATTCCGTCAGTGCGGTTAGCTCCGGAATGTTGACTTTAGGGTAAAGGGACCTTTTGTTCAGGTCCCGATGCTTCTAGACTCATTTTAGGCCTTGGTGGTCCATTTTGGGAAAGCTGGCCTAAAGGTTGATTTTGGGCATGGGTTCCACTCTTTGTTAAATCTGTCTCCGTTCGAAAATTTGTTAATTTTGTTGAGTTCAGAATGCCATTTTTGGTGTGGTAGCACAGTTTGTTTATGCGCATGGGGTCTCAGATGAGTCATGTGGTCCCATCTAGAGATATTTTCCATTCAGATTTTCTGTTGGTTGCTATTCCAAGTACAAGCCTCAGGCCTTAATCAAGATCATGAGGGAAGCCATCGTGATCGTAGTTGTTTGCCTCATTGGTCATCGCAACCGCGAGGGTCCCTTCACGTGATCGCATTGAAGGGTCTGTGGACCCAGCTCCCTTTACTCTATGCGATCTCGAGGTCTCTCCTCATGACCGTGATGTAGTCCCTCATTTCTTGTTCTTCATGACCACATGGCTAGTTCTCGCGATCACGGTGGTCTAGCCAGCGTGGTCATCTCTACCGCGTGAGGTCCCTTTGTGATCATGAAAAAGGACCCCTTGCAGTATATATAGTCCCCTCTTAATTTTCTCCACTATTAAAATGCATTTCTCCATTGTTATTGAGCTTAAGATGCCCAAAACTTTGTATGGCTTCATTTCTAGGTGCTAGGGTGTTAATTCACGATCCATGATCATTTTCTTGTCTCCAATTCGGTAAGTTTCCTTGTTAATTTCTGTAATTCTCCTCTTTGATTCCTTAAGTTATCCTTTTAGTTTATGGGTTGTTTGAGCCCTCTTTGCTTGTCCATTTCTGCTTAATTTTGGAGCACGTACTCCTGGCAGTGTTGTAAATAATGTTGTGTTCTTCGTTACTGGTTTTGGGTTGCGAGGCCCACGAGCCAGCTTGTGACCCAAATTTTAACCCGGCTATACCTTCAGTAATATGGGTATCATTTGCTTTTTTTTTAATGTGTAGATTATGTTTATGATAGTTTGACTGTTGTTTGGAGCTTCTCAGAGCAGTATGGGCTTGTACATTATTATTCTAGTAGCTTGTCATCGGACAATAGGTAGGTTACGGTCTTCTCTATATTAGACTTTGTATATATAGGCTATAATTGTACTAATTAGCATCCTTGGCTTGGGTTTATTTAGCTTGGTACCCCAGACCTTGTCCCATTCTTTTATGTCCGTCTTATATTACTCGTATTGTTGTAGTATTTTTTTAGTTGGTAGTATTACCCTTATGGCCCTGTGTGGCCTTATTTATGCCTTTGGACCATAAATGGTGGGTTATTTAGGAATGTCTGTGAGTCTGGACATCAGTGTTATAATTATAGTGCTGGTTATACATAATATAGAGCGATTGGAGCGTATAAAGGGCCGATAGGTTGATTATGAGCCGTTGGGCTACTATTTGTGTTTGGGAATACCATTATCATGCATATAAAGAGATTTTCTGCATGTTTTACTATTGTTTTGGCTATGGGCCTACTATATAGGTTTTCTAAACTTCCATGTCCTTGAGGGCCCATTTTTGGTAAAAATGGTTATAAAAGGGTTTGTAACTGATTTTTATGGATGTTCTTGGGGTAAGAGAGACTAAAGGATGATTTATCACAATTTTCATACTTATACTAGACTAGACTGAGTCGTAGTCCTAGATGTGTTTACTACTTATTTGAGACGATACTAGACTTAGTCAAGCCAAGCGAAAAACTTATGTTTACTACTATTAGACCCAGATACACCCTGGGCACCTTTTAAGGGGATTTTGATACTTGTTTTACTGATTTAGACCTGGATAGACTCTAGGCACTCATTTTGAGATTTCGATTACTAGTTTGGATCCGAATATGCTCCAGACGATTATATTTGAGATTCTAAGATATAGTATGTGGTCGAGGACCTCTATGGACCTTGACAATCCAGACCAGGGGCTACGTGCTGAGTGTGTCGGAGGAGAGGTATACGGTGTTTGGGGTATATGGGTTCGTCCTTTGATGGATCCTACCTTCTGGGCCTATCGGTGCCGGAGGAGGTATATACGGTACTACTGTTACACCTTGCTTTTACACTATTATATGATATCATTCATTCCACCCTTGTTTGTTGTTTGTTGAGTTTACGCTCTGGTAGTATGGGATGCCGGAGGGTTTGTTTTCACTTGTATATGTTCCTCGGGTGTATGAGCGCCCATTGGGATTGTAGGTAGATTTATTATAATTATCTTATCATAGTACTGGTTCTTGTTATGGTTACAATTGGATTCTTATTTGATTATTCTTATTTTGAAATTCATGTTATATTAGCATGAATTGTTCAGTAGTATTGTTTCAAGCATGATTATGTCAGTTGCTTTCCTTCCTTCCCTTTTTACTTGAGGTTACCGGTATACTGCCTATTTATTAAACTTTCTCAATATATGTTGTTGTTGCAAGGACCCCAGGTGCGTTCTTCTTTCCTTCACTTGTGTTCTGTGATATATATTTCTAGTAGCTAGGCGAGTATGATTGTTTTCTCCTTGTATTCTATCTGTGCTAGCTTCCGTATACTTATCTGTTTGCTTCTATGACTACCTTCTTTGATTTCTTCTATTTATTGCTTTTATATCTTATATGTACTCAGTCAGCCTATGATTCCTACTGGGTACCCATGTCATTGCAATTGGTGCTAATACTATACTCTGCATCTTCCTGGTGCAGATCCTAGTGTAGGCTATCGCCGCTGACTCGTGGAAACTCATGTGGAGTGCTATTGGATCATCCGAGGGTGAGGGTGAGCTTCTAATGATTAGAGCTTGGCTTTATCTCCTCTTTTGTATTATATACTCTTTTGTTACTCTGAGATAGATATATATATATATTCTTTTGGACCTTATTGTACTCTGGGTATGAAGTAGCGACTCTTATACTGTGATACCAGTTCATGGGATGGTTCAGTTTTCCTATATGTATATATATTCCAGTAGCTTTATTCCTTTAATTTATCTCTTGGTTCCACTTATATATCTTCTTCTTCCGCATGCTTGTTAGATAGTAGCCCATTACTAATCGTTCCAGGCTACGAGAATTGGTACGTCTACAGGGGGTTATAGGTACCATCATGATTTGAGAAATTGGATCGCGACATTTGATTACTGTTAGGTCACATGAATATGCCAACTTTTCAAAGTAATTCTCCATTTAAGTGCTAATGACATATGTTTGTATCTATTCTAGACTATTTTGCTTGGCAAAGTCTTTGGTGGTTTAATTTTCAAATAAGGATGGAGTTGCTCTAGTCCTTTACATGTGTGTAACTTGTCTTTCAGTTGTAGAAAGTATTGGTATGGCAATTTCCTATTTTTTGTGTGAAATGGTTATAATAATTTCGGTATTAACATGGGTTAGTTGGCATTGAAAACTCTCTGCTTATCATTTAGCTAGTGGCAGTAACAAAAAAAAGTGAGATCATAAGCATCTAATTAAAGCATAATTTTTAGCATCCTTTAAGAATAGCTTTGAATTGTTCTTCCTTATCCTTTTACTAATTCTTATATTCTTTTTTCTTTGCACGAATTTCTCGATTTCATTCAGACTCTTGACTTTGCATCCCATTTGTCTAGTAGGCTCCAAATCTTCGAGTCAGCCTATTCATGTCCTAAAGAGACAAAAAATTAAAGCTAATATACAGGATTGGGAAGCTGATATACAACCTATACAGGGGCTGTTATATAATAAAGAGAGAAAATGGGCCAAAGATTATAAAATATGGCAGCATCAGACTAAATGGGCTAAGAATTCTAATGGTCAAGCAGTTCGCATCAAAATTGGGCTAAGAAACCCAAAATATAGAATAAGAGCAGGTTTGGACAAGGAGTCCAATATTTGATTGAGCCAAAGACTTAATAACAGTTCTTCCCTTTATTTTTTTTGTATAGCTTTAGAACTATTTGTATTAATTTGACTTTAACATTTTTAACTTAGTTGAAATTCTCTAAAAGAGTTTATTCTCTTGTTTAAGTTTTTCCTTAAAATTTTCATTTACTTTAGTTGTTACCATGGAAAATTCAAAGATTTTTTTATCACTCATTTTTCAGTTAACTGTTCTTTAATTTAAATCAAACACGTTTTCTTCAATATCTTTAGTCATAAAAGTTAATTTTAAAACAAAATGGACAATCACGAGTTAGTGGATATCTCATGTGCCTTAAAAACCTTGTTGAAAAATTAATAGGAACTTCTTACCCAAATTTCTAAATTTTTGAAGTTCTTATCTGTTTTATACTTTATTGCTTAAAGTTTTTTTTTCATTTTTCCTTAAAAATAAATTAAGTGGCGACTCTTGCTTCTTGTTAAGTTGTTTTGAAAACTTAAGTGTCGAAATAATTTTCAAAGTCAAAAACTATTTTTTCTAAAACTGATAAAATAAGGGGAAATGACGGGGGAAGGTTGATGCACTTTGCCACCGCTTAGCTGGTCCCTCCATCACTACCTGTGCCTAAGACAACAGAATCCTCCTAGTCCAGCCTGCTCATAAAGGAGAATTGGCATCATCCTTTGTCACTTTTGGGAGCTTCAAACATGGAGATAAGGTCCTTAGGATGCTCCTCATCCCTTCATCATTCGGACCAATAATTTGTCTTGTGAGTGCCTTTTCTTCTTCTCTGCATCCAAGTCCGCCCAGAGCTCTACATGAGCTTGGGCTAGGGTTCATAGGCATCTTGGAAAGGGTCCATGGTACCGGCACTACCACTTGATGACTCGGTCTCATAAGGAGGCCCGGGCATACCCATTATGAGATCCTTTATGGCAGCCATTTACACCTCTAAATGCTCTATGGGGCTATAAGGCTGTGAAGGTACAATCCCACTTCCACTACCCCTCTATTCATTGCTACCATCTTCTTTCAAGTCGACCTTCCTCTTCTTTATACGCCCTTGTGAACCCTTCACCCTTAGTGGATCAAAGGGCATGTCACATTATATCCTGCGGTCCCTCGGTTCATTGGGTATCCCTGCTCTCTCACACAGAGTAGTAATAAGAGAGGGTAATGATAAGCTTGCCCCACTCTTTGCGGTAAAGAATATCAACTCCTACACAATGTGTGCCCCCATATTTACTGACACCTTGTCTAATATGCCAGACACCACCAGGCTGGATGGTAGGTTACATCACTAACATTACCAGAAAGGCGAACCGCTATAAAAACCATGTTCAGCCACCTCCGACCCTCAAAAGTAAAGTATGTACTCTTGATCCCCGTTCGGCTATTAGTCCAGGTAATTTCACGCCTCTTGTCCTCCTTCACCAAAGTATCAACCAATGACTACCTGTTTCCATCTAAATCATTCACCTTGAACTCAGTCTCTAGAGAGTTAGGAAACCTAGAGCCTCATTGATTTCCTCTCCCCCAATCTTGAAAACTTCACCCAGATGTAGATTTTAGGGTCTAGGTGAGTCCAGTCAATAGTTGGCAGCATGGAATAGAACTCCCTCACCAAACTGTCATTGCAAGTGCAAGGTTCCTCTACTAAAGGAGCCCACCCTATCTCATGTAGTAGTGAAAGGAATTTCAGTGCCCGCTTTCCCACTCGCTCCATAATAAAGGCACTCTGATCTATGAGACCATTGCATTTCTACTCCATAAGCCGCCTCTTGCATTGTTCCCTTGTGAACCTTAGGTAGGCAAGAGTATTATCACCTTTGGCTATGATAATAATAGTACCTGTAAAAGAAGGTACATTACATGATGTTTTTAAGGATCAGATGATAATAAGTTAAGCATAAATAAAAGGGAGCCATAAAAAACCGGTTAAGGATTGAAGTCCCCTAAAAATTTTGATTCTGCCTCAGGACCCTCTACTGTAGCGAGTAGATTTCTGTTGCAGCAAGGTTGCTACATCAAAATAGAGTTCACTAGAGTTGACTCAGTCTCTATTGTGGAGTAAGACTCATTATGGAAAATGCCGCACCAGTAAGAAGACCTCCACTGTAATGAAAGTCATCTTTTTCATCAGACCTCCGACCCCAACCATGGAATTCTAAATTTTTGGCCGTATTTCACCACATCATAGCATATATTGGGAAATATATTGGCATGCATAACACCTACACTTTATTTTATGTTGATTTAACACCCAAGTCAAGCCCCAAGGGCTCAAAAATATCAAAACCCTCTATCAAGTCACCCACCCCATTTTTGAGTTCAATCCCCATGAACTCAGATCATACGCGGAGAAAAATACAAAAAACTTGAGAACGTAAATAAAACTAGCATACTCTAGATTTACCCTCGCACAAGGGAAATCAAACCCATACTCCCTAAAACCCCAATTCCTTGTCAACCAAAGCATAATAGGCATGAAAAACTTGATATAAAAGTGCTAAGAAATGTAATAAAGCAATAAAGAGTAAGAATTACCTAACAAATCAAAGTAGAGGGGGGTGTTGTAGAAAGAAAATCAGTTGCAAGCGAGTTAAGTTTTATGGAATATGAAAAGTGAACCTCCCTTTAAGGTCTGCCATGCATCTTTCACTGCAGCAGCCAATAGTTTGCTGTAGTGAGATCACTATAGGAAAAATCCCATTGCAATAATGGTCCGTGCATTGTCTAGTATTACAGTTACATTTGCGTTGCATGCTCTAATACTTAATCCTATCCTTTCTGGCATCGTAAATTATCTTGATTCATTCATCTATGAGGGTTTAATAAGTGGTGATGTTAGCATAATAAATTGCTTAAAAAGATAGTGAATCAAATAGAAACCTATGAAATAGGGATAGTATGAAAAGTCAAGGAATGATAAGTTAAAATATTCCCCGAGATTCTAGTAAGAATTTGCATAAATGAAATTTCTTCCCAAGCTGAGATATTGTGGAATGAATAATATGAATTCATATATAGTACTTTAATTTCACACCCAAATGTTTTTATCGGTCTTGGTTGAGAAGATCGAGTTGAAATATTATTTTATTCGGTAATATGAACTAGTGAGTATGATAAAACAGAGAATAAACGACCTTAGATGTAACCTCTTTTAAATTTCAACCTCAACACAAAAGAGACTGTCGCTTCTACACCACCTAGGGCCATTCAAGGATGAACGATTGTTAATTGGTACATGATTTAATGATCCATCCAGTCGATATTGGTATGAGACTTTTTTTGGGTTAACAGGTGTAAATATTAAGTAAATATCGAGTAGAATATAGTCAAAATAAAGTGGGCCTAGTCAAGCAAGTTCTATCGTAGTGGTCAATAGGCCACCATATCAATTCTGCTACAGAAAAGGTGGTGACCACTACAATGCGTAATGCAAATCATAATTCAACGTTTAAGTTTATTTCAAAGTTCAAATCCTATTCTAAGTAGGGTTTCCATCTAAAAATGGTCCTAGGGTAATTTCAAGATACAACACACAAAACAGAGACAAGTAGCTCTCTAAGAATGAGGTTCTACCATCTCTCTCTCTGATTCTACATCATGTATTCTAGATTAAGAGAAAGGAGAAAAGTTCCATGGACGCTAAGGCAGAAGCTTGGCATTGAGGTAGTTTATGATTTACTTTGAGTTTAAACTTTGATTAGTGAATCACATAAGCTTTATAGAATTGATGCGAGAAAGCATGAATATGCCTTTGGGTATGGTGTTCAGTTGGATGTAACCTAGGATAATGTGGAAGGTCTCTATGAGTAGTGATATGCATATAGTTATCAATAAATGATAGTAATTCAGATAAGATTAATCTAAAGAGAATGGATCATTTATGTTTTAATTCAACTATAAAACCTAGATTAATTATAGTAAAGGTTGGAAAGAGTTGTAGGATTAGTAACATCTACTTACATGCATTTCTGGTGGTGTGTTTTTATCATGGTTATTATATCCTTATTGTTTGAATATAAAGTTTGAAGTGTTGACTAGTATTCACAATATAGTTGTATTAAGATGAACTTGATGGAAGGAAACTTGATTAAGTATTAGGGTATGATCTGTGGTAAAAGATTTATGAACTAAGAATTGTGTCTTGGTTAGAGTGTTGAAAAATTGTCTCTTAAAACTACTAATCATGTGATGCTTTATGAAATTGATAATAGTATGCATGATTGGGTGTCACACCTAAGACTAGATTTGATGTTTCTTGGCATGATAATGCTTGTTGAGTAATTGTGGTGAATTGATTGTTTCCTTATATGACCATGCCTATATGAATAAGAATTTAAAGTGTTGAAGTATGTCTTAATATGACTAGTGATTGTGGTCTGCACTTGTGATTACCAATATATACTTGTCTTTGCTATATTGTGAGATAACTGAATATAGAACATACAAAGATATTTTAAGAGGAATAAGGAATATATGCTTATTCAAATATGAATAGCTCGAGTCTGATGTGAGCCTACGAATGAGAAATTGTGTGATTGATCGAGTACCACAATGGTACGGTACATGGACACCTAAGGTCCTTTGTAGGTCATGACTAGTTGGGAAAAAAATAAGACCCTTTAAAATATGTGTACAGATATATTACAAAGTGAGACTGATGAGATACATAGGCCATACAACTATACTTCAGAGTGGAGCTAATTCCATGATTGTGTTGAGTTGTAGTATATTCGCAGAGTTTGTAATGACTGCTTATATTTTGTATTTCGTGACTTTTATGTCCATTATTGATTGACATTGGTATGTCTGTATTTGGTTTAGTATCAGGTCATTGATTGATTATTTGATTCTTGAGATTAAGTGTTTGTGTTGTTGTGCCTTTTTTGTTGGGTTGACTATGATTGTGGGTGAGGTCTCTGTGAAAAAATGATAGGGTCATGAGCATAATATTTTGTGATAGTTAAACTGTTCGGTAAATGGTAATGGGTTTGTGTAATCACGATGATGCTAGATATTAGTAACTGTGTTGGTGATCTTTGCAATTATCGCAAGTGAAAAGGAATGTCTAGGGATCATAGCTAGAGAATGATTTGAAACATAGAAAGAAAATTCTAATCTTATATTGACTTGTTGAGGTAATATGGTGAGGTATAAATAAGTGGCATACAATTATTGGATGATGTTATATGTTGATTTTGTTGATTTTATATTTTGTTGCATGCACTAATCTTAGTCGACCTATGATGCCTACTAGTACGTATAGCGTACTTATACTACTCTTGCTACATCCTTTTTGGGATGTATGTGTGTTACATATTGTTTGAACTTTCTTAGCTGAAGTGATGGATATTTATCATCAGCTGAAGCTGTCTTTTATTTTGTTATTATTCTGTATTAGAAGCTCTTGTATATTTTTAGACTAGGTCCTTCGGGAAAATTATGTTGTCCTGAAAGAAAGAAAGAAAGATGATTTTGCATTTTTCAATTGATAATGTTTATTACGAATATTTTTCTTCTTAAGAACTTACGTTTTAAAGAGGATGGATGGTAATGGGTTCTCTTATCAAGCTAGAGTCGAGTAGGTGCCTACACGGTCACATAAATTAGGTCGTGAAATTTTCGAAGCTCAAAGGATATCAAGCTAATAGTGAAGGATCAAAGAGGGACATTATGTTATCATTTAGACGATTGTGAATGTAAGCATTAGTACAAAACGTCAACCGCAGTCATACAATATAACTCTTATTCCCTCAAACAGACCAAAGAAAGTCCCTCACACTCTTGTTTACATAAATCAGGGATAATAGAAAAATAAGGAGAGAATACACTCACTCTCAAAAAGAAGTTCAGATGTTGCACGTACACATACCATAGAATTTCCCTTATTGTCTATTCTTCTGTCATTGGGTTACCTAATTTGGATCACAAGAGGACCTTATTAACTCTTGTAATTTAGGCTTCGAGATGGGTATGATAGACTTAGATAAGTGACTCGACCCTCATTGAATACTACTGTTGCATCTCAAGCACACACGCAAGTGTACGTGGTCATACAAGTAATATAGTGGCTCTTGCGAGCCAAATATCGATCCCACAGGGACTTGGTGCTTAGCAAACAATCCAACTTATGTATTACTATTGAAGTTTAATTTGAGATTTACTTTTATAAACTAATTACTAGAAGTAACGACGATATGGAATTTGGATTGTAAACAATATATGGGGAACTCCAGGGTTGAGGCATTCACTACACAATCATGCTTAAGTATGATTTATAGATGGTGTTGGCATTTATAATGATCATTGATCTACAAGGTTGATATTATAACCCGGGAATGGTCATCCTCTAAGTCATCTACCCAAAGTAATCTCACAACTACATCATTGAGCGTGGATGTGAGTATTTACTTCATATGCATTCAACTATCTTCCTGTTTTATTAACCAAGTGGGGTGTTTAGGTATATCTCTATCCTAACCACAAATCATTCTTTACAATTGCTAACTAACAACAAAAGATATGATCCACACCTCCTACGTTCTTCATTCCGTCTCTTAACTCTTATGGTCAATTTGTTTTGAGACTTAGATGTATCCTAAAGTTCACGACGCTTTAGAATAATAAAATAAGAACGTAAGAACAATCACAAGACATGATAAATAATTCAACCAACTATAAAACTATAATCAAGCCTTAATATTGTAGCCTCAACCCTAGAAAGAGGGTTTTTAGCAACTCATAATCTAATTAGCAATTACAAAATTGATGTAGTTCATACAAGAATTAAGTAAAGAAAAGGAAGAGATTAAGAACCCTAAGGCAGCCTTCTCCTTGTTTTTTTGCAATCCAAAGATGTTTACAATTAAAACCAAGTGTCCTATTTATAGTGGGGGATCAATTTTACGCGTCGGGAACGAGGTCCGTGTCACCCTACCCATTGCGGAGCCTAAGCTCTGTGGCATCTTGGCCATCGCAGAGCCTAAGCTCTGTGGCACACTGCCAACACGCCAGTCTACTATAAAGGGAAGCTTCACGCTGCTCCACCTCCATGCCATGCTGCCCATAGCGGAGGCTAGCCTCTGTGGCACGGGGATGGTTCTTGACATCCTATCTTTCCCTCCAACTCAATCTTTCAACTTTGTATTATGTCCCAATGGTTTGTAGCATGTTTGTAGGCTTAAATTTGCTTCCATAGCTCTTCCAAAGTCTCCTACAACAACTCACAACACCCATAAGTCCATACAACCACATAAAGTTCAGAAAAGTACGCTAGAATAGGCATAGCTCAAGCTAGCAAAGATAGTTTCCTCGTATAAACTCTCATTAATCATTTTGACTCATCACTTGCGTTAATTGCACCCTAAACACTCTAAACAAGTATGTTATCCATAATGTACACCCTTTACACACTATATACCTCAATAGCACATCAATTTATCCTCAAAACTAAGCTAAACGCGCATAGATAATAACACTTAGGTGTATAAATACTCCTAGGATCACCACCCACACTTAATGCGTTGTTCATCCTCGAACAAATCTCTACACTAATCACAATCAAGAAAGACTCAAACATCTCTATTAAAACTTAGACACTCATGCTAGAACTACAACGACTACCTGAATAGCAAGTTCTACATTTGGCATGCCATATTACAACTGGAATCACATGAATATTACTTCTAGACTTTCTAGCCTCAACAATTAACTCTACTCAGTTGGCAAACTCATGCACATTACTCGACAAAGAGATCATATAAGCCACCTATCTATCATCAAACAAGAGCCCTCACCACAAGAGAGTTACTGATATTCACTCACAAATATCATAAGAATGGGTGTAAGAATCAAATTTCGCTCATTCTCACAAAGAATTCACATGTTATATAAGATGAACCATAGGCTTTCCCATAGTGTAGTACTCCACTAATGTCAGAATGACAAAGCTCAAGATCAAGTAGGACTTTAAGGGTTGTAATGTAGGCTACGGGAAGGGTAGGAACTATTTGGTCAAGAATACTGACTATTTCCCTAAGCATTTTAATACATCACACTTTACATTGAACTCATCTCCAACCAACCTATTTTACACCTCTATTATAATCCCAACTCTCTTTTGTTTTGCCCCATCTCTTTAGGCTAGCTTACACATCTTTAGTAGGGTGTATTTGCTATCAACACATGAATCACATTTTTGATCAATTTTTAGTCTCATTACATGACTCCCTACCAACTGCACATAAACCTTTTCAACCCATCAAAAGCTATTTCCTAGGGGCTTCACTTCACTTTTTCCTTCTTCAAATTTTCACTCCTTAACATCTTAATTTTTCAACTAAAGCGCTTAGGGGTTTTGGATAAAATTATGGTCAATTGAAAGAAAAGGAATAAGCTATAAATGAGGCTGCCAAAAAATAGGCTAAACGCTCAATGGGGCTAGCTAAGGTTATGAACAAAGGGTAGATAAAGAGTATAAAACATGGATATCAAAGAAATGCCTATATAATATCTTAAACTCTACATTCTTTATTTTTCTTTGAAAACACACGGGGCAAGTTATAGACACCATGGAGGCCAACCATGAACATAGTACTATCTTTGTCCCTAGACTCCTCCAATGGAATGATGTTCTCTCCAGCAATGATTGGCACTTTGATGCCATAACCCAATCTTTCTCATCTCACTCTGAGAGATCTCAAATTGAAAGAGTCATACAGTTCCCCGATGGATCGATAAAACTTAAATTCCTTGACGATCCTATAACGAGATCCTCATCTCATCGAAGGTCATCCTGGTCTAGTCCTTCAACCTCATGTCCTTCTAGACCTGTTCCCAGACCACCTTCTTCTTCAAAAGCCCCAGAGGAAGTAGAAACTATTCCACTCGATAATAACAAGGGAAAATTCACTGGAGTAGACTTTTTGGGAGAAATACCCAAAGTTGATCTCCCGACTAGCCCCACTGCTAGTGAAATGGCACCTCCTCAAGAGGATAAATCAGGATGGATCAAAATGATCAAAGCAGGCAGTACTTTCAGTCCTGACCAAAATATCCTTCATAAACTCTGGACTCATCCTGAAAACCAAACTAAGAGGAAGTGTTATGTTACTACTTATACTCTCCAACAAAGAGAAGCCTTCAGAGATTCTATGATAATAGACATGGAAAGAATAGGTTGCAAAATCGAATTCTTTAAATGGTTTGAAATGACTGGTAAGATCGATAACCAAATCGAATCCATTCAAGTCATTATCAACAAATAGTATACAACTTCTAATAAAGTTATAGAATCTACCACTCCTCCTCTCGAAGGAATCAATATCCCTATAGCCGACACTATTATCAAAGCTTCTCCTTTTAAAGAAAAAAGTGATAAGCCCCCTTCCTTTGTCACCTCTACTGACATAGATCGAGTATTAGAGAAGAACAACTACTCCAACCAAATTCTTCACACAATTTCTGACAAATCGAAGATTCCAAACCTTCCATAAGTAGAAGACCTATTCCATCTTCTACTTCTTCTAACCAGAACTTCTAACCTCACCCAGGGTTTAAACTTACTGAATTTTTTAGGGATAAATTCCCTAAATTCAAAGATACCTTTGAAATATCTGGAAATGTTCTTGATAAAATCAATGAACAACTTTCCAACTTCAACATCTCTACTAAAGAAGAGAAACCCCAGAAAATAGTTTCAACTCTTCATGAAAAACCCACTCTTATTCATAAACTGTCGAATGATCATTTTCACAAAAGGAAAAACTATCATAATCGTCCATCTTTCCCAGACCTCCAATATGAGGAAAATGCATTCCTATCCACTTCTTCTCATGAAGGAAGAGGCATCACAGAATGGAATATTGATGGCTTAGCTGAACATCAAATCTACAACAAACTCGATGAAATGGGAGTAGCTATTATTGCATATAAGATTAGGAGCTCTATGGATAAAGAAGATGTCATTATGATCGTTGCTGGATTCACTGGCATGTAAAAATATTGGTGGGATAACTACTGCATTGATGAGACCAAGCAAATCATTTATAATACCTCTGAAACAGAAACTATTGTCAAATTGGAAGGAACTTCCGAAACACAGTCCCAAGTTATTAGAGAAGATTCTTGTGCCACACTTCTCTATCATATCTCTAAGCATTTCATTGGCGAGCCCAAACTCTTCCAGGATAGAAGTCTCCAAATCCTTAACAACCTCAGTTGTCCTACACTAGATGACTTCATTAGATATAAACATGCTTTCCTAAGAAAAGTCATGATTTGCCCAGACTGTCATCTGGATTTCTGGAAAGAGCACTTTATAAGTGGTCTTCCCCCTCTTTTCGCTGATAAAGTCAGAACTAAAATCCAAGACCGCAACGATGGTCAAATTCCTTATAGTCAATTGACATATGGGGATCTTGTCAGTACAATCAATATCGTAGGGCACGAACTCTGCACAAATATTAAACTCAAACATCAGCTCAAAAAAGAGCAATCATCCTCTAGACGAGAATTAGGAAGTTTTTGCCAAAACTTCAATTTTATCACTCCTCCTGATCGAGTAAAGAAATACAAAAAATCCAAGAGACCTCCTCGAATTAATTCTTGAAGAGATCTAACCAAAATTACCAAAAATAAATCTAGGTCCAAAAGACCCAGAGGTTCTAAGCCTGATGTTTGATGGACATGTGGCAAGTCTGGTCATAAATCCAACGAATGCAAGTCAAAAACCAAGAAGAAAAAAATTAACCTTCTTGGTATAGACGAAAAATACCAAGGAAAAACTCCTTTCCATTCTAGATGAACCCTTGTCTGACTCGTCGCTTCACTCTTCATATGAATCAAGTGATGATGAAGACATCAACATTGAGTATGAATCTGATTCTAGCCAATCAGGTCATGATTGCAATTGCACTGTAACTTTCTGTATTTGTGACAATAATCCGCAAAATATCAGTCCTTTTGAACGACTCAAAAGAAACCCTTTTTGACATCATCCAACATATCAGTGATGAAGAGTCTAGAAAATGCTATCTCATAGAACTCAAGAATATCATTCTCAACACTGACAAACCAAAACTCCGGCCAGTAGTTAAACCCTTCAGTATGAAACAAATCATGAACCGATCAGACAGCCTGTCTGAACCAACTATTGATGACCTTCGTCATGAAGTCTCCAATCTTAAGGATGAAATCTGTAATATCAAATCCAGACTTGGAAAAGTCAAAACAAATATTCTTACTGATCAAATCCTCAAAAAGGTCTCAACCCAGAACCCTGATTCTAATCATGAAACTTCTCAAGAACATGAAATTAATCCTCTTCATTTTAATAATGACCACTTAGCTGAACCTGGTAATTCTCCTTCTACTTTTGAAGCTCCAGGTTAACTGACATTTCCTCGGTCAGACCTCAGAGTCAATATATACCTGTTCGTATTGTTATTAATAAACAATTTGTGATTAACAGAATTGCTTTGCTTGATAGTGGTGCAGATTGTAACTGCATAGTAAAAGGTATTATTCCCACTCAATACTTGCAAAAAAGTACTTCAAAACTATACTCCGCTACGAAAGAACTTTTAAAAATTAATTATAAGCTTTCAAAGTCTCATATTTGCAATAATGGAATTTGTTTAACAAATGACTTCGTTATTACTGAAGATATCAATGAAGATATCATTCTTGGAATTCCTTTTATCTCCTAGATAAAACCTTATTTACTGATTTAAACGGTATTAAAACCTCTATTTTAGGAAAAGAGTTACATTTTCCTATTGTCAAAACCCTTTCACAAGATGAAAGTGATTTTATCAGAAAAAATACGGTTTTCTGTATTAACAAACTTTCTCTACATATCACCTTTCTAAAGGATGAAATTAGAGTAAAGAAAATCGAGCAGATTTTAAAAACCCCGTATGGTTACTAAAATATCCAATCTTCAAAAATAATTTGAACAAGAAATATGCTCGGATTTTCCGAATGCTTTTTGGGAAAGAAGAAGACATATTGTCAAACTCCCATACATTGAAGGATTCAATGAACAGACCATTACTACTAAAGCAAGGCCTATTCAAATGAGTCAAGAAATGATGGAATTTTGTAAAAAGGAAATTAATACTCTTTTACAAAACAAAATTATCAGAGTTTTTAAATCACCACGGAGCTGCTCTGCTTTCTATGTCAACAAAAATGCTGAAAAAGAAAGAGGAGCACCAAGATTGGTTATAAATTATAAACCTCTTAATTCTGTGTTAAAATGGATTAGGTACCCAATTCCTAATAAAATAGATCTTTTAAAAAGGAATTTTAAAGCCAATGTTTATAGTAAATTTGATATGAAATAAGGTTTTTGGAAGATCCAAATTTCTGAAAAAGATAAATACAAAATTGCTTTCAATGTCTCTTTTGGGCAATATGAATGGAATGTTATGCCTTTCGGACTCAAGAATGCTCCGTCTGAATTTCAAAACATCATGAATTCAATATTCAATGACTACAGTCATATGTCTATTGTTTACATAGATGATGTATTAATATTTTCTGAAAATATTGATTCCCATTTTAAATATCTTAATACTTTCTTCAAAGTTGTAAAAAATAAAGGATTAGTTGTTAGTGCTAAGAAAATCAAGATTTTTCAAACTACCATCAGATTTTTAGTTCATGACCTTTATCAAGGTGCCTACAAACCTATTTGTAGAGCCATAGAGTTCTTCTCCAAATTCCCCAATGAGATTATTGATAAAACCCATCTTCAAAGATTCTTAGGAAGTCTTAATTATGTTGCAGATTTTATTCCCAAAATTAGACAGGTCTGTGAACCTTTATACAAGCGTCTTAAGAAAAATCCCACCCCTTGGAGCCATGAACAAACTAAAGTTGTCATCCAAATTAAAGCTTTGGTCCAGAGTCTCCCATGTCTAGGAATTCCT
This sequence comes from Jaltomata sinuosa, assembly GCA_003996215.1. Classification (NCBI taxonomy): domain Eukaryota; kingdom Viridiplantae; phylum Streptophyta; class Magnoliopsida; order Solanales; family Solanaceae; genus Jaltomata; species Jaltomata sinuosa. Next base: position 221,459 of record QJPP01001836.1, on the reverse strand, counting down.
AATCCAGATGCCTTTATGATTGTTCAAACTGATGCTTCTGACATTGGTTATGGAGGAATCCTTAAACAAAGATTCGAACCAGAGTCTCAGGAACAACTTGTTTGTTTTACTTCAGGAATCATGAATTCCCCACAAAAGAATTATTCTACTATTAAAAAAGAAGTCTTATCTAAAGTGCTATGTATCACTAAATTTCAAGACGACTTGGTTAACAAAGAATTTTTACTTAGAGTAGATTGCAAATCTGCTAAACAAATTTTACAAAACGATGTGAAAAATCTTGTTTCAAAACAAATATTTGCTAGATGACAAGCTCTACTATCTAGCTTTGATTTTCAAATCGACTTTCTAAAAGGAGAAGAAACTCCCTCCCAGATTTCTTAACAATAGAATTTCTACAGGGAAACAATGAGGCCCAGTATGAGGCCCCAGAAGCCAGATTCACCGCAGAAACCACAACAAATGGATAGACCATTCGATCTCCCTCTCTCAAGGTTACCCTAGAGACCACCTATTCTAGCAGGAGCAAATCCTAGGATGGAATTCCAAAATAGGTATACTGCCCTAGCAGAATACCCAAAATTACAAGGGACTACACCTACCAAGCTAATCAACAAAAAGATTGAGCATGGAGCATCATCTTCTTCGGTACAAACCAAAGAAAGCTACACAATGAAGGCCCTAGAGACCTTTGCACAAACAGTTAAACCAACATCAGGGAAAAAGCCTGATACATCTCCTCCAAAAGAAGAATTTGAATTCTTAACAAAGCAAGTTTGCCGATACTGGTGATAGACAAATAATATGAAGGAACTCCGATTCCTAGTCTTATTAGACCAGTATACTTGAATGATAATTTTGTGGATACAAATAATCCACTCAAGTCCCGAAGATATTTCAAAGCCATACTAGTAGGCACGGAGTCTATTATTATTGAACACACCATGAGTGAAAAGAATCCAGAATACATCAGTTTTTCTAGATTCACTATCAAGAGGGTCTTATCTCCATCCGAATGGTATACAGACCACCTCCTTACTCCCATCACGTTGTCTATTGATGTGCTGGGATTCTACGACACATTTGATGCCTTTAACTAAGAATACTTGCGAGTTTTCAAGCAACCCTTGTGGTTTTTGATGTTTTATGTTATATTTGCATGAAATGGAGACAAAGATAGAAAAGGAAGGAAATATGATCAAAGAGCTCCACTGGATAGGAGTGTTGGCTGGCATGACTGGACACCACATACTTGGTGGGCCGTCAGCCAAGCCACCAAGTCTGGCAGCAACACTGGATAAGAGTGGTGGCTGGCATGACTGGCCACCACACACTTGGTGGGCCGTCAGCCAAGCTACCAAGTCTGGCAACAACACTGGATAAGAGTGGTGGCTGACATGACTGGCCATCACACACTTGGTGGGCCGTCATCTAAGCCACCAAGTCTGGTAGCAACACTAGATAAGATTGGTGGATGGCATGATTGGCCACCACACACTTGGTGGGCCATCAGCCAAGCCACAATGTCTGGCAGCAACACTGGATAGGAGTGGTGGCTGGCATGACTGGCCACAACACACTTGGTGGGTCGTCACCCAGCCCACCAAGATGAAGCAAAGGCAGCATACCCACTGGATAGTTGCAACGGCCACCTTGACGGCCAGTCACTCATGTGACGGTCCGTCAAGTGGGCCATCAAATACAAAGCGGGATTTCAAAAATTCTATTTTTAGACTTTATTTCCTGGACTACTATAAATACCCAGTGTTAGGGTTATTTTATTATTCATTACTGAATATTTTATGCAACGTTTTGGATGAATTTTGGAGAGAAAAATATAACAAAAATGTATTCTTCTTTATCCTCCATTGTTCTTGGGATTTTGGCTTTCGTTCTTTGATAAATGGAAGTTTGTGTTCATATATCGTAAGAATCTCTTATTTATATCATGAATACTTTCATCTTCTCTTTCTATGCTAGCATGAGTGGCTAATTTCCCACAACTAGGGTTGTGGAAGCAATGGCAAAAGTAACAATATAGATTCTGGGTAGTGTAGGGTTCAATTTATATGTTGTCACGTTGTTAATCATTCGTTATATACATTTTCTAATGGTTGAAAACATTAGAACATACCTAGGTTTGATTTGCTTGAACAAAGAGATTAAAACTGGGAAATTTGATTAACTACGAGGATGCGAGACTACCAACTCTTGTCTTATGATTAATGCTGTAGCTAGATTAATCTACTTGATGTTTAGAATTGAAATAAGAAATTTCACCTTTTCAAGTTCGAGAGAATTGAAAAGGAAATTTGTTTATTTGGTTGAAAAACGTTTAGATGATACCATTAATTCAATCACATCGTGATATACATATAGAAACAACTCGGTTAAGCCTTGAGTCAAAATTGTTACAACGCTATGGTGAACACTTCCTTAGTTCATTCTCACATTGATTATAAACTCTTGAAAATTTGCTGTTTGTTAGTTAACTTGTGTGAATTTGACATTTAAATACCCCCCAAATTACCGGAAACTATTGATTAATAGACAAGTAATTTACTAACGACTTAATTTATACTTTATTCCTTGTGGGATCGACCCCAACCTTAGTTGTGTTTTATATTTGACAACGACCGCTTACACTTCTTAATTGAGGTGTAGTTTGGGTGTATCAAATTTTGACGCCGTTGCCAGGAAATACGGTTGTTTATTAAGTCCGGTGTATTTATTTGACTCTTAGTCATATTTCCTACTTTTAATTTTATTTGTTATTTTTGTTTGTTACAGGGTACAGAGTTGCGCATGCCAAGTACCCGACGCTTGGGTGAACCAATATTACCCTATGACCCCGAGCTCACAAGAACGCTAAGGCAAACCATGAATACACAACAACAAGAGGCAGCAAGGCTCGCTGCAGAACAATAGGCTCAACAGGCTCAGCATCACTTGAATGCTGAGGATATCGAGGATGATATTGCATTAGATAGAGTTGGTGCTACTGGCGCCATTGTTCTTCCTCTGCTAGCGCCCGGGGCCAAGTTCAACATTACTAGCACAATGATTTAGCTGTTGAATTTGAGAGGGTTGTTTCGTGGTGTGGCTGGTGATGACCCCAACAGGCACCTGATGAATTTTGTGAGCATCTGCAAGTTATTTGAATTGCCGGGAGTGAATCAGACAACCATCAGGCTTAGGTTGTTCCCGCTGTCTCTGTCTGATGAAGCAACGATGTGGTTGACTGAGCTAACTACCGATTCTATAATAACCTGGGGAGTGTTGAAAGAAGCTTTCCTAGAGAGGTTCTTTCCTCCCTCTAGGTTGATACAGTTGAGGGACGAAATCAGCAATTTCAGGCAACAACCTCATGAGGCCTTACATGAGACCTGGTTGTGGTTCAAGAAAAAGCTGACACAAGGCCTAAACCATCAGTTGACCGACAATTTTTTGATGCAGACATTCTATAGGGCACTGAATTCGTCTACCAGGCCCACACTGGATAACGCAGCAGGTGAAGCATTTATGGGTCTCACTTTTATTGAGGCCACAACTATTTTAGACCGGCTCACCAAAACCAACAGGGCCTGGCATACAAGGGATACATAGGTAGCAGCTAGCACTTATGCAGTTGGTATGTCAGCAGAGCAGCGCAAGAAGGAGGAAGAGCGGGACCAACATATGGCCCATCTAAAAATGCAAATGGACCTACTGACAAAGAATTTGTTGTCAGGAGGTATTGAGAAAGTGAAAGTTGTGGGTTCCCAAAGTAGAGCAGCAAAGACTGGGTCTGATGAGGAGGCCAATTATTTGGGTTGTATCCAGGCTTATGGCCAAGGAAACCAAGGTCGGAACAATTATTATGAAAAGTCGGGTTATAAGAGTCGAGAACAAGGTGATTGGAGGAGCAAAGATAATAGAGGTGGATTATACATACCACCTGGGAATCGTGACAAAGCTAGCAATGAGTCAGGGACGTCCAAATTAGAGAATATGATGGCTAAGATGCTATTGAAGGTAGAATCGACTGACTCCGGGGTAAAGGAGATGTGAGTACTATCATGACTCTTTGATGAAAAACCTAACTACCTTGCGGAGCAAACAAAAGATACCAAAATCACACTGCCTGTATGAACAAACAAACTTTGCACAACCAGCTTACGTAGAAAAGATTCCATATTCTATGCCAATAGATTCGTGACATCCATGTACTGAGTCATCAAATGAGCCATGTTAAGAAAGCCCAAGCTTATACGCATTGGCCCGCAGGGTGCCCCAATAGGGCCCGAATGAAAGACCCAAGCCTACATGATTGACATGAACCATCAAAGTCCTACAAATGAAGACTTGGCCCTATCAAGCCTACTTTCCAAGATAAAAGCCTGAGGACTGAATTATCAGCAATAAGTCAGGTAGTGGATTCACATTCCACCTCGATCAAGTAATTAGAGCAGCAAGTGAGTCAAATCTCGGCGTCTCTAAATAAAAGGAAGACAGGTACCTTTTCGAGTGAAACCATTAAAAACCCCAGGAATGATGGGGGTTGTATGGTGATCACTATGAGAAGCGTTAAAATATTATCGGAATCACATCCGATAATTCAGACTAAAAAAGGTAATGTTGCTGAGGAAGATGAGTTAGTAGATGTTGAAAATATGGTCGATGAGGGTGTGAGGGTATCTGTTGAAAAACCCGTTATGGTAGAGGATGCTACTCAAGTGCTCACGGATAAAAGCAAGGAAGTTGAAAAACTTCCAACTATGATGCCTCGGCCACCGCCTCCTTTCCCACAATGGTTGAAGAAGAAAGTGGAAGATAGCAAGTTCCTCAAGTTCATGACCATGCTCAAGCAGATATTAGTGAACATCCCACTGGTGGACGCTCTTGAACAAATGCCAGGATATGCCAATTTCATGAAGGACATGATTACAAAGAAGAGGTCAGTGAGCTTTGAACCAGAAGATAACCTCCACCACTGCAGTGCTATTTCTTCAAGATCATTAGTGGAAAAGAAGGAAGATCCAGGTGCTTTTACTGTTCCCTGTACTATTGGGAAATTAAATTTTGAAAAAGCCTTATGTGATCTTAGTGCTAGCATTAACTTGATGCCGCTAGCAATCTATAAATAGTTGGGTTTGGGAGCTCCCAAACCAACTACCATGAGGGTGTTAATGGATGACCATTCAGTAAAGCGACCGGTGGGAATATTATATGATGTGCTGGTAAAGATTGGTAAGTTTATATTCCCAGCTGACTTTGTAATCTTAGATTGCGAAGTGGATTTTAAATTTCTGATAATCTTGGGACGACCATTGTTAGCCACTGCAAGAGTGTTGGTCGACATGGAAAGAAATGAACTGACATTTATATTGAACAATGAATTGGTCAAGTTTGATGTGTGTAAATTGATGAAGCCACCAAGAGACATGAGGGTGGTATCGGTTATCAATGTTATTGATGAAGCCCCTACGGATGTGCATATTGAAGAGAAGGGTGTTGTTGAGACCCTAGCTATTATGAGAATGATGTTGGGATCGCAAGAAGAGAAACCTATAGAGGAAGGCGGTGAGAACAAATCAAGGAAAAGAAAAAACCGCAGGAGAACCAGCAAAGAAAAAGAGTTAGAAAGAGTAAAGAAGTTGTCTCGACTAGCTGAGGAGCCGATAAAAGAGGAAGTTAGAGCTCAACAAGATGATGTCGCTTGCACCTATTCAAGAGATTGCTCCTGCTTTGGAGACCCTGGCGATCTCCAACATCATGCCAGACTCTGAGTCCTATGGGATTCACATGTATAACTTTATCTCGCAGTTTAGTTGCCATATGTGTACATTGGGGACAATGCATAAAGTTAAGTTGACGGTGTTGGGATACCTGTGAGTCTGTCACCACCAAGGGTTTTTGTTGCCATGTTTCTTTTCCCTCGGTGCGCTATCTAGTAGAATCGGAATGTTTAGGTTGTCGTTTAATTTTTTTTTTGTGTTGTGTTGTGGTGTCTATAGCAAGCATGGATTTTTGAAAGTTGAGCTAGAAGGAGCCCCCTTTAAAAAAGTTGATTTTGTACTTATGTTTAAAACGATTGACTGTTCTGGATCCTTGAATGTCATTGTGTGGTTGTGATTATAATAATTATGCTTAAGCCGAGAAGTTGTTTTGATAGTTGGTAGTGGTATGGGTTCTTGGTGCCAAGTGCGTGTGAGCTTTTGGTTATAAACTCTTACTCTGTGCATGCATCTAGAACTTGCCCGGTCTATTTTGTTGAGCTTAAAGTTTGTTGCTTAGAAAAGGATCACAGGCACTTTTTATGTGCAGTCCACTTAGCCTAAAAGACTATCCAAGTGTAAATAACTCCTTTGATCCTTGTTTCAGCCAAAGTTGACTTTATTCTTTTGATAACCTTTTACCTTCCCTTTTTAACTCTGAATCTCTATTTTGGCCCTGGTCCCTCCTTGGACACCGTGCACCTCAACTCAGGAAATTAGCCTAAGTTGAGGGTGGCTACTGTAGAGGTACATGAAAATAAAAATGGGCTTAAGTTGACTTTGATCTTCCGATAAGCTCTTACCTTTCCCTTTTTAACTTTGAATCTCTATTTTGGCCCTGGTCCCTCCTTGGACATCGTGCACCTTAACTCAGGAAATTAGCCTAAGTTAAGGGTGGCTACTGTAGAGGTACATGATAAGAAATATGGGGTTGTGCTTAATTGGTTGTTGTTGGGGATAAAAAGTGCAGGTGTGTGCCAAATGAAAAGACAGAAAAAGAACTAAAAAGAAGTGAAAAAGAAAGAAAAAGAGTTATCATGTTAAAAAGGCCACACCTGTAGCAAGAAATAAAGAAATCAAAGGTTATTACAACTGGATGGAAAAAGGTTGATTGGAAATTATAGGTCGATGATTACAAGGAGGGTTTAGCAACTATTCCCTAAATGTATCCTACCTGCACCCGAAGCCTCATTACAAGCCAAAACAAGTCCTGTAGTGATCCTCAGCGACTTTCTGAAAAATTGAAATAGAATAGCAAGGGAAAGCTTATGGCATTGCATGTGCATTGTTTTAAGTTGTTTGTGAGTGTGAGGGCCTTACCTAGTCCTAAATCTTGCGTGTGGGACTTCTTTGTGGTGAGGGAACCGAGATTTTTGTATTATCTATTGATTGTTGGGATAGATGTTGTGTGTGTATGTAGAATATTTTATCATATCGGAATGACAGATTTGGATACTTGCAAGTTAGCATTTCATACATTTGTGTGCTACCGGGGGGCTTGATTTAAATTTAATAAACTGTTGAATGGCCATGATTTGCTAGAGATATGTGTTTGTATTCTTAGTTGAGTCTTCATTTTGTCTTTGTTGTTATGTTGCTTGAGGACAAGCGAATGTTTTAAGTTGAGGGTGTTGACGTGCCGAGATTCTACGGCACATTTGACACCTTTAACTAAAAATACTCGCAAGTTTTCAAGCAACTCTTGTGGTTTTTGATGTTTTATGTTATATTTGCAGGAAATGGAGACAAAGATAGAAAAGAAAGGAAATATGATCAAAGAGCTCCACTGGATAGGAGTGGTGTCTGGCATGACTGGCCACCACACACTTGGTGGGCCGTCAGCCAAGTCACCAAGTCTAGCAGCAACACTGGATAAGAGTGGTGGCTGGCATGACTGGCCACCACACACTTGGTGGGCCGTCAGCCAAGCCACCAAGTCCTATTTTGGCTTTCGTTCTTGGATAAATTGAAGTTTGTGTTCATATATAGTAAGAATCTCTTATTTATATCATGAATACTTTCATCTTCTCTTTCTCTGCTAGCATGAGTGGCTAATTTCCCACAACTAGGGTTGTGGGAGCCATGACAAAAGTAACAATATAGATTGAGGGTAGTGTAGGGTTCAATTTATATGTTGTCACGTTGTTAATAATTTGTTATTTACGTTTTCTAATGGTTGCAAACATTAGAACATACCTAGGTTTGATTTTCTTGAATAAAGAGATTAAAACTGGGAAATTTGATTAACTACGAGGATGCGAGACTACCAACTCTCGTTTTATGATTAATGTTGTAGCTAGATTAATCTACTTGATGTTTAGAATTGAAATAAGAAATTTGACCTTTTCAAGTTTGAGAGAATTGAAAAGGAAATTTGTTTATTTGGTTGAAAAACGTTTAGATGATACCATTAATTCAATCACATCGTGATATACATATAGAAAGAACTCGTTAAGCCTTGAGTCAAAATTGTTACGACGCTATGGTGAACACTTCCTTAGTTCATTCTCACATTAATTATAAACTCTTGAAAATTTGCTGCTTGTTAGTTAACTTGTGTGAATTTGACATTTAAATCCCCCCCAAATTACCGGAAACTATTGATTAATAGTCAAGTAATTTACTAACGACTTAATTTATACTTTATTCCCTGTGGGATCGACCCCAACCTCGGTTGGGTTTTATATTTGACAACGACCGCTTATGCTTCTTATTTGAGCTGTAGTTTGGGCGTATCAAATTTTGGCGCCGCTGCCGGGGAATACAGTTGTTTATTAAGTCCGGTTTGTTTATTTGACTCTTAGTCATATTTCCTGGTTTTACTTTTATTTGTTGTTTTTGTTTGTTACAGGGTACAGAGTTGTGCATGCCAAGTACCCGACCCTCGGGTAAACCAATATTACCCTACGACCCCAAGCTCGCAAGAATGCTAAGGCAAACCATGAATGCACAACAGCAGGAGGCAGCAAGGCTCGCTGCAGAACAACAGGCTTAACAGGCTCAGCATTACTTGAATGCTGAGGATATCGAGGATGATATTGCATTAGATGGAGTTGGTGCTACGGGCTCCATTGTTCTTCCTCCGCCAGCGCCCGGGGCCAAGTTCAACATTACTAGCACAATGATTCAGCTATTGAATTTGAGAGGGTTGTTTCGTGGTATGGCTGGTAATGACCCCAACAGGCACCTGATGAATTTTGTGAGCATCTGCAGGTCGTTTGAATTGCCGGGAGTGAATCAGACAACCATCAGGCTTAGGTTGTTCCCGATGTGTCTGTCTGATGAAGCAGCGATGTTTTTAACTGAGCTAACTCTCGATTCTATAATAACCTGGGGAGAGTTGAAAGAAGCTTTCCTAGAAAGGTTCTTTCCTCCCTCTAGGATGATACAGTTGAGGGACGAAATCAGCAATTTCAGGCAACAACCTCATGAGGCCTTACATGAGACCTGGTTTTTGTTCAAGAAAAAGCAGATACAATGCCCAAACGATCAGTTGACCGACAATTTTTTGATGCAGACATTCTATAGGGCACTGAATTCGTCTACCAAGCCCACACTGGATAACGCAGCAGGTGGAGCATTTATGGGTCTCACTTTTATTTACGCCATAACTATTTTGGACCGGCTCACCAAAACCAATAGGGCCTGGCATACACGGGATACAGAGGTAGAAGCTAGCACTTATGCAGTTGGTATGGCAGCAGAGAAGAGAAGGAAGGAGAAAGAGCGGGACCAAGGTATGGCCCATCTGAAAATGCAAATGGACCTACTGACAGAGCATTTATTGTCAGGAGGTATTGAGAAAGTGAAAGTTGTGGGTTCCCAAAGTAGAGCAGCAGAGACTGGGTCTGATGAGAAGGCCAATTATTTGGGTGGTTTCAAGGCTTATGGCCAAGGAAACCAAGGTCGAAACAATTATTATGAAAAGTCGGGTTATAAGAGTTGAGAACAAGGTGATTGGAGGAGCAAAGACGATATAGGTGGATTATACAAACCACATGGGAATCTTGACAAAGCTAGCAATGAGTCAGGGACGTCCAAACTAGAGAATATGATGGCTAATATGCTATTAAAGGTAGAATCGACTGACTCCGGGGTAAAGGAGATGAGGACTGAATTATTCAGCAATGAGTCAGGTAGTGGATTCACATTCCACCTCGATCAAGTAATTAGAGCAGCAAGTGAGTCAAATCTCTGTGTCTCTAAATCAAAGGAAGACAGGTACCTTGCCCAGTGACACCATTCAAAACCCGAGGAATGATGGGAGTTGTATGGCGATCACTACGAGAAGCGGTAAAATATTATCAGAATCACATTCGGTAATTCAGACTCAGAAAGGTAATGTTGCTGAGGAAGATGAGTTAGTAGATGCTAAAAATATGGTCGATGAGGGTGTGAGGGTATCTGTGGAAAAACCCAGTGTGGTAGAGGATGCTACTCAAGTGCTCACGGATAAAAGCAAGGAAGTTGAAAAACTTCCAACTATGATGCCTCGGCCACCGCCTCCTTTCCCACAATGGTTGAAGAAGAAAGTGAAAGATAGCAAGTTCCTCAAGTTCATGACCATGCTCAAGCAGATATCAGTGAACATCCCACTGGTGGACGCTCTTGAACAAATGCCTAGATATGCCAAGTTTATGAAGGATTTTATTACAAAGAAGAGGTCAGTGAGCTTTGAACTATAAGATAACCTCCACCACTGCAGTGCTATTTCTTCAATATCGTTAGTGGAAAAGAAGAAAGATCTAGGTGCTTTTACTGTTCCCTGTACTATTGGGAAATTCATTTTTGAAAAAGCCTTATGTGATCTTGGTGCTAGCATCAACTTGATGCCGCTAGCAGTCTATAAACAGTTGGGTTTGGGAGCTCCCAAACAAACTACCATGAGGGTGTTAATGGCTGACCATTCAGTAAAGCGACCGATGGGAATATTGTATGATGTGCTGGTAAAGATTGGTAAGTTTATATTCCCAGCTGATTTTGTAATCTCAGATTGCGAAGTGGATTTTAAAGTTCCCATGATCATGGGACGACCATTGTTAGCCACTGCAAGAGTGTTGGCGACATGGAAAGAAACGAACTGACATTCAGATTGAACAATGAATTGGTCAAGTTTGATGTGTGTAAATTGATGAAGCCACCAAGAGACATGAGGGTGGTCTCGGTTATCAATGTTATTGATGAAGCCCATACGGATGTGCATATTAAGGAGAAGAGTTTTGTTGAGACCCTAGTTGTTAAGAGAATGATGTTGGGATTACAAGAAGAGAAACCTATAGAGGAAGGCGGTGAAAACAAATCAAGGAAAAGAAAAAACCGCAAGAGAACCAGCAAAGAAAAAGAGTTAGAAAGAGTAAAGAAGTTGTCTCGACTAGCTGAGGAGCCGATAAAAGAGGAATTTAGAGCTCAATAGGATGATGTCGCTTGCACCTATTCCAGAGATTGATCCTGCTTTGGAGACCCTGGCGGTCTCCAACATCATGCCAGACTCTGAGTCCTATGGGATTCACAGGTATTCCTTTATCTCACAGTTTAGTTTCCATATGTGTACATTGGGGACAATGCATAAAGTTAAGTTGAGGGTGTTGGGATACCTGTGAGTCTGTCATGACCAAGGGTTTTTTTTGCCGTGTTTCTTTTCCCTCGGTGCACTATCTAGTAGAACCGGCATGTTTAGGTTGTCGTTTAATTATTTTTTGTGTTGTGGTGTGGTGTCTATAGCAAGCATGGATTTTTGAAACTTGAACTAAAAGGAGCCCCCTCTATTGTACTTATGTTTGAAACGATTGATTATTCTTGATCCTTGAATGTCATTGTGTGGTTGTGATTGTAATAATTATGCTTAAGCCGAGCTGTTGTTTTGATAGTTGGTAGTGGTATGGGTTCTTGGTGCCAAGTGCGTGTAGGCTTATTGTTATAAACTCTTACTCTGTGAAAGCATCTAAAACTTTCCCGGTCTATTTTGTTGAGCTTGAAGTTGGTTGCTTAGGAAAGGATCACAGGCCCTTTTTGTGTGTAGTCCACTTAGCCTAAAAGACTATCCAAGTGTAAATAACTCTTTTGATCCCTGTTTGAGCCAAAGTTGACTTTATTATTTCGATAACTGTTTAACTTCCCCTTTTAACTCTGAATCTTTATTTTGGCCCTGGTCCCTCCTTGGACATCGTGCACCTCAACTCAGGCAATTAGCCTAAGTTGAGGGTGGCTACTATAGAGGTACATGATAAGAAAAATGGGGTTAAGTTGACTTTTTCTTCCGATAACCTCTTACCTTTCCCTTTTTAACTTTGAGTCTCTATTTTGTCCCTGGTCCCTTCTTGGACATCGTGCACCTTAACTCAGGCAATTAGCCTAAGTTGAGGGTGGCTACTGTAGAGGTATATGATAAGAAAGATCAGTTTGTGCTTAATTGGTTGTTGTTGGGGATAAAAAGTGTAGGTGTGTGCCAAACGAAAAGACAGAACAAGAAATAAAAAGAAGTGAAAAAGAAAGAAAAAGAGTTATCATGTTAATAAGGCCACACCTGTAGCAAGAAATAAAGAAATCAAAGGTGATTACGACTGGATGGAAAAAGGTTGATTGGAAATTATAGTTCGATGATTACAAGGAGGGTTTAGCCACTATTTCCTAAATGTATCCTACCTGCACCCGAAGCCTCATTATGAGCCAAAACAAGTCCTGTAGTGATCCTGAGCGGCTTTCTGAAAAACTGAAATAGAATAGCAAGGGCAAGCTTATGGAATTGCATGTGCATTGTTTGAAATTATTTGTGAGTGTGAGGGCCTTACCTAGTCCGAAATCTTGTGTGTGGGACTTTTTTTTGGTGAGGGAACCGAGATTTTTGTATTATCTATTGATTGTTGGGATAGCTGTTGTGTGTGTATGTAGAATATTCTATCATATCGGAATGACATGTTTGGATCCTTGCAAGTTAGCGTTTCATACATTTGTGTGCTTCCTAGGGGCTTGATTTAAATTTAATAAACTGTTGAATGGCCATGATTTGCTAAAGATATGTGTTTGTATTCTTAGTTTAGTCATCATTTTGTCTTTGTTGTTATGTTGCTTGAGGACAAGCGAATGTTTTAAGTTGAGGGTGTTGATGTGCCAGGATTCTATGACACATTTGACGCCTTTAACTAAGAATACTCGCGAGTTTTCAAGCAACCCTTGTGTTTTTTGATGTTTTATGTTATATTTGCAGGAAATGGAGACAAAGATAGAAAGGAAGGAAATATGATCAAAGAGCTCCACTGGATAGGAGTGGTGGCTGGCATGACTGGCCACCACACACTTGGTGGGCCATCATCCAGCCACCACTCCTATCCAATGGAGCTCTTTGATCATATTTCCTTCCTTTTCTATCTTTGTCTCCATTTCCTGCAAATATAACATAAAACATCAAAAACCACAAGGGTTGCTTGAAAACTCGCGAGTATTCTTAGTTAAAGGCGTCAAATATGCCATAGAATCCCGGCACATCATCTATGCCTCATAAGCCACAGACTTATAATTGGCATGACTACAAGAATGCATGGTTCAATTTCTTATATATTAGACCACAACACACCTGGTTTGTCAAGTACTGTCCAGAAATGGTCAAATCAATCATCCCAGATGGTTTTACGAATGGTGGAACTATTTTGAAGGAAATAGAGATATTCTTCCCTAGAAATTCCTCAACAGGTTTGATGAATTCCAAGTCAAGGAAAAGATCTCCACACTCCCAGAACACATTAAAATGTGTAAATATTTTATTAAGAAGAGAATTTCATATATTCTATCCTGAAACTTTGCCAAAACAGAGTTAGATAGAATCAAATATCTCTCCAAAGAGATCAAAATTTGAGGATGGATTCCCAAAGTGTTATCTAAAACTCCAGCTAAGCTATCGCCCAAAGCAGCCTCAACTTCGCCATCAAAGAGTGTGCTTAAGGAAAGATTAAAGAAAGCCCTCCAAGAGATGGACAATGATCAACCAAATGATGAAGACATTATGCTTCTCTTAGAAGAAGTTACGTTGAAAATCGATAATGGAGACATGCTAGACACCACTGGAATAGTAGCAACCTATCTTGACTCCTATTAAGAACAGGAGAATGACCTCTGGGAAAAGTAGATATTCAAAGAATCAAAATTACTTTTCCCAAGAGGCAACTTACTGTTCCTAAAAGAAATCTAGAAAAGCAAGTCTCTTATCAAAAGGAAGACGACAAGCCACCACCCTTCTTTTAAAAAAAAGAATGTCATTATCGACTACTGTAGTATCGGCAAAATCACAACCCTCCAAGTGTACATTTAAGATACACTCTCCTATCTATTCTTACTCTATAAAAGGATAAACATTTACAAGGAAGAGGCATCAGAAAATTCACCTTAAATATTCTGAAACCCTCTTCTCTCCCTTTGTAAAAGAATTTCGCTCTATCTCTTATGCATTAATAAAATTTGTAAGTTTTATATTGCTTCAATATCCTACTACTTCAACTTAGTATTTTCAGAAAATATTAATACATCATCTATGTAAACAATAGACATATGACTGTAGTCATTGAATATTGAATTCATGATGTTTTGAAATTCAGACGGAGCATTCTTGAGTTCGAAAGGCATAACATTCCATTCATATTGCCCAAAAGGAACATTGAAAGCAGTTTTTTACTTATCTTTTTCAAAAATTTGGATCTGCCAAAAACCTGATTTCATATCAAATTTACTATAAACATTGGCTTTAAAAGTCCTTTGTAAAAGATATCTTTTATTAGGAATTGGGTACCTAATCCATTTTAACATAGAATTAAGAGGTTTGTAATTTATAACCAATCTTGGTGCTCCTCTTTCTTTTTCAGCATTTTTGTTGACATAGAAAGCAGAGCAGCTCCATGGTGATTTAGAAACTCTGATAATTTTGTTTTGTAAAAGAGTATTAATTTCCTTTGTACAAAATTCCATCATTTCTTGACTCAGTTGAATAGGCCTTGCTTTAGTAGTAATTGCATGTTCATTGAATCCGTCAATGTATGGGAGTTACACAATATGTCTCTTTCTTTCCCAAAAAGCATTCGGAAAATCCGAGCATATTTCTTGTTCAAATTATTTTTGAAGATTGGCTATTTTAGTAACCATTCCCGGGGTTTTTAAAATATGCTCGATTTTCTTTACTCTAATTTCATCCTTTAGAAAGGTGATATGTAGAGAAAGTTTGTTAATACGGAAAATCGTATTTTTTCTGATAAAATCACTTTCATCTTGTGAAAGGGTTTTGACAAAAAGAAAATGTAATTCTTTTCCTACAGTAGAGGTTTTAATACCGTTTAAATCAGTAAAATAAGGTTTTATCTGGGAGATAAAAGGAATTCCAAGAATGATATCTTCATTGATATCTTCAGTAATAACGAAGTCATTTGTTAAACAAATTCCATTATTTCAAATATGAGCCTTTGAAAGCTTATAATTAATTTTTAAAAGTTCTCCCGTAGCGGAGTATAGTTTTGAAGTACTTTTTTGCAAGTATTGAGTGGGAATAATACCTTTTACTATGCAGTTACAATCTGCACCACTATTAAGCAAAGCAATTCTATTAATCACAAATTGTTTATTAATAACAATACGAACAGGTATATGGTGACTCTGAGGTCTGACCGAGGAAATGACAGTTACACCTGGAGCTTAAAAAGTAGAAGGAGAATTACCAAGTTCAGCTATGTGGTCATTATTAAAATGAAGAGGATTAATATCATCTTCTTGAGAAGTTTCATGATCAGAATAGGGGTTCTAGGTGGAGACCCTTTTGAGGATTTGATCAGTAAGAATATCTGTTTTGACTTTTCCAAGTCTGGATTTAATATCACGGATTTCATCCTTAATATTTGAGACTTCATGATGAAGGTCGGCAATAGTGGGTTCAGATAGGTTGTCTGATCGGTTCATGATTTGTTTAATGCTGAAGGGTTCAACTACTGGTGGGGGTTTTGGTTTGTCAGTGTTGAGAATGATATTCTTGAGTTCTATGAGATAGAGTTTTCTAGACTCTTCATCACTGATATGTTGGATGATGTCAAAAAGGGTTTCTTTTGAGTCGTTCGAAAGGACTCTGATATTTTGGGGAGTATTGTCACAAACACAGAAAGCTTCAGTGCAATTGCAATCATGACCTGATTGGCTAGAATCAGATTTATACTCAATGTTGATGTCTTCATCATCACTTGATTTATCAGAAGAGTGAAGCGAAGAGTCAGAGAAGGGTTCATCTAGAATGGAAAGGAGTTTTTCCTTGGTATTTTTGTCTATACCAAGAAGGTTAATTTTTTTCTTCTTGGTTTTTGACTTGCAATCATTGGATTTATGACAAGACTTGCCACATGTCCAGCAAACATCAGGTTTAGAACCTCTGGGTCTTTTGGACCTGGATTTCTTTTTGGTAATTTTGGTTGGATCTCTTTGAGAATTAATTCGAGAAGGTCTCTTGGATTTTTTGTCTTTCTTTACTCGATCAAGAGGAGTGATAAAACCGAAGTCTTGGACAAAACTTTCTAATTCTCGTCTAGAGGATGATTGCTCTTTTTTGAGCTGAAGTTTGAGTTTAATATCTGTGAAGAGTTCGAGCCCTATGATATTGATAGTACTGACAAGATCCCCATATGTCAATCGACTATAAGGAATTCGACCATCGTTGCGGTCTTGGATTTTGGTTCGGACTTTATCAGCGAAAAGAGGGGGAAGGCCACTTATAAAGCGCTCTTTCCAGAAATCCAAATGACAGTCTGGGCAAATTATTACTTTTCTTAGGAAAGCATGTTTATATCTAATGAAGTCATCTAGTGTAGGACAACTGAGGTTGTTAAGGATTTGGAGACTTCTATCTTGGAAGAGTTTGGGCTCGCCAATGAAATGCTTAGCGATATGATAGAGAAGTGTGGCACAAGCATCTTCTCTAATAACTTGGGACTGTGTTTCGGAAGTTCCTTCCAATTTGACAACAGTTTCTATTGCAGAGGCATTATAAATGAGTTGCTTGGTCTCATCATTGCAGTAGTTATTCCACCAATGTTTTAACATGCCACTAAATCCAGCAACGATCATAATGGCAGCTTCTTTATTTGTAGAGCTCCTTATCTTATATGCAGTAATAGATACTCTTATTTCATGGAGTTTGTTGTAGATTTGATGTTCAGCTAAGCCATCAATATTCCATTCTTTGATGCCTCTTCCTTTATGAGAAAAAGTGGATAGGAATACATTTTCCTCATATTGGAGGTCTGGGAAAGATGGACGATTATGATAGTTTTTCTTGTTGTGAAAATGATCATTTGACAGTTTATGAATAAGAGTGGGTTTCTCATGAAGAGTTGAAACTATTTTGTGGGGTTTCTCTTCTTTAGTAGAGATGTTGAAGTTGGAAAGTTGTTCATTGATTTTATCAAGAACATTTTCAGATATTTCAAAGGTATCTTTGAATTAAGGGAATTTATCCCTAGAAAATTCAGTAAATTTAAACCCGGGGTTAGGTTCGAAGTTCTGGTTAGAAGAAGTAGAGGATGGAATAGGTCTTGTACTTATGGAAGGTTTGAAATCTTTGATTTATCTAGAAATAGTGTGAATAATTTGGTTGGAGTAGTTGTTCTGCTCTACTACACGATCTATGTCAGCAGAGGTGACAAAAGAGGAGGGCTTATCACTTTTTTCTTTAAAAGGAGAACCTTTGATAATAGTGCCGGCTATAGGGATATTGATTCCTTCGAGAGGAGGAGTGGTAGATTCTACAACTTTGTTAGAAGTTGTATACCATTTGTTGATAATGACTTGAAGGTATTCAATTTGGTTTTCGATCTTACCAGTCATTTCAAACCATTTAAAGAATTTGATTTCGCAACCTATTCTTTCTATGTCTATTATCCAAGAATCTCTGAAGGCTTCTCTTTGTTGGAGAGTATAAGTAGTAACATACCACTTCCTCTTTTTGTTTGGTTTTCAGGATGAGTCCAGAGTTTATGAACGATATTTTGGTCAGTACTGAAAGCACTGCCTGCTTTGATCATTTTGATCCATCCTGGTTTATCCTCATGAGGAGGTTCCATTTCACTAGCAGTGGGACTAGTGGGGAGATCCTGGTAAAAGACTTTGGGGATTTCTCCCGAAAAATCTACTCCACTGAATTTTCCCTTGTCATTATCGAGTGGAATAGTTTCTACTTCCTCCGGGTTTTTTGAAGAAGAAGGTGGTATGGGAACAGGTCTAGAAGGACATGAGGTTGAAGGACTAGACCAGGATGACCTTCGATGAGATGCAGATCTCGTTATAGGATCGTCAAGGAATTTGAGTTCTATCGATCCATCGGAGAACTGTATGACTCTTTCAATTTGAGATCTCTCAGAGTAAGATGATAAAGGTTGGGTTATGGCATAAAAGTCCCAATCATTGCTGGAGAGAACATCATTCCATTTGAGAAGTCTAGGGACAAAGATAGTACTATGTTCATGGTTGGCCTCCATAAGCATAGTTACACCCTTTTGTCTCTCAATACGAGCCTTTAATGCCAGAGTGGTCTTCATAAGTCTGTAAAATACTCGAGGCCAAGTTAAACGGATCGTGAATATACTAATCAAAGTAGTAGGATATTGAAGCAATATAAAACTTACAAATTTTATTAATGCATAAGAGATACAATGAAAAGCTTTTACAAAGGGAGAGAAGAGGGTTTCAGAATATTTAAGGTGAATTTTCTGATGCCTCTTCCTTCTAAATGTTTATACTTTTATAGAGTAAGGATAGATAGGAGAGTGCATCTTAAATGTACACTTGGAGGGTTGTGATTTTGCCGACACTACAGTAGTCGATAATGACATTCTTCTTTTTAAAAGAAGGGTGGTGGCTTGTCGTCTTCCTTTTGATAAGAGACTTGCTTTTCTAGATTCCTTTTAGGAATAGTAAGTTGCCTCTTAGGAAAAGTAATTCTGGTTCTTTGAATATCTACTTTTCCCAAAGGTCATTCTCCTGTTCTTAATAGGAGTCAAGATAGGCTGCTGCTATTCCCGTAGGGTCTTGTATGTCTCTATTATCGGTTTTCGACGTAACTTCTTCTAAGAGAAGCATAATGTCTTCATCATTTGGTTGATCATTGTCCATATCTTGGAGGGCTTTCTTTAATTTTTCCTTAAGCACATTCTTTGATGGCGAAGTTGAGGCTGCTTTGGGCGATAGCTTAGCTGGAGTTTTAGATACCACTTTGGGAATCCATCCTCGAATTTTGATCTCTTTGGAGAGATATTTGATTCTGTCTAACTCTGATTTGGCAAAGTTCCAGGATATAATATAAGAAATTCTCTTCTTAATAAAATATTTACACATTTTAATGTGTTCTTGGAGTGTGGAGATCTCTTCCTTGACTTGGAATTCATCAAACCTGTTGAGGAATTGCTGGGGAAGAATATCTTTGTTTCCTCCAAAATAGTTCCACCATTCGTAAAACCATCTTGGTATGACTGATTTGACCATTTCTGGACAGTACTTGACGAACCAGGTGTGTCCTGGTCTGATATATAAGAAATTGAACCATGCATTCTTGTAGTTATGCCAATTATAAGTCTATGGCTTATGAGGCATAAAAACATGATGGGAGTAACGAGGTGGTCTGTATACCATTCTGACGGAGATAAGACCCTCTTGATAGTGAATCTAGAAAAATGGATGTATTCTGGATTCTTTTCACTCATGGTGTGTTCAATAATAATAGACTCCGTGTCTACTAGTATGGCTTTAAAATATCTTTGAGACTTGAGTGGATTATCTGTATCCACAAAATTGTCATTCAAGTATACTGGTCTAATAAGACTAGGAATCAGAGTTCCTTCATATTGTTTGTCTATCGCCAGTATCGACAAAACTTGCTTTGTGAAGAATTCAAATTCTTCTTTTGGAGGAGATGTATCAGGCTTTTTCCCTAATGTTAGTTTAACTGCTTGTGCAAAGGTCTCTGGGGCCTTCATTATGTAGCTTTCTTTGGTTTGTAGTGAAGAAGATGATGTTCCATGCTCAATCTTTTGGTTGATTAGCTTGGTAGGTGTATGCCCTTGTAATTTTGGGTATTCTGCTAGGGCAGTATACCTGTTTTGGAATTCCATCCTAGGATTTGCTCCTGATGGAATAGGTGGTCTCTGGGGTAACCTTGAGAGACGGAGATCGAGTGGTCTAGGCATTTGTTATGGTTTTTGCGGTGAATCTGGCTTTTGGGGCCTCATACTGGGCCTCAATGTTTCCCTGTAGAAATTCTCTTGTTAAGAAATCTGGGAGGGAGTTTTCTTCTCCTTTTATAAAGTCGACTTGAAAATCAAAGCTAGACAGTAGAGCTTGCCATCTAGCAAATATTTGTTTTGAAACAAGATTTTTCACATCTTTTTGTAAAATTTTTTTAGCAGATTTGCAATCTACTCTGAGTAAAAATTCTTTGTTAACCAAGTTGTCTTGAAATTTAGTGATACATAGCACTATAGATAAGACTTCTTTTTTAATAGTAGAATAATTCTTTTGGGGGGAATTATAGATTCCTGAAGTAAAACGAACAAGTTGTTCCTGAGACTCTGGGTCGACTCTTTGCTTGAGGATTCCTCCATAACCAATGTCAGAAGCATCAGTTTCAACAATCATAAAGGCATCTGGATTAGGAATTCCTAGACATGGGAGACTCTGGACCAAAGCTTTAATTTGGATGACATCTTTAGTTTGTTCATGGCTCCAAGGGATGGGATATTTCCTAAGACGCTTGTATAAAGGTTCACAGACCTGTCTAATTTTGGGAATAAAATCTGCAACATAATTAAGACTTCCTAAGAATCTTTGGAGTTGGGTTTTATCAATAATCTCATTGGGGAATTTGGAGGAGAACTCTATGGCTCTACAAATAGATTTGTAGGCACCTTGATAATGGTCATGACCTAAAAATCTGATGGTAGTTTGAAAGAGCTTGATTTTCTTATCACTAACAACTAACCCATTATTTTTTACAACTTTGAAGAAAGTATTAAGATGTTTAAAATTGGAATCAATATTTTCAGAAAATATTAATACATCATCTATGTAAACAATACACATATGACTGTAGTCATTGAATATTGAATTCATGATGTTTTGAAATTCAGACGGAGCATTCTTGAGTGCGAAAGGCATAACATTCCATTCATATTGCCCAAAAAGGACATTGAAAGCAGTTTTATATTTATCTTTTTCAGAAATTTGGATCTACCAAAAACCTAATTTCATATCAAATTTACTATAAACATTGGCTTTAAAAGTCCTTTTTAAAAGATCTCTTTTATTAGGAATCGGTTACCTAATCCATTTTAACACATAATTAAGAGGCTTGTAATTTATAACCAATCTTGGTGCTCCTCTTTCTTTTTCAGCATTTTTGTTGACATAGAAAGCAGAGCAGCTCCATGGTGATTTAGGAACTCTGATAATTTTGTTTTGTAAAAGAGTATTAATTTCCTTTTTACAAAATTCCATCATTTCTTGACTCATTTGAATAAGCCTTCATTTAGTAGTAATTGCATGTTCATTGAATCCTTCAATGTATGGGAGTTCGACAATATGTCTTTTTCTTTCCCAAAAAGCATTAGGAAAATCCGATCATATTTTTGTTCAAATTGTTTTTGAAGATTGGCTATTTTAGTAACCATTCCCGGGGTTTTAAAATCTTCTAGATTTTCTTTACTCTAATTTCATCTCTTAGAAAGGTGATATATTGAGAAAGTTTGTTAATACGGAAAATCGTATTTTTTTTGATAAAATCACTTTCATTTTGTGAAAAGATTTTGACAAAAGGAAAATGTAATTCTTTTCCTAGAATAGAGGTTTTAATACCATTTAAATCAGTAAAATAAGGTTTTATCTGGGAGATAAAAGGAATTCCAAGAATGATATCTTCATTGATATCTTCAGTAATAACGAAGTCATTTGTCAAATAAATTTCATTATTGCAAATATGAGCCTTTGAAACTTATAATTAATTTTTAAAAGTTCTCCCGTAGCGGAGTATAGTTTTGAAGTACTTTTTTGAAAGTATTGAGTGGGAATAATACCTTTTACTATGCAGTTACGATTTGCACCACTATCAAGCAAAGAAATTCTGTTAATCACAAATTGTTTATTAATAACAATACGGACAGGTATATGGTGACACTGAGGTCTGACCGAGGAAATGATAGTTACACCTGGAGCTTCAGAAGTAGAAGGAGAATTACCAGGTTCATCTAAGTTGTCATTATTAAAATGAAGAGGATTAATATCATCTTATTGAGAAGTTTTGATGATCAGAATCGGGGTTCTAGGTGGAAACCTTTTTGAGGATTTGATCAGTAAGAATATTTGTTTCGACTTTTCCAAGTCTGAATTTGATATTACGGATTTCATCCTTAAGATTGGAGACTTCATGACGGAGGTTGGCAATAGTAGGTTCAGACAGGCTGTCTGATCGGTTCATGATTTGTTTCATGCTAAAGGATTCAACTACTAGCCGGGGTTTTGGTTTGTCAGTATTGAGAATGATATTCTTGAGTTCTATGAGATAGCATTTTCTAGACTCTTCATCACTGATATGTTGGATGATGTAAAAAAGGATTTTTTTTGAGTCATTTGAAAGGACTCCCATTTCAGGGAGTTTGTTGTAGATTTGATGTTCAGCTAAGCCATCAATATTCCATTCTTTGATGCATCTTCCTTCATGAGAAGAAGTGGATAGGAATACATTTTCCTCATATTGGAGGTCTGGGAAAGATGGACGATTATGATAGTTTTTCTTGTTGTGAAAATGATTATTTGACAATTTATGAATAAGAGTGGGTTTTTCATGAAGAGTTGAAACTATTTTGTGGGGTTTCTCTTCTTTAGTAGAGATGTTGAAGTTGGAAAGTTGTTCATTGATTTTATCAAGAACATTTCGAGATATTTCAAAGGTATCTTTGAATTTAGGGAATTTATCCCTAGATAATTCAGTAAGTTTAAACCCTGGGTTAGGTTCGATGTTCTGGTTAGAAGAAGTAGAAGATGGAATAGGTCTTGTACTTATGGAAGGTTTGGAATCTTTGATTTATCTAGAAATAGTGTGAAGAATTTGGTTGGAGTAGTTGTTCTGCTCTACTACTCGATCTATGTCAGCAGAGGTGACAAAAGAGGAGGACTTATCACTTTTTTCTTTAAAAGGAGAAGCTTTGATAATAGTGCCGGCTATAGGGATATTCATTTCTTCGAGAAGTGGTAGATTCTACAACATTGTTAGAAGTTGTATACCATTTGTTGATAATGACTTGAAGGGATTCAATTTGGTTTTCGATCTTACCAGTCATTTCAAACCATTTAAAGAATTCAATTTCGCAACCTATTCTTTCCATGTCTATTATCCAAGAATCTCTGAAGGCTTCTCTTTGTTGGAGAGTATAAGTAGTAACATACCACTTCCTCTTAGTTTGGTTTTTCGGATGAGTCTAGAGTTGATGAAGGATATTTTGGTCAGGACTGAAAGTACTGCCTGCTTTGATTATTTTGATCCATCCTGGTTTATCCTCTTGAGGAGGTGCCATTTCACTAGCAGTGGGGCTAGTGGGGAGATCCTCGTAAAAGACTTTGGGGATTTCTCCCGAAAAGTCTACTCCAATGACTTTTCCCTTGTCATTATCGACTGGAATAATTTCTACTTGCTCTGGGGTTTTTGAAGAGGAAAGTGGTCTAGGAACAGGTCTAGAAGGACATGAGGTTGAAGGACTAGACTAGGACGACCTTCGATGAGATGCGGATCTCGTTATAGGATCGTCAAGGAATTTGAGTTTTATCGATCAATCGGGGAACTATATGACTCTTTGAGTTTTATCAAAGTGCCAATCATTGCTGGAGAGAACATCATTCCATTTGAGGAGTCTAGGGACAAAGATAGTACTATGTTCATGGTTGGCCTCCATAAGCATAGTTACACCCATTTGGCTCTCATTATGAACCTTTGGTGCCAGAGTGGTATTCATAAGCCTGTAATATACTCTATAGATAATTGCTATCTCTCGAGTATTGGCTTTGCTGTTCAAATTCTTAGTCTTGACATTGAGGGTCAAGGAATCCATGACATTAGGATCGTTAATGTCAACTGAAAAGTTAGGATAACAATTAAAGTATACCGGGCCATCAACAAGGTTACTCTTGAGGACTCCTAATAAAGAATCATCAAAATTAGGAAAACGTTCATCTCTAAGGAGGACACAAACAGGAATATCTAAGCCTTTTCAAAAAAGAGGCTTGACAACCACTTGAACCAAACCAATATTTAAATAATTGTAATCAGTTTTATAACGATTGATATCATTATCTTTTAACAAGCGAATAATCTCTAAAGAATTATTAATTGTAATAGTAGACTCACATGTCTTAATATTATGCCTAGTAATGAACCTGAAATTACCTAAATGGTAAATCTTTTTAAAAGGTTCTTGGGGTATATTCCAATTTTGAAGATCATTTTCTAACTTAGCAATCTTAGTTGCTTGAGAAGATAAATTAATACTGTTTAAAATGTGTTGATTATTTTCCATTTTGAGAAAATACTGTCTTAAGGGCTTATAGTGCAAAATCCTTTAACAAGTATAATAATAATATTACAATAAGCATGTTAGCATATACAGAGTAATGTCATACATATAAAAGATCCTAATAATATGTTTCTAAAGGAGGTTCTCTTGGTTTTACATTTGTTCTTTCCTAGAGTTATCTTGGCTACAAGATCACCATTAACAGGTCTAGACGCCCTCCTGGCTTAATGACCTTCAAATCGGGCTAGCGAATGTATGCACCGGGTATTATTCGGCTACCTCACACACTTAGGAAAGAATGAATACCTCACACCTGGTAAAGAAACAATTTATAGGAACAGGATATATAAAACAATAATCTTAAATAAACAAACATCTTAAAGTTAATTATTAAAATACTTCTTAAAATAATTTTGCCATGCCTTAGACAGTATATGTGCTTAGCCGCTCATGCTATCATGATTGGGCTTTCAAAGCCAAAAAGGAAATCATAATCAAATCATGAGTAATCAATAAGAAACCATGAATTTAAACATAGGAACTGATTTCATAAATTTTCCCCAAATTTTTGTTTAAAACCCTAATTTCATAGCTTCATGATCTCAAAATAAGACTTGGGGATTTTGGGCACAAGGGTGAAAGAAACCTATTGCTAAAGACCGACATATCTTGGAAGAAGATAACCCACTTCAATGGAAAATAACTAGGAGGCCTGAACTTTAAGCTAGGATATTTGATCTTGAGAGAAACTTTGGAGAGAAATCTTTCTTTTTGGGAGAAGAATGAGGAACTTAGGAGAGACTTAGGATAATATGGGTGAAAAACCTACTAGAAATAGTCAAAAAGGCACCACTTAATAGTTAAAAAGGGTGGAAAATGACCAAAATTCCCCTGGACTTAATTTAAGAAAAGCTGGAAAAATTATCGAAGTCAGTGACCACGGATTGGATGACGGTCCGTCGTCCAGAAGGACAGACCGTCTAAGGGAACCGTGGTTTGCCTGAAAGAGTCTGGGGGCTACAGGACCTTAGGGATTATGGTTGGAATGAAAACCCGTCATCCAGAAGGACGGTCCGTCCTTCGACTCGTCATTTTTGGCACTTGGAAGATAGGTTTCTAAGCTTAGGATGACGAGTACCAGGAAAGCTGAGAAGACGATCCATTGTCCAGAAGGACGGACCGTTCTTGGACTCGTCATTTCTGGGACACTCTGAGGGGTCTTCTGGAAATGGGACAACGGGAGAACAGGAAAGGCCCGTGCTTCCAAATGACGAATCGTCATCTTAGCCGTCATCTCTGGAAACTTGAAATTTTCTGAGATTTTTAACTTAGATAGCTGGATACGTGTACGGGGTGTTACAATATCTCCCCCTTGGGATCATTCATCCACGAATGAAGGCTAAATAAGGGAAACTTAGGAGAAAACATCCCAACCAACATCATAACATAGAAATCAAGGGGTAATCATGAAAGCTGAACTTCTTGACTTGAAAACATGATAACCTAACCTCATCAAACATGTATGCATGCTAGGATCATAAGGGAAACCAGTGGAATGGAATCTTATGGACATACTAAGGATGGTATTCCTTTCTCAAGATGAAACTGTATCGAAAAGAAAAGGATTAGGGTACTTAGCCTTCATGGATAATTCTGCTTCCCAAGTAGTTCCTTCAACTGAGTCGTGAAAGTTGAAGTACTATCATGGTAACCAATTTCCAATTGAAATACAACTGAGCTGGTTTTATGAGACAAGTATACATGCTGAGGATTTTAAAATGACCAACATGATAGGAACTGGATATCCAACATGATGACTGGTCTAGGATAAGCGTAGGAACTCAACTAAAACTCATAAGCAAACAAACATACTCTAGAAATCACAGTTAATCGAAAGGGACACCAAACTGAGAGAAGTAGATATACAGGGAAACTATTCTCTTCTGAATACCACTCCTACCATTTGCAACTAACAACCTCAATAGCGCACATAAAGGTACTAAGGTCTGAGTCTAACTACCCGATTCTCCATATTTAAGCCTATCTTAACTAACCCCTTGCATCTAGAGTTATCTCCTAAGAATGGTATTCTTTCTTATCACAACAACCAACTAATCTAGGGCTCCCTAACCCAAGGGTCACTAGTTGCGCAAACAATTATCCACATGTATCCCATCATGATATTCAAGCTTATAACTATGGTCACCCTATGGTTTTGTAGCTTATCCTATTTAAGACTTCTCTCATCTTTCCTATCATAAATAGGAATCGAAAATTCAAGAACTTCTACAGAGGGACATGCTAAACTTCCTCATCTAACTATTTTGCATGAATAATCTGTACCTCATAATTCACGCACACCTAGAAGTCAAGGTGGAAGAAGTACACTAACAAGGGAAAAAGGAATTTTCTACCTCCCAGCTAGGCTACTACCAGACCTTCTTCCCTAACACTTACAACAACGTAAACCAGAATCATTGAAAGGAAAGAGCGGGAATAAGAGCATCACAAATGAAGGATTACAGATTGATCTAGACTTACACTTAGCGTGATCAATCCATTCAAGGTGGGGCTTGGGGAATTGAGTGCAATAGGCATGAGCACTTCACATACTGGGCAAGTACGACTTGATTTAGTGGGGATCACCACCCTTCGTAATCAAAGCCAAAGATCAAAGGGCTTTAGAATAAGGAAATCATAAGCGTGAATCATTTCAAGAATCAGGTCTGAGCATATACATGGCGTAACATGATTTGATTAGCCATTGAGGTATTTATGAAGACTGACTGAGTAAACATAACTGAGCATACTATGATACATGAGTTCACATAAATGACAGACCTCGGGGCATAAAGATGGGATTCATAGACTCGTAAAGTAAGAGTAGAATTATTTTATGAAGCAATCACTTGTCATTCTAGAATCTGGACATGAGCGTGAGTCTAAAATAGGACCATGGCGCTGACACACAAGGCATGAAAAAGGTATCATAATGGTAGAAGTAGACTTAGGATGCTAGGATAGAAATAAGCTTCTGCCTCCCCTCTTGACTTTGTTCTAACACCCACAAGCATTGCTACCTGAGCCTCTAAAATCTGACTGATTCTACATTCCACCATCTCCCCCTTAGGTTCATGCTACCCTCCTAAGTCTATGGACCTCTAACCAACCTCTCAAAGGAACTATTATTGTTTTACCCTAACAGAACATACACTACTCCAGAATCTAGCACGAATACCCACTTCTTTCTATAGTCTAAAACTCTCCTTCTACTAAAAGTCTAGGCCTCAACCCTCCTATCCCTACTTAGTTCTAGGTCAAGACAACTCACACCCAAACAATAATAGGGGCCCAGGGGCTATGAATGCATAAAGGAATAAAATCTAGTGACGTACATGATTCAACTCCTAGAGGATACTCTGATCCGACTGGCTAGGCAATGAAAGGAATTGTTTTTGGAGCTGAACA
The DNA here is from genome assembly GCA_003996215.1 of Jaltomata sinuosa. Lineage (NCBI taxonomy): Eukaryota > Viridiplantae > Streptophyta > Magnoliopsida > Solanales > Solanaceae > Jaltomata > Jaltomata sinuosa. The sequence goes on along the minus strand of QJPP01001836.1, from coordinate 193,669 downwards.
TCACAGTTTCTCTTCTTAGATGAGGGGAAATTCGTGATCCTATGGTCTAACTGACAACACCTAAAACACCCCGCCTTACCTGCAAGGCACTCACCTAAATGAAACTTACCACAACTACTACAATGAGGGTACCTCAAGGTCTTCTGAGCCTTATGGTGACAAGAATGAGAGTCAAGGGTAGGTGTGCAAACTGAAGATGGGGTTGGTCTGTATGACCTCTGCTGAGAAGATGATTGGTTCCGTGTTCTGGTCTTCTTTTTTTTCCTCTTTCTCTTCTTTAGTTTCTCTTTATCATTCAACTATGCTGTCATGGCTTGAGCCAACATACAGTTGGCTTCATGAAATTCTGCATTCGTAACCTCATGATCTGGAGTGGTTGGATTAGCATTCCTCGTGGGGTTTCTTTGCGAAGACATTATCTGGAATGCTTAAGGAATATATTAGAAGGGTAAGTAGAGTCAAACTCTATCGCACGATAGTGAACATGAAGAAGTGAAGTTTTTCCTAAAACATCTCATAGCCTACCCCTCAGAAGTGTGGCGTGCTTCACACCCATGAAAGATATTCTACTCGATGCGGCTTTCAGACATCCTAGGACTCTTGAACCTGAGGCTCTAATACCAAGTTTGTCATGCCCCGAGGTTACCCCATAGACGTAACATGGGACTTGGGACCAAAAGTTCCCATCAATAACCCTTGGTCATAGGAAACATCAATAAGGGTCTAAGGGCTACATAACATACAATATCAAAAAGGGGAACTCGAATACAAACTATGTCTGAAAGCCTCTAGTCATAACATAAGAGTTGCTAGGACAAGACCCTAGCTAACTCAGAGTGGAGAAGTAAAGCTAACATAAGGAAAAACATAACAAGTCCTCGCACTATAATGACTCACCAAAGCTGGGCGTGAGTGGCCGAGAACTAGCCACGAAGCTATGAAGGGAAACCTAAATCTGCATCATCAAAGGATGCAGTGCAATATGCGTTAGTACTATGGAATGTACTAAGTATGTGGGATATGCATAGTTCATGATAAAAATATACTTGGAAGCCTGTTTAAAACTGAGATCATGCATAACTTGTGGTAAAACATGCATAAATTATCCTTGAAGCTGAAATCATGTGGTAATAGTAAAATCTGTAATGCAATGACTTAATGCAATATCATAAGCTAAAAACATAATCATAAGTAGTAAGTCTGAAATCTGAAAGCAAAGAGTCAAAACACTTTTAAAGCGTAAACTGTTTCTGTGGGAGGTTTTATAACCGACATAGACCATGTGAGATACATGGAATTTGATTTATACGCCCCATCTAGAGGACCCAATGTACCTTGCCAGGGGTACAAAGGCATGATTGTAATGTGATCACCTGAAACTGATGCCCATCACGGGACTTAGAACCTACTGGGGCAACGTAGTTCTGGGACATATGGGTACTCTCACACGACCAACTCGGTTCTAATACTACTCCCAAAACATATATATAGCTCATATAATACCAATGTAATATATGATGCCAATGCTGATTCATAACTAATGACATATCTGAAGTCAAAGCTAGTTCATAAACTGGTGACATATCTAGTGTCAGAACTGTTTAAAACCCAATGACATATCTAATGCCAAAGCTAAGTAAAACCAATGACATATATAATGCCAAAGCTATTTTGAAAAGCAAAAGACATATTGGATGCTATGCAATTCAAAGTCTTAATCTGAAGGCTTAGATTAGCTATAGTTCAAAACATGCTTTTCGTTCCAACTTCGTGCTTGAAGAATCATACATGCAATTTCATAAGTTCGCAAATGCAATGATATCTAATCATGCTATCTTTCTCTTGAAAATATGTAAATTCATGGAATCATGCTAGAAATAAAATATTATGCTTGGGCTTTCAAAGCCAAAAAGAAAATCATAATCAAATCATGAGTAATCAATAAGAAACCATGAATTTAAATATAGGAACTGATTTAATAAACTTGCCCAAATTTTAATTTAAAACCCTAATTTCATAGCTTTATGATCTCAAAATAAGACTTGGGGATTTTGGGCACAAGGGTGAAAGAAACCCATTGCTAAAGACCCACATACCTTGGAAGAAGATAACCCACTTCAATGAAAAAGAACTAGGAGGCTTGAACTTGAAGCTAGGAGACTTGAGCTTGAGAGAAACTTTGGAGAGAAATCTTCCTTTTTGGGAGAAGAATGAGGAACTTAGGAGAGACTTAGGATAATATGGGTGAAAACCCTACTATAAATAGTCAAAATGAAACCACTTAATAGTTAAAAAGGGTGGGAAATGACCAAAATTCCCCTGGACTTAATTTAAGAAAAGCTGGAAAAGTTATCGAAGTTAGTGACCACGGGTTCGATGACGGTCCATCGTCCAGAAGGACAGACTGTCTGACGGAGCTGTGGTTTGACTAAAAGAGTCTGGAGGTTACTGGACCTCAGGGATTACGGTTAGAATGATGACCTGTCATCCAGAAGGATGGGTCATCCTTCGACTCATCGTTTTTGGCACTTGGAAGATAGGTTTCTTAACTTAGGACAACGAGTACAAGGAAAGCTAAGAAGACCGTCCGTCGTCCAGAAGGACGGACCATTCTTGGACTCGTCATTTCTGGGACACTCTGAGGGTTCTTCTGTAAATGGGATGACAGGAGCACAGGACAGGCCCGTGCTTCCAAATAACAGATCATCGTCTAAGTTGTCGTCTCTTGAAACTTGAAATTTTCTGAGATTGTTAACTTAGATAGATGGATACGTATATGGAGTGTTACAATATATCCCCCATGGGATCATTCATCCTCGAATGAAGGCTAAACAAGGGAAACTAAGCAGAAAACAGCCCAACCAACATCATAACATAGATATCAAGTGGTAATCATGAAAGCTGAACTTCTTGACTTGAAAACATGATAACCTAACCTCATAAGACATGTATGCATGCTAGGATCATAAAGGAAATGGTGGAATGGAATTAGAGGGACATACTAAGGATGGTATTCCTTTCTCAAGCTGAAACTGTATCAAAAAGAAAAGGATGAGGGTACTTGGGCTTCATGGATGATTCTGCTTCCAAAGTAGTTCCTTCAACTGAGTCATGAAAGCTGAAGTACCATCGAGGTAACTGATTTCCTGTTGAAATACAACTGACCTGGTTTCATGAGACACATATACATATTGAGGATGTAAAAATGACCAATACGATAGGAACTGGATATCCAACATGATGACTGGTTTGGGATGAGAGTAGGAACTCAGCTAATACTCATAAGGAACGAACATACTCTAGAAATCACAGTTAACCAAAAGGTACACCAAACTGAGAGTAGTAGATATACGGGGAAACTATTTTCCTCTAAATACCACTCCTACCATTTGCAACTAACAACCTCAACAGCGCATATAAAGGTACTAAGGTCTGAGTCCAACTACCCGATTCTCCATGTTTAAGCCTATATCGACTAACCCCTTGCATCTAGAGTTATCTCCTAAGAATGGAATTCTTTCTTATCACAAAAACCAACTAATCTAGGGATCCCCAACCCAAGGGTCACTAGTTTCGCAAACAATTATCCACATGTATCCTATAATAATATTCAAGCTTATAACTATGGTCACCCTATGGTTTCGTAGCTTATCCTATTTAAGACTTCTCTCCTCTTTCCTATCATAACTAGGAATCACAAATTCAAGAACTTCTACAGAGGGACAAGCTAAAATTCCTCATCTAACTATTTTGCATGAATAATCCATACCTCATAATTCACCCACACCTAAAAGTCAAGGTTGAACAAGTAAACTAAGAAGGGAAAAAGGAATTTTCTACCTCCCAGCTAGGCTACTACAAGACCTTCTTCCCTAACACTTACAACAACATAAACCAGAATCATTGAAAGGAAAGAGCAGGAGTAGGAACGCCATGAATGAAGGATTACATATTGATCTAGACTTACACTTAGCGTGATCAAGCCACTCAAGGTGGGGATTTGGGAATTGAGCGCAATAGTCATGAGCACTTCATATACTGGGAACGTAAGACTTGAGTTAGTGGGGATCACCACCCCTGGTTATCAAAGGAAAAGATAAAAGGGCTTTATAATAAGGAAATCATAAGCGTGAATAATTTCAAGAATCAGGTCTGAGCATATACATTACGTAACATGATTTGATTAGCCATTAGGGTATTTCTAAAGACTGACTGAGTAAACATAACTGAGCATACTGCGATACATGAGTTCACATAAATGAAAGACCTCGGGACAAAAAAATGGGATTCATAGACTCACAAAGTAAGAGTAGAATCATTGTCTGAAGTAATCACTTGCCATTCTAGAATCTGGACGTGAGCGTGAGTCTGAAATAGGACCATGGCGCTGACACACAAGTCATGAAAAAGCTATCATAATGGCAGAAGTATACTTAGGATGCTAGGATGGAAATAAGCTTTTGCCTCCCCTCTTGAATTTGTTCTAACACCCACAAGAATCGCTACCTGAGCCTCTAAAATCTGACTGATTCTACATTCCACCATCTCCCCCTTAGGTTCATGCTACCCTCTTAAGTCTATGGACCTCTAACCAACCTCTCAAAGGAACTATGATCATTTTACCCTAACAAAACATACACTACTCCAGAATCTAGCATGAATACCCACTTTCTTTTATAGTCTAAGACTCTCCTTCTCCTAAAAGTCTAAGCCTCAACCCTCCTATCCCCACTAAGTTCAAGGTCAAGAAAACTCACACCCAAATAGAAATAGGGGTCCGGGGGCTATGGATGCATAATGAAAGAAAATCTAGTGATGTACCTGATTCAACTACTGGAGGAACACTCAGATCTGACTGGCTAGGCAATAAAAGGAATTAGTTTTATAGATGAACATCACAGTTGCTCTGTTTAAATAAGGGGCAATTCCTAATCCTATGGCCTAATTGACCACACCTAAAACACCCTGCCTTGCATGCAAACACTCACCTAAATGAAACTTACCACAACTATTACGATGAGGGTACCTCAAGGTCTTTGGAACCTTATGGTGACAAGACTGAGAGTCGAGGTTAGGTGTGCAAATGGAAGATGAGGTTGGTTTGGATGACCTCTGCTGAGAAGATGATTGGTTTCGTATTCTGGTCTACTTGTTTTTCCTCTTCCTCTTCTTTAGTTTCTCTTTCTTATTCAACTGAGTTGTCATGGCTTGGGCCAATATAAAGATGGCTTCACAAAATTCTGCATTCGTAACCTCATGGTCTGGAGTGGTTGGATTAGCATTCCTCGTGGGGTTTTTTTGCGAAGACATTACCTGGAATGTATAAGGAACAAATTAGAAGGGTAAGTAGAGTCAAACTCTATCGCACGATAGTGAACATGAAGAAGTGAAGTTTTTCCTAAAATATCTCATAGCCTCCCCCTCAAAAGTATGGCGCGCTTCACACCAATGAAAGAGATTCTACTCGATGTGGCTTTCAGACATCCTAGGACTCTTGAATCTGAGGCTCTGATACCAAGTTTGTCATGCCCTGAGGTTACCCCTAGACATAACATGGGTTTTGGGACCACAAGTGCCCAAATCTAACCCCTGGTTATAGCATTCTCAAGCATCATAAAAGATAAGCGGAAGCACAATACGGAAACCCAATAAGGAAACATCAATAAGAGTGTAAGGGCCACATAAAATACAATATCAAAAAGGGGAACTCAAATAAAAACTATGGTTGTAAGCCTCTAGTTATAACATAAGAGTTGCTAGGACAAGACCCAAGCTAACTCGGAGTATAGAAGTAAAGCTAACATAAGGAAAAGCATAACTACTCCTCACACTATAAGGACTCACCAAAGATGGGCGTGAGAGGCCAAGAAATCTAGCCACAAAGCTATGAACGAACACCTGAATCTGCATTATCAAAGGATGCAGCACAATATGCGTTAGTACTATGGAATGTACTAAGTATGTGGGATATGCATAGGTCATGATAAGAATATACTTGGAAGCTTATTTAAAATTGAGATCATGCATAACTTGTGGTAAAACATGCTTAAATTATCCTTGAAGCTGAAATCATGTGGAAATAGTAAAATATGTATTGTATTGACTCAATGCAATATCATAAGCTAAAAACATAATCATAAGTAGTAAGTCTGAAACCTGAAAGCAAAGAGTCAATACATTTTTAAAGCATAAATTATTTTTGTGGGAGGTTCTATAACTGATATAGACCATGTGAGCTACATGGAATTTGATGTATACGCCCCATTGAGAGGACCCAATGTACCTTGCCAGGGGTACAAAGGCATAACTCTAACGTGATCACCTGAAACTAATGCCCAGCACGGGACTTAGAACCTACGGGGGCAACGTAGTTCTGGGACATATGGGTACTCTCACCCATCCAACTCGGTGCTAATACTACTCCCAAAACATACATATAGCTCATATAATACCAATGACATATATGATGTCAAAGCTGATTCATAACCAATGACATATTTGAAGTCAAAGCTAGTTCATAACCCGGTGACATATCTAATGTCAAAACTGTTTAAAAACCCAATGACATATCTAATGCCAAAGCTAAGTAAAACCAATGAAATATATAATGCCAAAGCTATTTTGAAAAGCAAAAGACATATGGGATGCTATGCAATTCAAAGTCATAATCTGATAGCTTATATTAGCCATAGTTCAAAACATGATTTTCGTTCCAACTTCGTGCTTGAAGAATCATACATGCAATTTCATAAGTTTGCAAATGCCATGATATCTAATCATGCTATCTTTCTCTTGAATATATGTAAATTCATGGAATCATGCTAGAAATCAACTTTCATGCTTGGGCTTTCAAAGCCAAAAAGGAAATCATAATCAAATTATGAGTAATCAATAAGAAATCATGAATTTAAACATAGGAACTGATTTCATAAAATTTCCCCAAATTTTGGTTTAAAACCCTAATTACATAGCTTTATGATCTCAAAATAAGATTTGGGGATTTTGGGCACAAGAGTGGAAGAAACCCATTTCCAAATACCCACATGCCTTGGAAGAATATAACCCACTTCAATGGAAAAGAACTAGGAGGCTTGAACTTGAAGGTAGGAGACTTGAGCTTGAGAGAAACTTTGGAGATAAATCTTCCTTTTTGGGAGAAGAATGAGGAACTTAGGAGAGACTTAGGATAATATGGGTGAAAACCCTACTAGAAATAGTCAAAACAGCACCACTTAATAGTTATAAAGGGTGGGAAATAACCAAAATACCCCTAGACTTAATTTATGAAAAGCTGGAAAAATTATCGAAGTTAGTGACCACTGGTTGGATGACGGTCTGTCATCCAGAAGGAGTGACCATCTAAGGGAACCATGGTTTGACTGAAAGAGTGTGGGGGCTACTTGACCTCAGGGATTACGGTTGGAACGATGACCCGCCGTCCAGAAGGATGGGCCATCCTTCGACTCATCATTTCTGGCACTTGGTAGATAGGTTTTTGAACTTAGAACGATGAGTACCAGGAAAACTTAGATGATGGTTCGTCATACAGAAGGACGGACCATTCTTTGACTCATCCTTTATGGGACACTCTGAGGGGTCTTCTGGAAATGGGACGATGGGAGCACAGGATGTGCCCATTCTTCCAAATGACGGATCATCATCTGAGCCGTCGTCTCTGGAAACCTGACATTTTCTGACATTTTGAATAGCCCAACCAATATCATAACATAGAAAATAGCCCAACCAACATCTTAACATTAAACACCTCGTACACTTATCCATCTATCTAAGTTAAAAATCTAAGAAAAATTTCAAGTTTCCAGAGACGTCGACTTAGACGATGATCCATCATTTGAAAGCACGGGCCTGTCCTGTGCTCCCATCGTCCCATCTCCCGAAGACCCCTCAGAGTGTCCCAAAAATGACGAGTCCAATAACGGTCCATCCTTCTGGACGACGGACCATCTTCTCAGCTTTCTTGGTACTCGTCGTCCTAAGTTCAGAAACCTATCTTCCAAGTGCTAGAAATGATGAGTCGAAGGATGGCCCGTCCTTCTGGATGATGGGTCATCGTTCCAACCATGATCCCTGAGGCCCATTAGCCCCATACTCTTTCAATCAAACCACGGTTCCCTTAGACGGTCCGTCCTTCTGGATGATGGACCGTCGTCCAACCCGTGGTCACTGACTTATGAAATTTCATGTATGATTCTTCAAGCACGAAGTTGGAACGAAAAGCATGTTTTGAACTATGGCTAATATAAGCCTTCAGATTATGACTTTGAATTGCATAGCATCCCATATGTCTTTTGCTTTTCAAAATAGCTTTGGCATTATATATTTCATTGGTTTTACTTAGCTTTGGCATTAGATATGTCATTGGGTTTTTAAACAGTTTTGACATTAGATATGTCACCAGGTTATGAACTAGCTTTGACTTCAAATATGTCATTGGTTATGAATCAGCTTTGGCATCATATATGTCATTGGTATTATATGAGCTATATGTATGTTTTGGGAGTAGTATTAGCACCGAGTTGGATGGGTGAGAGTACTCATATGTCCCAGAATTACGTTGCCCCCGTAGGTTCTAAGTCCCGTGTTGGGCATCACTTTTAGGTGATCACGTTACAGTCATGCCTTTGTACCCTTGGCAAGGTACAATGGGTCTTCTCGATGGGGCATATATATCAAATTCTATGTAGCTCACATGGTCTATCTCAGTTATAGAACCTCCCATACAAACAGTTTATGATTTACGTTGCATTTGACTTTTATGTAGTTTTCAGACTTAATACTTATGTTTATATTACAACTTATGATATATTAAGAGTCATTGCATTCAGTTATCTTTAAAAGCATGATTTCAGTTATTTATGTATACTTAGCATGTTTTCATCATGTTCATGCATTGTTCAGATACTTAGTACATTCCATAGTACTAACATATATTGCGTTGCATTCTTTGATAATGCAGATTCAGGTGTCCCTTCACAGCATTGTGGCTAGAGTTCCCGGCCACTCACGCCCAGCTTTGGTGAGTCCTAATAGTGCGAGAACTACTTATGCTTTTTCTTATGTTAGCTTTACTTCTATACTCCGAGTTAGCTAGGGTCTTGTCCTAGACACTCTTATGTTATGACTAGAGGTTTTCAGACATAGTTTGTATTCGAGTTCCCCTTTTTGATATTGTATGTTATGTGGCCCTTAGACCCTTATTGATATTTCCTTATTGGGTTTCCATATTATGCTTCTGCTTATCTTTTATGATGCTTGAGAATGCTATAACCAGGGGTTAGATTGGGGAACTTGTGGTCCTAAAACCCATGTTATGTCTAGGGGGTAACCTAGGGGCGTGACAAACTTGGTATCAAAGCCTCAAGTTCAAGAGTCCTAGGATGTCTGAAAGCCACATCGAGTAGAATCTCTTTCATTGGTGTGAAGCACGCCACAATTATGAGGCGAAGGCTATGAGATGTTTTAGGAAAAACTTCACTTCTTCATGTTCACTATCGTGCGATAGAGTTTGACTCTACTTACCCTTCTAATTCATTCCTTACGCATTCCAAATAATTTCTCCATGAAGAAACCCAATGAGGAATGCTATCCAACCACTCCAGATCATAAGGTTATGAATGCAGAATTTCGTGAAGCCGTATTTATGTTGGCTCAAGCCATGACATATCAGTTGAATGAGAAAGAGAAACTAAAGAAGAGGAAGAGCAAAAACAAGAAGACCAAAACACGAAACCGATCATTTTCTCAGCAGAGGTCATCCAGACCAACCCCATCTTCAGTTTGCATACCTACCCTCAACCCTCAGTCTTGTCACCATAAGGATCTGAAGACCTTGAGGTACCCTCGTTGTAGTAGTTGTGGTAAGTTTCATTTAGGTGAGTGCCTTGCAGTCAAGGAGGGGTGTTTTAGGTGTGGTCAGTTAGGCCATAGGATCAGGAATTACTCCTCATCTAAGCAGAGCAACTGTGATGTTCAGCTCCAAAATCAATTCCTTTCATTGCCTAGCCAGTCGAATCAGAGTATTCCTCTAGGAGTTGAATCAGGTACGTCACTAGATTTTCTTCCTTTATGCATCCATAGCCCCCAGACCCCTATTCCTGTTTTGTTGTGATTTGTTTTGACCTAGAACTAAGTAGGGATAGGAGGGTTGAGGCCTAGACTTTTAGGATAAGGAGAGTCTTAGACTATAGAAGGAAGTGGGTGTTCGTGCTAGATTCTGGAGTAATGTATGTTCTGTTAGGGTAAAACAATCATAGTTCCATTGAGAGGTTTGTTAGAGGTCCATAGACTTATGAGGGTAGCATGAACCTAATGGGGAGATGGTGGAATGAAGAATCAGTCAGATTTTAGAGGCTCAGGTAGCGATGCTTGTGGGTGTTAGAACAAAGTCAAGAGGGGAGGCAGAAGCTTATTTCCATCCTAGCGTCCTAAGTATACTTCTGCCATTATGATACCTTTTGCAAGCCTTGTCTGTCAGCACCATAGTCCTATTTCAGACTTACGCTCATGTTTAAACTCTATAATGGCAAGTGATTGCTTCAAAAAATGATTCTACTCTTACTCTGCGAGTCTATGAATCCCATCTTTATGCCCCAAGGTCTATTATTTATGTGAACTCATGTATCGCAGTATTCTCAGTTATGTTTACTCAGTCAGTCTTCAAACATACCTCAATGGCTAATCAAATAATGTTACGCCATGTATATGCTCATACCTGATTCTTGAAATGATTCACGCTTATGATTTCCTTATTCTAAAGCACTTTGATCTTTGCCTTTGCTGACGAGGGGTGGTGACCCCTACTAACTCATGTCTTACATGCCCAGTATGTGAAGTGCTCATGCCTATTTCTCTCAATTCTACAAGCCCCACCTTGAGTGGCTTGATCATGGTAAGTGTAAGCTAAGATCAATCTGTAATCCTTCATTCGTGACGCTCCTGCTCCTTCTCTTTCCTTTTAATGATTCTAGTTATGTTGTTGTAAGTGTTAGGGAAGAAGGCCTTGTAGTAGCCTAGCTGGGAGGTAGCAAATTCCTTTTCCTTGTTAGTGTACTTGTTCCACCTTGACTTCTAGGTATGGGTGAATTATGAGGTAAGGATTATTCATGCGAAATAGATAGATGAGGAAGTTTAGCATGTCCCTCTGTAGAAGTTGTTGAATTTGCGAGTCCTAGTTATGATAGGAAAGAGGAGGGAAGTCTTAAATAGGGTAAGCTAAAAAACCATAAGGTGACCATAGTTATGAGTGTGAATATCGTGATGGGATACACGTGGATAATTGTTTTGCGCAACTAGTGACCCTTTGGTTGGGAGCCCTAGGTTAGTTGGTTGTTGTGATAAGAGGGTATACTATCCTTAGAAGACGTTCTGGATGCAAGAGATCTGGTCAAGATAGGTTTGAACATGGAGAATTGGGTAGTTAGACTCAGACCTTAGTACTTTTATGTGCACTGTTGAGGTTGTTAGTTGCAAATAGTAGGAGTGGTATTCAGAAGAGAATAGTTTCCCCATATATCTAACTCTCTCAGTTTGGTGTCCCTTTCGGTTAACTGTGAGTTCTAGAGTATGTTTGTTCTTATGAGTTTTAGCTGAGTTCCTACTCTCATCCTAGACAAACGATCATGTTAGATATCCAGTTCCTATCCTACTAGGAGATCTTATGTTCCCAGCATGCATACGTGTCTCATAAAACCAACTCAGTTTTTATTTCAATCAGAAGTCGATTACCACGATAGGACTTCAGCTTCTAGAACTCAGTTCAAGGAACTACTTGGGAAGAAGAATCATCCATGAAGGCAAAGTACCCTCATCCTTTCTTTTCGATAAAATTTCAGCTTGAGAAAGGAATTCCATCCTTAGTATGTCCCTCCGATTCCATTCAACCATTTTCCCTTATGATCCTAGCATGCATACATGTTTTATAAGGTTAGGTTATCATGTTTTCAAGTCAAGAAGTTTAGCTTTCATGATTACCCCTCGATTTCTATGTTATGATCTTGGTTGGGTTGTTTTCTCCTCAGTTTCCCTTGCTTAGCCTTTATTCTGGGACGAATGATCCCAAGGGGGAGATATTGTAACACCCCATACACGTATCCAGCTATCTAAGTTAAAAATCTCAGAAACATTTCAAGTTTCCTGAGATGATGGCTCAAAGGACAATTCGTCATTTTGAAGCACGAACCCGTCCAGTGCTCCCATCGTCCCATCTCCAGAAGACCCCTCAGAGTGTCCCAGAAATGACGAGTCCAAGAATGGTCCATCCTTCTAGATGATGGACTAACTTCTCATCTTTCCTGGTACTCGTCGTCCTAAGTTTAGAAACCTATCTTCCAAATGCCAGAAATAATGATTCGAAGGACAGCCCGTCCTTCTGGATGACGGGTCGTTGTTCCAATCGTAATCCCTGAGGTCCAGTAGCCCCAGACTCTTTCAGTAAATCCACAGTTCCCTTAGATGGTCTGTCTTTCTGGATGACGAACCATCGTCCAACCCGTGGTCACTGACATCGAAAATGTTTCCAGCTTTTCTTAAATTAAGTCCAGGGGCATTTTAGTCATTTCCCACCCTTTTTAACTATTAAGTGGTGCCATTTTGACTATTTTTAGTAGTATTTTCAACCATATTATCCTAAGTCTCTCCTAAGTTCCTCATTTTTCTCCCAAAAAGGAAGATTTCTCTCCAAAGTTTCTCTCAAGCTCAAGTCTCCTAGCTTCAAGTTCAAGCCTCCTAGTTCTTTTCCATTGAAGTGGGTTATCTTCTTCCAAAGTATGTGGGTCTTTAGCAATGGGTTTCTTCCACCCTTGTGCCCAAAATCCCCAAGTCTTATTTTGAGATCATGAAGCTATGAAATTAGGGTTTTAAACCAAAATTTGGGAAAGTTTATGAAATTAGTTCCTATGTTTAAATTCATGGTTTCTTATTGATTACTCAGATTTGATTATGATTTCCTTTTTGGCTTTGAAATCCCAAGCTTAAAAGTTGATTTATAGCATGATTCCATGAATTTACATGTTTTCAAGAGAAAGATAGCATGATTAGATATCATGGCATTTGCGAACTTATGAAATTGCATGTATGATTCTTCAATCACAAAGTTGGAACGAAAATCATGTTTTGAACTATAGCTAATCTAAGACTTCAGATTATGACTTTGAATTTCATAGCATCCCATATGTCTTTTGCTTTTCAAAATAGCTTTGGCGTTATATATGTCATTGGTTTTACTTAGCTTTGGCATTAGATATGTCATTGGGTTTTAAACAGTTTTGACATTAGATATGTCACCAGGTTATGAACTAGCTTTGACTTCAGATATGTCATTGGTTATGAATCAGCTTTGGCATCATATATGTCATTGGTATTATATGAGCTATATGTATGTTTTGGGAGTAGTATTAGCACCGAGTTTGATGGGTGAGAGTACCCATAAGTCCCAGAACTACGTTGCCCCCGTAGGTTCTAAGTCCCATGATGGGTATCAGTTTCAGGTGATCACGTTACAGTCATGCCTTTTTACCCCTGGGAAGGTACATTGGGTCCTCTCGATGGGGCGTATACATCGAATTTCATGTAGCTCACATGGTCTATGTCGGTTATAGAACCTCCCACAGAAACACCTTACGATTTACGTTGCATTTGACTTTTATGCAGTTTTCATACTTATTACTTATGTTTATGTTACAACTTATGATATATTAAGAGTCATTGCATTCAATTATCTTTAAAAGCATGATTTCAGTTATTTATGTACACTTAGCATGTTTTCATCATGTTCTTGCATTGTTCACATACTTAGTACATTCCATAGTACTAACGCATATTGCGCTGCATACTTTGATGATGCTGATTCAGGTGTCCCTTCACAGCTTTGTGGCTAGAGTTCCCAGCCACTCACGCCCAACTTTGGTGAGTCCTCATAGTGCGAGGACTAGTTATGATTTTCCTTATGTTAGCTTTACTTCTATACTCCGAGTTAGCTAGGGTCTTGTCCTAGAAACTCTTATGTTATGACTAGAGGCTTTCAGACATAGTTTGTATTCGAGTTCCCCTTTTTGATATTGTATGTTATGTGGCCCTTAGACCCTTATTGATGTTTCCTTATTGGGTTTCCATATTATGCTTCCGCTTATGTTTTGTTATGCTTGAGAATGCTATGACCAAGGGTTAGCTTGGGGCACTTGTGGTCCCAAGTCCCGTGTTATATCTAGGGGGTAACCTCGGGGCTTGACAAAAGGAATATAAATCCTACCTTAACTTGGGTTTCCTCCCAAGCAACACCTGATTTACCATCACGACACGACCCAGATCTCAACTTTCATTCCCATTCTCTTATCATCTTCCTCCTATTTAGGGCCCATCTTCTTCTCCTTTTCTGATCTCTTGGGTGCTCACGCTTGAAGTCTAGGGCCTTCCTCACACCTACCTTTTCAGTATTACATATAGTTCCTTGAGATTTAGGCTCTTTTCGCAAATTAGGAAGCTCCATGAGAGAGTCTGAAAAGGTAATTAAAGGTACGCTCTTCTCCACCCCACACTCGTCCACTTCTATAGTTGTGATCATGCATAGATCTTTGTAGTGTGAGGGTGTGTTGAGTGTTGTGTACACTCCAAAGACCACTCTTCATCATTGAGTCTCATCTTGAGCGTGCCCTCTCTCACATCAATCAATGCTCCAACAGTTTCCAAGAATGTACGTCCCAATATTATTTGTACCCTTTCATCTGCATCATAATCAAGAAAAATAAAGTCAGCAGGAATAATGAACTTACCAACCTTGATGAGAACATCCTCAATGATTGCTTTGGGGATCACTCTGGTTCTGTAAGCCATCTGTAGCGCAAATGAGGAAGGACTTGGCTTCCCTAACCTAAGAGTCTTAAGCAATAAAAGAGGCATCAGGTTGAGGATTTCCCCCAAGTCACTCAATGCCTGAACAATATCACTTTCACCAATTTGTATAGGGAGGGTGAAGCTCCCAGGATCGTTGAGCTTTTTGGTCATCTTGCTCATCACCACTAAACTGCACTCTTCAGTAAGTGCCACAGCTCACTAAATGCAAGCCTTCTCTTGTTTACCACCACATCCTTCAAGTACTTAGCATACTTAGGCATTCCATACAAAACATCTAACAATGGAAGGTTAATGTGAAGTTCTCTAAATGTGTCAAAGAACTTCTTAAAACACGTATCCTCTTTGGATTTCTTAAACTTTTGAGGGAATGGTGGTGGTCTTTTTTGAGGTTGCTCAATCGGCTTCTCTTTAGGGTACTCAAACTTACTTTTTTATTAGCTTATGTTGATTTAACCTGCTTCTCCGTCTGCTTGGAAGTGATCAACTCCTCTTGCACCTCATGATTTTTCTTTAGAAGTGCATCAATCAGATCTCTACCACTCCTTAAGGTGATTGCCATCACTTGCTTTAGCTTTTCTAGTATCACTAGGCAAATCTCCTTGAGGTCTTGTATTCTGCGCCTCAACTAGCTGTCCTATTTGAACTTCTAATGTCTTTGTGGCTAATTGCTGATTTTTTATATCAACAACCATCTTTGCTTGATCCGCAGTAATATATTCTTGATTAGCCATTATCTTCTTTAATATTTCCTCAATATTATTGGCCTGAGTGTTGTTCTGTGTACCTTGCTATTGTTGTGCCTGATTACTACACCAAGAGTAGTTGGGTTGACTCTACCAATTTTGGTTGTAGGCATTACCATAGTTTAAATTTCCTTTCTGTGCATTTCCCACAAAGTTTATCAATTCTGAATTCGCTCAACATAAGTCTGCTGAATGACCACTCAGACCACAAGTTTCACACGTAGTTTGAACCTACTGCACTGTATTAACCTAAGCTTCAGGTTGAGTCACACTCAACTTGTTGAACTGAGCCATCATATGGGTCTAAAACCTGGCCAACTGTGTTGCTAATACAGTGACACTCTCTACCTCAATCTTACCCGCAGACTTCTTCACCGTATTTTTGGACATGTCACCATTCCACTCTGGATTGCCTTATGGAATACGGTTGAGGAGAGTAAATAGCTCATCATAGGTTTTCTCCAAAGCTTGACCACCTTCCACTTAATTCTAGCAAAACTTTTGTGTAGTATTAAGAACTTCAACAAAGGTGTAAGCTAATACCTCATTAGTCTGCTGGTGATGTGGGCAATCCCTTAGAAGAGATATGAATCTCTCACATGCATGATAGAGATTGTCATTTGGTTTCTGCTTGAAGCTTAGAATCTCACTCTTCAACTTTGCAGTTTTGCCTGAGGGAAAGAATCGGATGAGGAACTTCTTTGCTAAATCATCCCATGTTATGATCGAATTTGAAGGTTCTGCCTTCAACCATTTCTTTGCTTCACCCAATAATGAGAAGGGGAAAGGTGTGAGCCTCATGTAGTCTATAGAGACTCCTGCAGGAATGAATGTCTCGCTGATCTCCTGAAAGTTTAGTAGATGAACCTGTGGATCCTCATGTGACAAACCTGTGAATTTCCCACTTCTGTGCAATAATTACACCATATTCTATTTCAGTTCAAATATGTCTCCAACGGTTGGCTTTTGAATGCAGGAGGTCACATTAGTTGCGAGTGGGATTGACACTTCACGCACTGTCCTGCGATCTGGTGGTGGTTCCTCCGCCATGACTGCAGGAATAGTCTCAGCCGATTGAACTTGATAGTTTTGATCGAGAAGTGTTGCTTCTCTCAACGCTTGGTGCAAGTGTTGCTAGGTTCAGGAAGTGGTTCAACCAGTTCCTTATCCTTTTCCAGCTTGCTCAAGATTAGAACCTGTTCCTATAAGTTCAGTATCTAAGATCAAGTTGTTAGCACTTATCAAACAAAATAGTAAAAATAAAAATTAGACAGTTGCTAATTTTCAAGTCCCCAGCAATGGCGCCAAGAACTTGTTGAGTCTCAAGCGCACACGCAAATGTATATGGTCGTACAAGTAATATAGTGGCTCTTACGAGCCAAATATTGATCCCACAGGGACTTGGTGCTTAGCAAACAATCCAACTTATGTATTACTATTGAATTTTAACAAATGTGATTCATAACCAAGAGTTTGAGATTTACTTTTATAAAATAATTACTAGAACTAACGATGACATGGAATTTGGATTGTAAATAATTTATTGGGAATTCTACGGCTGAGGCATTCACTACACAATCATGCTTAACTATGGTTTATAGCCGGTGTTGGCATTTATCGTGATAGTTGATCTACGGGGTTGATATTATAACCCGGGAATGGTCATCCTCTAAGTCATCTACACAAAGTAATCTCACAACTACATCGTTGATCGGGGATGTGAGTCTTTACTTTGGATGCATTCAACTATCTCCCCATTTTATTAACCAAGTGGGGCATTTAGGTATATCTCTATCCTAACTACAAATCATTCTTTACAATTGCTAACTAACAACAAAAGATATGATCCACACCTCCTACATTCTTCATTTTGTCTCTTAACTCCTATGGTAAATTCATTTTGAGACTTAGATGTATCCTAAAGTTCATGATGCTTTAGATTAGTAAAAATAAGAACATAGGAACAATCACAAGACATGATAAACAATTCAACCAACTATAAAACTATAATCAAGCCTTCATGTTGTAGCCTCAACCCTAGAAAGAGGATGTTTAGCCACTCTAATCTAATTAGCAATTACAAATATAATGTAATTCATACAAGAATTAAGTAATGAAAAAGAAGAGAATAAGAACCCTAAAGTAGCCTCATCCTTGTGTTTTTGCAATCCCAAGACGTCCAAGTGTGTGTACAATTGAAACTAGGAATCTTATTTATAGTGTAGGACAAGTTGAACCCACCGGGAACAGGGTCCGTCTCACCCCAGCCATCGCAGAGCCTAAGCTCCATGGCATGCTGGCAAATGCAAAGGGCCACTATTGTGGCATGCTGCCAATGTGGAAGTCTACTAGAAAGGGCAGCTTCATGTTGCTCCACCTCCATGCCACGCTGCCCATAGTGGAGGCTAGTCTCCTTGGCACGGGGGTGGTTCTTGACGTCCCATTTTCACCTACAACACAATATTTCCACCTTGTATTATGTCCAAATGGTTTGTAGCATGTTTGTATGCTTAAATTTGCTTCGAAAGCTCTTCCAAAGTCTTATACAACAACTCACAACACCCGTAAGTTCATATAACCATATAGAGTTCACCAAAGTACGCTAGAATAGGCATAGCTCAAGCTAGCAAAGCTAGTTTCCTCGTCTAAACTCTCATTTATTGTTTTGACTCATAACTTGCGGTTATTGAACCCTAAACATTCTAAACAAGTACGTTAGCCACAAGGTACACCTTTACACACTATATAACTGAATAGCACATTGAGTTATCCTCAAACCTAAGGTAAATGTGCATAAATAAGCTAAACAACTTACGCACATGATGCTACTAGCTAGGCCTAGAGGCCTCAGGGAGTATTTCTAACTTTAAGTATAAATTATACTTTCGGGACAAAGTATGGTTTTAAGTGTGGGGTGGGAATCTTTCAATTTGTTTATGGTGAAGTGCGCTATAGGATGTCTATTTTTATTTATCCGCAAGTTTTTGATTAAATAGAAAAAAAATTACAAAAAGATTTTATTTTTGTTTGTTATCAGTTTTTGTGTTTGGTCTGTTTGGTAGAAGGACACTTCACCCACCCCTTGGTTATTCTTTTGGGTTCTTTTCGAGGGGAAACCCTTTGAACCCAATATCATTTTTTATTTTTAGGAGTAAATTTAATTTTTTTGTTATTAGGAATAATTAGAGATGCTCTTGCTAGGTAATACACATGCTTACTTGTTGCAAGTTGGTGTTTAATTCTATGGCATGATGTGAAAAAATATAAAAGTGAACGACTACTGTGAGACACCTTGGCACTTTTATCTGACTCTTCTATGATGTTGGCTTAAATGTGAATTCTTGTAATTGCTTGGTTGAGAGTCTTTAGGTAGCCTTCTTGAGTTGAACATGTGCCATGTGTGAGTGAGGTTTTGTATGGTCCATGCTGCATTTTGGTGTCTAGAACTATGCCCCGTGTGTTTGCAAAGCGAAATAAAGAATGTAGAGTTTAAGAGATGATATAGGCATTTCTTTGATAGCCATGTTTTGTACCCTCTTTATATACCCTTTGTGCATGACCTTAACTAGCCATGTTGCCTTTATCCTATTCTTTGGCAGCCTTATTTATAGCTTATTCCTTTTCTTTCAATTGCCCATAATTTTATCCAAAACCCCCAAGCGCTTTAGTTGAAAAATTAAGATGTTAAGGAGTGAAAAATTAAAGAAGGAAAAAGTGAAGTGAAACCCCTAGGAAATAGCTTTGGGTGTGTTGAAAAGGTTTATGTGTTGTTGGTAGGGAGTCATGTAATGAAAACAAAAATTGATCAAAAGATATGATTCATGTGTTGATAGCAAATACTCCCTACTAAAGATGTGTAAGCTAGCCTAAAGAGATGGGGCAAAACAAAAGAGAGTTGGGAAGATAATAGAGCTATAAAATAGGTTAGTTGGAGATGAGTTTAATTTAAAGTCTGATGTATTAAAGCACTTAGGGAAATATTCACTATTCTTGGACAAATAGTTCCTAACCATCCCGTAGCCTACATTAAAACCCTTAAAGTCTTACTTGATCTTGAGCTTTGACATTCTGACATTAGTGGAGTACTACACTACAGGCATGCCTATGGTTCATCTTATGTAACAAGTGAATTTGATTCTTACACCTATTTTTTTGATGTGTCATCGAATATCAGTAACTCTCTTGTGGTGAGGGCACTTGTTTGATAATAGATAGGTGGCTTATATTATCTCTTTGTCAATTAATATGCATGAGTTTGCCAACTGAGTAGAGTCAATTCTTGAGGCTAGAAAGTCTTAAAGTAGTATTCATGTGATTCTAGTTGTAATATGGCATGCCGAATATAGAACTTGCTATTCAGGTAGTCGTTGTAGTTCTAGCATAAGTGTCTTAGTTTTAATAGAGATGTTTGAGTCTTCCTTGATTGTGTTTAGTGTAGAGAGTTGTTCGAGGATGATATTGGGCATATTTATACACCTAAGTGTCTTTATCTATGCGCATTTAGCTTAGTTTTGAGGATAACTCGATGTGCTATTGAGGTATATAGTGTGTAAAGGATGTACCTTGTGGCTAACATAATTGTTTAAATTTATTAGGGTTCAATTAATGCAAGTGATGATCAAAACGATTAATGAGAGTTTAGACGAGGAAACTAGCTTTGCTAGCTTGAGCTATGCCTATTCTAGCGTACTTTGATGAACTCTATGTGGTTATATGGAATTATGGATGTTGTGAATTATTGTTGGAGACGTTGGAAGAGCTATGGAAGCAAATTGAAGCCTACAAACATGCTAGAAACCATTGGGACATAATACAAGGAGGAAAGAATGCGTTGGAGGCAAAAATGGGACGTCAAGAAACACCCCCGTGCCACATAGGCTAGCCTCCGCTATGGGCAGCGTGGCACGGAGGTGGAGAAGCATGAAGCTGCCTTTCCACTGGACTACTGCATTGGTAGCATGCCATGTCAATGACCCTGTTCCCGATGGGTTCAACTTGGCCTACACTATAAATAGGACACCTAGTTTCAATTTTACACACACTTGGACGTCTTGGGATTGAAAAAACACAAGGAGGAGGCTACTTTAGGGTTCTTATTCTCTTCTTTTTAATTACTTAATTCTTGTATGAACTACATCAATTTTGTAATTGCAAATTAGATTATGAGTGGATAAACACCCTCTTTCTAGGGTTGAGGCTACAACATGAAGGCTTGATTATAGTTTTATAGTTGGTTGAATTGTTTATCATGTCTTGTGATTGTTCTTACGTTCTTATTTTACTATTCTAAAGCATCATGAACTTTAGGATACATCTAAGCCTCAAAACGAATTGACCATAGGAGTTAAGAGGCGGAATGAAGTACGTAGGAGGTGTGGATCATATCTTTTGGTGTTAGTTAGCAATTGTAAAGAATGATTTGCGGTTAGGATAGAGATATACCTAAACACCCCACTTGGTTAATAAAATGAGAAGATAGTTGAATGCATCCGAATTAAAGACTCACATCCCCGCTCAACGATGTAGTTGTGAGATTACTTTGGGTAGATGACTTAGAGGATGACCTTTCCTGGGTTATAATATCAACCTCGTAGATCAACGATCATGATAAATGCTAAAACCGACTATAAACCATAGTTAAGCATGATTGTGTAGTGAATTCCCCAACCCTGGAGTTCCCCATATATTGTTTACAATCCAAATTCCATATCGTATTTAGTTCTAGTAATTATTTTATAAAAGTAAATCTCAAACTTTTGGTTACGAATCACATTTGTTAAACTTCAATAGTAATACGTAAGTTGGATTGTTTGCTAAGCACCAAGTCCCTGTGGGATTGATATTCGGCTCGCAAGAGCCACTGTATTACTTTTACGACCATGTATACTTGCGTGTGCGCTTGAGACATAACAAGTTTTTGGCACTGTTGACGGGGACATTATGTTATCAATGGATATCAAGGTAACAACAAAGGATCAAATAGGGACATTATGTTATTACTTAGACGATTCTGAATGTAAGCATTAGTATAAAATGTCAACCGCAGTTAGTCAATATAACTCTTATTCCCTCACGTAGACCAAAGAAAGTCCCTCACACTCTTTACATAAATCAGGTATAATAGACAAACAAGGAGAGAATACACTCACTCTCACAAAAAAAGTTTAGATGATGCATATACACATACCATAGGCTTGCCCTTATTGTCTATTCTTATGTCATTCGGTTACCTGATTGGGATCACAATAGGATGTTATTAAGGCTTGTAATTTAGGCTTCAAGACGGGTATAATAGATTTAGATAAGTGACTCGACCCTCCTTGAACACTATATTTTTCATTTCCCTTTTCGACCTTTTTGTTTTATTCCGTTTTTCCATTTCCTTCACAGAGTTTTCGTAGTGGTTTATTTTGAGCATTTTATCTTCTTTATTTTTTTGTTGCATTTTTCTTGACTTATCACTCTCTTTTTTCTCTTTTTTTGTACCATACCCGCTTCTTTAGCTTGATGATTTCCCTTCTACTCATAACTTTAGGCTTTTCGCCTCACTTTTCTTCTCATGATTCAACACCCCCAACTTAGGAAATTTGCCTCATTCTAATCACTAAAAGAGACAAGGAGGGAATGGTGCCAAACTAAGGACTGCATTCAAAACAAAGGGTGGAGGTATCAACTAGTCAAGAAAAAAGTGTAAAGGCTCAAAGTGGGAAACTAAAGAGTATATACATCATTTGCATAGGCTTTTTGAAGGTCTGCGATGGGTTATTTTCTTTTCAAAGAAGGCCTATAATCCTTTCCAAAACAAATTTACCCTTCGACATCATAACAAGATTAAGAAGGAAAGTTCCAGATTGTATTTACATCTTGAGAGCAAAACTAACTCACACACACTATGGATTTGATTGTTAACTATAATTTGATTCGTCAGTGCACTAGCATAGGCAACAGTCATTAGGACCAATAAGAATCATTATTATTATCAATTTTACTTGATTCTTATTTGTGTCCTTAGTTATAACTCTGTCCAAACTTTAGTCTATTTTGTTTGAGTCCTTAGTAATAATTTTTTCTAGAGTCTGTTGTATATACCTGTGTTAGAGCCATTACAATAGTCATTTTATATTTGAGTCGTTACCCAGCTTCATAAATATGTCTGAGTCGTTTCCATCTTCATCTAGCCCTTGCAAAAATAAATGTTTCTCATACACTTAGTAGAACTTTGTCATGTAAATATGATTAACTTTATGAAGTAGATGTATTACCCCCATAAAATAAAGTTTATGAAACCTACTTACCACTACTAAATCCATATTCCACTTTTTCCAAAAAGAAATGATCTACGTGGTTACGAATCCGTTCCTTGGTCCAAAATAAACCTAAAGGAGTTAAGGAATATGTATTTGCATCAAAACATGACCACCACCCTATTCTTGCAACTCAAGAGGAACAATTTATCACTCTACATATACCACAGGATTTTCTGCGACAGTGAAAAATCCATGGTTTAACCCATATTTATTTTAGTGCTGTCAGAGTAAGATTGACATATCATGGAAGGAAAGTCCAACCAGTTTTTATTCATCTTTCACTCCTATACCAGATACAACGAGTACCAACATATGAACTTGGGGACCATAGAGATTACCCTCAACATTGGAAGAGTGTTTTTCACTTTGTTCCCAAATTCCAACATGTCCCTGTATGATCCGTATATGACGGAGGGGATGAAGATCCAGGTCCAGATCCAAGCAGCTCTACAAGCTAGAGATTCCATACAGACAACTCACCACTACCAAATATCTTAGGGAATTATAAACCATGCTATGGATCTTGCTCTTTCAGGTGGTAAAAATGCTTTGTTCTTAAACATAGATGCCGCAAATGGAACTACCATGTGTACTCAAATCCCAAGAAAACTAGCAAGGGAAGAACTTGTCAAAATTCTTCCTGATTCATGGATAACAAATTATGAGAAGTTGAAAGAACCCATTGAACCTATCCACTCCTCTGAACCAACCTTTGCAAAAAAACATAACAAAACTATTTCTATAAGCTTCGACGACACACATCTAAAAAAGCCTAATAGAACAACCTTTGCTATCCAGATGTACCAATCCATTTCCACTCCTATAAATGAAGATGACCCTAAAACATTCACTTGGTACACCTCAGATTTCATAAGTGAACATGATTGGATTAAAGAGTTCAATGGCGTGTGGTGGTTCAAATGTCCTTTCATGGGACATTGTCCATGGGAAACTTGTTATGACTGTGTTGAATATCTAGATGATAATGATGATGACGAATAGGATGAGTAGTGTTACAAAGGAGTTAAACCAAAGTAAAAGAGAAACTTTGAAAGAAATTTTCAAAAAAGGTATAAAGACAGAGATTCCTCTATTTGTTCACTGAGTCGCCGAGTAAATATGAATTTCTGATTTCATACAAACCTCAAGATTGTCCAACCTTATCCACCCTACTCATAAATGAACATACCAAAACCTAAGATAGATCTGAACCTCTAATGGTCATGATAAGCCCTTGCAACTCTAGTCATATTCTTGAATTTCCATCACAACAACCTTTTTAAAAAAGATGGCATAATCCATGCTCCAAAAGTACCAGAAAAGAATGTCATCTTTCCCTATGGAGAAAAGCCACATAAGAGTGATATCGAAGAAAGAATAAACTGGCAATCTGAGAATTTTATCAGCCAAAACAAAGTGGTAACCTATCTTGGCACATCTCTCAGAAGTGTTTCTCTCATGCAAAATAAAATAATGAACAAAGTAGAGGCAATCGAGAAGAAAGTAGAACGGGCTTTGACACAACATGCTGGAGTCATCAAAGCTCTTGAATGGAGAATGGAAAACAAGCAATATGAGCTTTGTCCACTAGGAACTATACAATTCCACTTCTTTGAGAAACAACACAAAGAAATGTCTTCTCTAAACGAACAGATACAACAACTAAAATATAGTCCCTTTGACCCACAAAGGCCTCAGAATCCACCTAAAATGCCACTTTTTCCCCATGCCATCATAGACATACCCTCCAATGAAATTTTGCCACTTCTTTACCAGTTTTCCTTCTATTTCACACAACTCTATGTCCTTTTAGAAAAAATAAGAGAATGAACAGGAGTTTAATATTGCCATATTTGTGTGGGAACAAAAGGACTCTATTACAGCCCAAAAGCAGTTCAAAAGAAAGAGGGAATTTGGGAGAAGTTCAAAAGATCCACACCCAGAAAATATGATAATCTCAGGTCAGAAAAAGGACTTGATCCTCTCAGATCAAATAATTTCGGATGATGACTTGATCTTCTCAGATCTGAGTCTAATTGTACCAAATACTGACTTAGAGATCCCGGATTATGCTTTTCCAGATGACGACTTAATGATCTCTAATCGAGTTGTTCCAAACCTCTATGGCATAGAACATGATGATATCCTAGGATTAAGTACTTATGAACTATATGATATTGATCCTACACAGGAATACTCGGAGAGAAATGAAGAATTATCACAATAACCTGAAGGATACATTACGGAACTTGCAGAATCCTTAATTGAATATGCTGAAGAAGACTACCCATCAGTATTCATGAATTTACAAAGAGAACCAGAAGTTTCTAAAGTTAATGATACATAAGAAGGGATGATGGATGAGCCAATTCCAGAAAGAAGACCATAACTAACAAACCCAAAATTGGTTGTGACTATATTCCATACCTTCACCATTGATGATATCAAAGTATCCATATGGACTTAAAGGATCCAAGATTTCTTTACTTGGATTAGAAAAAAAATCTGGTCGAGCGGGAAAAGTACGTAATCTTATTAGAATTCACTTCAAGGTTCTCCAGAATCTGGGAGACTGGAGGAATTCACTTGGGATAGAAGATAAAAATACTTTCCTTACATCCCAAGAATTGGCGTTCAATACCAGAATATTGCATGAAAAATTATATGGTTATACTAGCCAATGGCAAGAGAATATGTGATGGCAGTTCTTTGAAATAAAGTGGGAGATGTAGTTTTTCAAAATGAAGTGTGTCTCATTTTAAATGCATGTCATTGATGTTCACTTTTAGAAGATATCAAAAATATATTTTGAGCTTGGAAATCACACTAGTCTAAAGCAAACCTTTGTTTCATCATTACCAACGATATCGTCAAACCGCTCCATGACAATCTTTATGAAAAAAATCCAGTCGATAATGATCCCATAGGTCAAATACATCAAGCAAATAATATTCCTAGCACTGGATGATATTTGCACAAAGAGATCTATACTGAAGCAGATCATTCAAAACAATCCATTCTTACATAGAGCCAGCGTTAAATATGATCTAATCACTGGGTCATATTACTCTTTTCATGCTTCTAGGCAACAAAGAAGGTTCATGCAATTAAAATGGACAAAACCATCAGGAGAAGGACCCACATTCATCAGACATACCAAATACTTGAGGAGAAAAAGCCCAACCAGGTCCCATCAAAATGGCAGATGCTTCATCTGCAACCAAAGTGGTCATTTTGCAAGGGATTGTCCTCAGTCTAAAAGGTACAATAAGTCAATCCAACTCTTTGATCAAATAGTAGACCATGTAGTGATCTATCTCAACTGAGATGACAATCTTGAATCGGCCTTCTCCTTAGAAGAAGAACCAATGAAGAAGACTCTCTTTTCCATAGATGTGTTTGAAAAATTAAGTGATAAACATTTAAAAATATCCAAAGTTAAGAAAGAAGAGATCAATATCATTTCAAATACAGAAAATTTCTAGATTTCATAAGTACAGGAAAAATGTAACACCCTGATATTCGTACCAGCTATTGAATTCTGAATCTAGTGAGTTTTCTACATTTTTCTGCAATTGTAGGTCACCACGGGCAGCACCATGGGCAGCACCATAGGCGTCGTAGCTCAGACGGCCTGTGGGGTGACCCGTGGGAACCAAACAATGAGATTATGCCAAGCTGCCTTAGCCCGACAGGCGGTCACGATGGGCGTCACAGGTGTGATGGCCCATGGGAACCCGTCATCAGGATCCCCCAGTCGCTCCTCCCTTATCACCCCAGTTTCCCCAACAGGTTAGGCCACGGGCGTCGTTGGTACGATGACCCATGGGGGCAAGCCGTCGGATTGATCCAGGGATCCTTCCCCCTCTCCGCCTTTCCCTCAATGGGCAACCCCATGGGTGTCGCAGGCCGACGGGCTGTTATGGGCTCGATGCCAGTCGGGTAGCCCATGAGGCAGCCCTTTTTCCTGCAGTTTCTTATTTAAGTCCCTTGGGTATTTTAGTCATTACCCACCCTTTTAACTCCTAAATAATGTCGTTTTGACTATTTCAACTAGGGTTTTCACCCTCATTAGCCTAAGTCCCTTATAATTACTTCATTCTTTTCCCAAAAAGGAAAAAGTTCTTCTCCAAGATCCAAGTCTCAAGCTCCAAGTTCAAGCCTCCTAAGTATTTTCAATTCAAGTGGGTTATCTTCAATCAAGGTATGTGGGTAATCAACAATGGGTTCCTTCCATCCTTGTGCCCAAAACCTCAAATCCTACTTTGACTTCTATAAATCTTCAAATTAGGGTTTCTACCCAATTCTTATGGGTTTTGATATGTATTATCTCCTCATGATTTGACTATGAAATTTCTACTGAATTGCATGAATTTACATGGGATTTTACATGGAAATTCTTGTATCATGAACTGAAGTATAACCATGGCAATTTCTACATGCATGAGATTGATTTAAGCAAATTAGATTTGGATGGTATATTTTTCATGGATTTTCAAGCATGTGCATGCCTAGTTCCTATGTTCTATGAAAATATATGTACTAAGAAATTGAACTAGAGCCATGCAAAGTTTTACAAGTCATGAAGTATGCAAATTTCACAAGTTATGAAGTATTATGTAAGACAAGACACCCGATATTCCATTAATGATCATGATCGATTTCTAAACCAAATTTCATGAGTAGTATGACGGTACGGGGTATGAACAAGTTATGAATAAGTTATGAACAAGTTATGAACAAGTTATAAACAAGTTTGGCATAAGATATGTCACATGTATATGATCACATGTTATATGTTTTGGGAGTAGTATTTAGCACCGAGACACGAGAGTTAAGATAACCCAAGTCCAAAACTATGTTGCCACCGTAGGTTGCCCTCTGTGGCTTATTATGACAGGATCCTGGTATGACATGGTTCTAACTTTGGCCGGTTAGGACAACACTTTTCAGTTGGGGTACATGACACTAGACTCCATTTAGCTCAACATGGTTTATGTCGGTTAAAAGAAACTCCCACATGTTTCTTTTCAAGCTATGAAGTTATATAATTTTATACTATGAAACTAAAGCTTTACTTCATGTTTCATGTCTTATATCTTGATATTTATTCATGATTCCTTCTTTACGTAATAAGTTTACTCTTTAGCATATTGTAAACTATTTTCATCATGATTCATGCATCACTCACATACTCAGTACATCCTATAGTACTGACGCATATCTTGCACTGCATCCTTTGATGATGCAGATTCAGGTGTCCCTTTTTAGGCTCATGACTAGAGGTTCTAGGCCACTTTCCATCAGCTGTTGGTGAGTCCTCTTATATCGAGGACTAGTTATGTTCTCAAATAGTGTTAGCTATTTTATTTTCTATACTTTGAGTTAGGTAGGGTCTTGTCCTAGCAACTTTTTACGTCTTGAGTAGAGGATTTCCAGACATAGACAGATTTAGAGTCTTCTTCTAGATTTTATATCCCTGTTGACTTGAATATCCATGTATAAAATTCTTGATTTATCTATTATGCTTCCGCTTATCTTTTGTTATGCTTGAGAATGATATGACCAAGGGTTATCTTAGGGCACTTGTGGTCCCAAGACCTGTGTTACGTCTAGGGGCTAACCTCGAGGCATGACAAACTTGGTATCAGAGCCTCAAGTTCAAGAGTCTTAGGATGTCTGAAAGCCGCATCAGGAAGATTCTCTCTCATATGTGTGAAACGTGCCACACATATGAGAGAGAAGCTATGAGATGTCTTAGAAAACTTTACTTCCTTCATGATCGTATCGTGCCATAGAGCATAACCCTGATATTCCTCTAATCCTTACCCTGTACATTTCAAATTATGCCTCAATGTGCAATGCCTCACCGATAGGCTCAGAATGTCGCTCCTCCAGTTGCAGCCCCCAAGGTCACAAATGGGGAATTCAGTAACGCCATTCATTTGCTAGCCCAGACCTTGGCCGTTCAGGCCAATTAGCAGGATCCTTCCCCCATCAACCCTCAAGGTGGGGTAGCGGCCCGAGTTCGTGACTTTGTTCGTATGAACCTGCAAGAGTTTTGGGGTTCGAAGGTGAATGAAGATCCGCTAAATTTTATTGGTGAAGTGAAGAAAATATTTGAGATGATGTAAGTAATTGGAGTTGACTGTGTTGAGTTTGCATCCTATCAACTCAAGGATGAGGCTCATATCTAGTTCACGCAATGGAAGGAAGCTAGAGATAGGGATGAGGTCCATATGACTTGGGAGTGTTCTGAGAGTGCTTTCCTTGATCAGTTCTTTCTCCGAGAGTCGAGACAAGCAAAGACTGAGGAATTTGTGAACTTGAGACAGGAATCCATGACTATTCAGGAGTATAGTTTGAAGTTCACTTAGTTGTCTAGGTATGCCTCATATATGGTAGCAGACCCACATGATCAGATGAGCAAGTTTATCTATGGGGTTTCAAATTTGGTACAAAAGGAGTGTAGGTCTTCTATGCTGTAGAGTGATATGAACATTTCCAGACTTATGACCCATGCTCACCAGATTGAGGGATACAGGCTTAGAGAGATTGCTAGGGAGAATAAGAGGGCTAGATCGAAGGGATCAGGTTTTGGTCATCAGAGGTCCGATGGCGTACATTGCTCCTCATTCCAGAAGAAGTCATCAGGACCCATTCATTCTTCTGCTAGTGCTCCTACCCAGGACCAGAAGACTCATCATGATCATAGTGGTAGAGGGTCTGGTTCTTATTCACAGTCTCAGGGGAGTGTCACTAGAGGACCATCCCATCCCATTTGCAGCAAGTTTGGGAAGAATCACCCGGGAGAGTGTCGCGCGGGCTTGGGAGCGTGCTTTGAGTGTGGATAGGCTGGACACATGGTTAGAGATTGACCTTTATCTAAGAAGGGTCGGGGTGGTGGTAGGGCTAAGTCTGCTCCAGCAGCCCCAGGAGGTCGACCAGCCCAGCAGGGCACATCTTCTAGTTCTGGTGGTCAATGCCAGAACCGTCTTTATGTTATGTCCTCTCGTCCAGACTAGAAGGGTTCCCAGATGTTGTCACTGGTATGTTGAAAGTCTTCTCTTTTGGTGTGTATGTTTTATTGGACCCTGATGCCTCCTTATCTTTTGTGACCCCTTATATAGCATTCAAATACAAAGAATGTCCTGAATTGCCTTTAGAACCCTTTTGTGTTTCTACTCCTATTGGTGAGTCAGTCTTAGCCAAAAGAATATACAAAAATTACTCTATCTCGGTCCTTCATAGAGTCACTTCAGTGGATTTAGTAGAGTTGGCGATGACAGATTTTGATGTTATTCTTGGTATGGATTCGCTACATGCTTGTTATGCTTCTGTTGATTGTCGTACTCGGGTTGTCAGTTTCAAGTTCCTAAATGAACCCATTTTAGAATGGAAAGGTAGTCCTCCATCTCCAAAAGGTCGGTTCATATCTTATCTTAAAGATAGGAAGATGACTTCAAAGAGGTATGTTTACCACATAGTGTGGGTTAGTACACAGAGTCTGAAACCCCATCCCTTTGATCTATTTCCATTGTGAACAAATTCCCAGAAGTGTTTCTCGAGGATTTGCCCAGACTCCCTCCCAAGCGGGAGATCGAATTTGGGATGGATCTTCTTATAGATATGAATGCCATCTCTATTCCTCCCTATAGGATGGCTCCCGCTGAACTCAAAGAGTTAAAGGATCAGTTGAAGGATCTTCTCTATAAAAGGGTTTCATCAGGCCTAGCATTTCTCCATGGGGTGCTCCAATTTTATTTGTACGAAAGAAAGATGGTTCTCATAGAATGTGTATTGATTACCGTCAGTTGAAAAAGGTCACAATCAAGAATAAATATCCCATCCCTAGGATTGATGACTTGTTCAACCAGCGTCAGGGTGCTAGTTTCTTCTCCAAAATCGACCTTAGATCCGGTTATCATCAGCTTCATGTCAGAGAGTATGATATTCCAAAGACAACATTCAAAACTCGATATGGTCATTATGAATTTGTTGTGATGTCTTTTGGCCTAACGAATTCTCCTGCAGCTTTTCTGGATCCGATGAACAATGTGTTCAAGTAGTATTTGGATATGTTTGTGATTGTTTTCATTGATGATATCCTCATCTACTCTCGGAGTGAGGAGGAGCATGCAGACCATTTGAGAGTTGTGTTGCAAACTCTCAAGGACCGACAATTATTTGCTAAGTTTAGCAAATGTGAGTTTTGGATGCAGTCTCTTACTTTTCTGGGTCATATTATGACTAAAAATAGTATTCCAGTTGATTCCCAAAGGATTTAGGCGGTAACGAACTGGCCTAGACCCACTTCCCCATCTGATATTCAGAGCTTTTTGGGTTTGGCTGGCTACTACATGAGGTTTGTGGAGGGATTTTCTTTCATTGCTGCCCCTTTGACCCAATTGACTCAGAAAAAGGTAAAATTTTAGTGGTCTGACTTGTGTGAGAAGAACTTTCAGGAATTGAAGACTAGATTGACCACAACTCTAGTTTTAGCTCTACCCGAGGGCCTAGATGACTTTGTGGTGTATTGTGATGCTTCTAGGATTGGTTTGGTTTGTGTCTTGATGCAGCGTGGTAAGGTGATTGTGTAGGCCTCTAGACAGCTTAAGACTCATGAGAAAAACGACCCTACTCATGATCTTGAGTTGATAGTCGTGGTCTTTGCTTTGAAGATTTGGAGACATTACTTGTATGGGGTGCACGTGGATGTATTCTTCGATCAAAAGAGTCTTCAGTATGTGTTCATTCAGAAGGAATTGTATTTGCGACAAAGAAGATGGCTTGAGCTTCTTAAGGATTATGACATGAGTGTGCTTTACCATTCGGGTAAGGCCAATGTTGTGGCAGATGAACTTAGTAGATTATCGATGGGTAGTGTGTCTTCAGTCGAAGAAGGAAAGAAGGAACTGGTTAAGAAGGTTCATAGGCTATCTCGGTTGGGAGTTCGCCTTATGGACACGATGGAAGGTGGTGTTATTGTCCAAAATAGTGTTGAATCATCCTTAGTAGCAGAGGTGAAGGCAAAGCAATACAGGGATCCCATCATACTTCAGCTTAAGGGTGAAGTCCATAAGCAAAGGGTTGAGGTGTTCTCCTAAGGGGGAGATGGTGTACTTCGTTATCAGGGTCGACTATGTGTGCCCAATATAGATGGGTTGCGTCAGTAGATTTTGACTGAGGCTCATAGTTCCAGATATTCCATAAACCCTGGTGCCGCAAAGATGTACCGTGATCTATGGGAAGTCTTTTGGTGGAGTGGTATGAAGAGGGACATAGCCAGTTTTGTCGCTAAGTGTCCTAACTGTCAGCAAGTGAAGGAAGAGCACTAGCGACCAGGTGGCATGATTAAAGATATTGACCTTCCCACTTAGAAGTGGAAAGCGATCAATATGGACTTCATTACAGGTTGAGGGCATGTGTGATTGATTTTAAGGGATATTGGGATGATCACCTACCTCTTATCGAGTTTGACTACACCAACAACTTTCACTCTAGTATCCAGATGGCCCCTAATGAGGCACTCTATGGTCAGAGATGTAGATCTCCTATTGGTTGGTTCGAGGTATGTGAGGCAGCCTTGATTGGTCCAGATTTAGTTCATGAGACTATTGAGAAGGTTCATCTTGTTCAGGAGAGGTTGAAAACTGCTCAGAGTTAATAGAAATCATACGCGGATGTTAGGAGGAGGGAATTAGAATTTGAAGTTGTTCATTGGGTTTTTCTGAAAGTGTCACCCATGAAGGGTGTAATGAGATTTGGCAAGAAAGGGAAGCTCAGTCCCCATTTTGTAGGTCCTTATCAAATCTTGAGGAGAGTTGGTAGTGTTGCTTATGAGTTTGATTTGCCATCAGAGTTAGAAGCGGTTTATCCAGTTTTCCATATTTCCTTATTGAAGAAGTATGTTGGTGATCCGATCTTGATTGTTCCGTTAGAGGATATTAGTGTGAAGTATAGTCTCACCTATGAGGAGGTCCCCGTAGAAATCCTTGATCGTCAGATTCATAGGTTGAGGAACAAAGAAGTTGCTTCGGTGAAAGTTCTTTTGAGAAATCAGCTTGTTGAAGGAGCTACTTGGGAAGCAGA
Organism: Jaltomata sinuosa; assembly: GCA_003996215.1. Lineage (NCBI taxonomy): Eukaryota > Viridiplantae > Streptophyta > Magnoliopsida > Solanales > Solanaceae > Jaltomata > Jaltomata sinuosa. The sequence continues at coordinate 160,659 of QJPP01001836.1, read as the reverse complement.
ATCAACCATGAAAGCTAAGTACCCTTTTCTCTTTCATTCCAATTCTGTTCCAGCTTGAGGTAATAGTTTCATCCAAGGGTATGTTCCTCTGATTCTTTTCCATCAGTTTCCCTCATGATCCTAGCATGTATCCATGTTTTCCGAAGTTAGTTTTATTATGTTTTAAGTTGCAAGTTCAGTTTTCAGGCTTATCTTTCAGTTTTCATGTTTGGTTGCTTGGTTGGGCTGTTTCTTTTTGGTTTTCCTTAATTAAGTCTTCATTCGGGGATGAATGATGCCAAGGGGGAGATATTGTAACACCCCGCAATCCAAACCAACTATTGAATTCTAAATCCAGTGAGTTTTCTATATTTTTCTACAACTATAGGTTACCACGGGAAGTGCCACGGGTGTCGTAGCTCAGACGGCCCGTGGGGTGCCCCGTGGGAACCAAACAGTGAGATTGTACCAAGCTGCCTCAGCCCGATGGGCGGTCACGATGGGCGTCGCAGGTGCGATAACCTGTGGGAACCCACCGTCGGGATCCCCATGTCGCTCTTCCCCCATCACCCCTGTTTCCTTGACGGGTTAGGCCATGGTCTTCGTGGTTACGATAACCCGTGGGGCTAAGCCGTTGGATTAATCCAGGGATCCTTTCCCCTGTCTGCCTTTCCCTCGACGAGCAACCCCACGGGCATCGTAGGCGCGATGGTCGATGGGAGCTCATTGTCAGAATGGTCCAGCAGACCGCAACCAAGGTACCCCTGTCACCGCTTTGGCCGACGGGCCGTTATGAGCGCGACGCGCGTCGAGTAGCTTTTGAGGCGGACCTTTTTCCTACAGTTTCTTATTTAAGTCACTGGGGCATTTTAGTCATTACCCACCCTTTTAACTACTAAATGATGTCGTTTTGACTATTTCAAGTAGGATTTTTGCCCTCATTAGCCTAAGTACCTTCTAATTACTTCATTCTTCTCCCAAAAAGGAAAACGTTCTTCTCCAAGATCCAAGTCTCAAGATCAACGTTCAAGCCTCCTAAGTCTTCCCATTTCAAGTATGTTATCTTCAATCAAGATATGTGGGTAATTAACAATGGGTTCCTTCCACCCTTGTGCCCAAAACCCCAAATCCTACTTTGACTTCTATGAATCTTCAAATTAGGGTTTCTACCCAATTCTTATGGATTTTGATATATATTATCTCCTCATGATTTGACTATGAAATTTCTACTGAATTGCATAATTTTACGTGAGTTTTTACATGGAAATTCTTGTATCATGATTTGAAGTCTAACCATGGCAATTTCTACATGCATGAGATTGATTTAATCAAATTTGATTTGGATGGTATATTTTTCATGGATTTTCAAGCATGTGTCTCCCTAGTTCCTATGTTCTATAAAAATATATGTACTATAAAATTGAACTAGAGACATGCAAAGTTTTACAAGTCATGAAGTATGCAAATTTCACAAGTTATGAAGTATTATGTAAGACAAGACACTTGATGGTCCATTAATGCTCATGATCGATTTCTAAACCAAATTTCATGAGTAGTATGATGATACAGGGTATGAACAAGTTATGAACAAGTTATAAACAAGTTTGGAATCAAATATGTCACATGTATATGAGCACATGTTATATGTTTTTGGAGTAGTATTTAGCACCGAGAGACGAGGGTTCAGATAACCCAAGTCCAAAACTGCGTTGCCACCGTAAGTTGCCCTCTGTGGCTTATTATGACAGGATCCTGGTATGACATGGTTCTAACTTTTGCCGGTTAGGACAACTCTTTTCAGTGGGGTTACATGACACTGAACTGCATGTAGTTCAGCATAGTTTATGTCGGTTAAAAGAAACTCCCACATGTTTATTTTTAAGCTATGAAGTTATATAATTTTATACTATGAAACTAAAGCTTTACTTCATGTTTCATGTCGTATATCTTGTTATTTATTCATGATTCCTTCTTTACGTATTAAGTTTACTCTTAAGCATATTTTAAACTATTTTCATCATGATTCATGCATCACTCGCATACTCAGTACATCCTATAGTACTGACGCATATCTTGCGATGCATCCTTTGAAGATGCAGATTCAGGTGTCCCTTCTCAGACTCGTGGCTAGAGCTTCCAGGCCATTTTCCATCAGCTGTTGCTGAGTCCTCTTATATCGAGGACTAGTTATGTTCTCATATAGTGTTAGCTATTTTATTTTCCATACTCTGAGTTTGCTAGGGTCTTGTCCTAGCAACTCTTTATGTCTTGAGTAGAGGCTTTCCAGACATAGACAACATTAGAGTCTTCTTCTGGATTTTATATCCCTGTTTGACTTGAATATCTATGTATGAAATTCTGGATTTATCTATTATGCTTTTTCTTATCTTTTGTTATGCTTGAGAATGCTATGATTAAGAGTTACCTTGGGGCACTTATGGTCCCAAATCCCATGTTATGTCTAGGGGATAACCTTGGGGCATGACAAACTTTGTGTCAGAGCCTCAGGTTTAAGAGTCCTAGGATGTCTGAAAGTCATATCGAGTAAAGTCTCTTTCATGAGATGTCTTAGAAAACTTCACTTCCTTCATGATCGTATCATGCGATAGATCTTAACCCTAATATTCCTCTAATCCTTACCTTGTACATTTCATATTATGCCTCGATGTGCCATTCCTCAATGAGCTTCTCAGAATGCCGCTCATCCAGTTCCAGCCCCCAAGGTCACAAATGAGGAATTCCGGAATGCCATCCATTTTCTAGCCCAGACCTTGGTCGCTCAGGACAATCAGCAGGCTCCTGCCCCCATCCACCCTCAAGGTGGGGTAGCAGCCCGAGTTTGTGACTTTGTCCGTATGAACCTGCCAAAGTTTTGCGGTTCGAAGGTGAATGTGGATCCGCTAAATTTTAATGATGAAGTGAAGAAAATCTTTGAGGTGATGCAAGTAATTGGAGTTGACTGTGTTGAGTTGGCATCCTATCAACTCAAGGATATGGCTCATATCTAGTTCACGCAATGGAAGGAAGCTAGAGCTAGGGATGAGGTCCCTATGACTTGGGAGTGTTTTGAGAGAGCTTTTCTTGACCGGTTCTTTCCCCGAGAGTTTAGGCAAGTGAAGACTGAGGAATTTGTGAAGTTGAGATAGGAATCCATGACTGTTCAGAAGTACAGTTTAAAGTTCACTTAGTTGTCTAGGTATGCCCCAGCTATGTTAGCGTACCCACGTGATCAGATGAGCAAGTTTATCTATGGGGTTTCAGAATTGGTGAAAAAAGAGTGTAGGTATGCTATGCTGTTGAGTGATATGAACATTTCTAGACTCATGACCCATGCTTACCAGATTAAAAGAGATACAGGCTTAGGGAGATGCCTAGGGAGAACAAGAGGGCTAGAACCAAGGGATCAGGTTTTGGTCATCAGAGGTCTGGTGGCAGACATCGCTCTTCATTCCAGAAGAAGTCATTGGGACCCGTTCATTCTTCTACTAGTGCTCCTACCCAGGCCCAGAGGAGTCATCATGATCAAATTGGTAGAGGGTCTAGTTCTTATTCACAGTCTCAGGGGAGTGTAACTAGAGGACCGTCCCATCCCATTTGCAGCAAATGTGGGAAAATCACCTAGGAGAGTGTCACGCGGTCTCGTGAGAGTGCTTTGGGTGTGGACAGGCTGGACACATGGTTAGAGATTTCCCTTTAGCTAAGAAGGGCAGGGTGGTGGTAGGGTTCAGTCTGCTCTAGTAGCCCCAGGAGGTAAACCAGCCCAGCAGGGCATAACTTCTAGTTCTGGTGGTCAGCACCAGAACCGTCTTTATGCTATGTCCTCTTATCCGGACCAGGAGGGTTCCCCAGATGTTGTCACTGTTATATTGAAAGTCTTCTCTTTTGATGTGTATGCTTTGTTAGACCCCGGTGCCTCCTTATCATTTGTGACCCCTTATATAGCATCCAGATTCGAAGTATGTCCTGAATTGCTTTTAGAACCCTTTTGTGTTTCTAGTCCTGTTAGTGAGTCAGTCTTAGACAAAAGAATCTACCAAAATTACTCTATCTCGGTCCTTCATAGAGTCACTTTAGCGGATTTAGTAGAGTTAGCGATGATAGATTTTGATCTTATTCTTGGTATGGATTGGATACATGCTTGTTATGCTTCTGTTGATTATCGTACTCGGGTTGTCAGTTTCAAATTCCCAAGTGAACCCATTTAAAATGGCAAGGTAGTCCTCTATCCTCAAAAGACCGATTCATATCTTATCTTAAGGCTAGAAAGATGATTTCAAAGGGGTATGTTTACCACATAGTGCGGGTTAGGGACAAAAATTCTGAAACCCCATTACTTCGATTTGTTTCTGTTGTGAATGAATTCCTAAAAGTGTTTCTCGAGGATTTACCTGGACTTTCTCCCGAGTGGGAGATCGACTTTGGGATCGATCTTCTTCCTGATATGAATCCCATCTCTATTCCTCCCTATAGGATGGCTCCCGCTAAATTCAAAGAGTTAAAGGAGCAGTTGAAGGACCTTCTCGATAAGAGTTTCATCAGGCCTAGCATTTGTCCATGGGGTTCTCCAGTTTTATTTTTTTGGAAGAAAGATGGTTCTCTTAGAATGTGTATTGACTACCGTCAGTTGAACAAGGTCACAATCAAGAATAAATATCCCATTCCTAGGATTGATGACTTGTTCGACCAGCTTCAGGGTGCTAGTTTCTTCTCAAAAATTGACCTTAGATCCGGTTATCATCAGCTTCGTGTCAGAGAGTGATATTTTGAAGACAGCCTTAAGAACTCGATATGGTCATCATGAATTTATTAGGATGTATTTTGGTCTAACGAATTCTCCTGCAACTTTTATAGATCTAATGAACCATGTGTTTGTGGGGATTGATGATATCCTCATCTACTCTCGGAGTGAGGAGGAGCATGCGGACCATTTGAGAGTTGTGTTGCAAACTCTCAAGGACCGACAATTATTTGCTAAGTTTAGCAAATATGATTTTTGGATGCAGTCTGTTGCTTTTCTGGGTCATATTGTGACTAAAGACAGTATTCAGGTTGATTCCCGAAAGATTAAGGCGGTAAAGAACTGGCCTAGACCCACTTCCCCGTCTGATATTCAGAGATTTTTTGGTTTGGCTGGCTACTATAGGAGGTTTGTAGAGGTATTTTCTTCCATTGCTTCCCCTTTGACCCGATTGACTCAGAAGAAAGTAAAATTTTAGTGGTCTGATTTGTGTGAGAAGAACTTTCAGGAATTGAAGACTAGATTGACCATAACTCCATTGTTAGCTCTACCCGAGGGCCTAAATGACTTTTTGATGTATTGTGATGCTTTTAGGATTGGTTTGGATTGTGTCTTGATGCAGCGTGGTAAGGTTATTGCATATGCCTCTATACAGCTTAAGACTCATGAGAAGAACTACCCTACTCATGATCTTGAGTGGGCAGTCGTGGTCTTTGCTTTGAAGATTTTGAGACATTCCTTGTATGGGGTGCACGTGGATGTTATCACCGATCATAATAGTCTTCAGTATGTGTTCACTCAGAAGGAATTGAATTTGCGACAAAGAAGATGGATTGAGCTTCTAAGGATTATGACATAAGTGTGCTTTACCATCCGCGTAAGGCAAATGTTGTGGCAGATGCACTTAGTAGATTGTCGATGGGTAGTGTGTCTTTAGTGAAAGAAGGAACTTGTTAAGGAGGTTCATACGCTAGCTTGGTTAGGAGTTCACCTTATGGACTCGACGGAAGGTGGTGTTATTGTCCAAAATGGTGCTGAATCATCCTACGTAAAGTCAAAGCAAGACAAGGATCCCATCTTACTTCAGCTTAAGGGTGTAGTCCATCAGCAAAGGGTTGAGGTGTTCTCCCAAGGGGAAGAATGGTGTACTTCATTATCAGGGTCAACTATGTGTGCCTGATGTAGATGGGTTGCGTCAGCAGATTTTGACTAAGACTCATAGTTCTAGATATTCCATTCACCCCGGTGCCGCAAAGATGTACCGTGATCTACGAGAAGTCTTTTGGTGGAGTGGTATGAAGAGAGACATAGCCAATTTTATGGTTAAGTGTCCCAACTGTCAGCAAGTGAAAGTAGAGCACTAGCGACTGGGTGGCATGATTCAATATATTGACCTTCCCACTTAGAAGTGGGAAGCGATCAACATAGACTTCATTACAAGTTTGCCTCGTACTTGAAGGCACTATGATTCCATTTGGGTGATTGTCGATCAGATGACTAAATCATCTCATTTCTTGGCTGTTAAGGCTATGGATTCAGCAGACAATTACGCCAGACACTACATCCGGGAGATAGTCCGATTTCATGGTGTTCTATTGTCTATCATTTCAGATAGAGGTCCTCAATTCACTTTCCAATTTTGGAGATCGTTTAAGAAGGGTCTTGGTACTCAGGTGAAGCTTAGAATAACTTTTCACCATCAAACAGATGTCCAGGTAGAGCGTACTATTCAAACTTTGGAGGATATGTTGAGGGCATGTGTGATTGATTTTAAGGGAAATTGGGATGATCACCTACCTCTTATCGAGTTTGCCTACAACAACAACTTTCACTCTAGCATCTAGATGGCCCCTTATGAGGCACTCTATGATCGAAGATGTAGATCTCCTATTGGTTGGTTCGAGGTAGGTGAGGCAGCCTTGATTGGTCTAAATTCAGTTCATGAGACTATGGAGAAGGTTCAGCTTTTTCGGGAGAGGTTGAAGACTGCTCAAAGTTGACAGATATCATACGCGGATGTTAGGAGGAGGGAATTAGAATTTGAAGTTGATGATTGGGTTTTTCTGAAAGTGTCACCCATGAAGGGTGCAATGAGATTTGGTAAGAAAGGGAAGCTCAGTCCCTATTTTGTAGGTCCTTATCGGATCTTGAGGAGAGTTAGTAGTGTTTCTTATGAGTTGGATTTGCCATCAGAGTTAGAAGCGGTTCATCCAGTTTTCCATGTTTCCTCGTTGTAAAAGTATGTTGGCGATCCGACCTTGATTGTTCCATTAGAGGATATAGGTGTGAAGGATAGTCTCACCTTTGAGGAGGTCCCTGTAGAAATTGTTGATCATCATATTCAGTGGTTGAGGAACAAAAAAGTTGCTTCGGTGAAAGTTCTTTAGAGAAACCAGCTTGTTTAAGGAGCTACTTGGGAAGAAGAATCAGCAATGAAAGCCAAGTACCCTCATCTCTTTCCTTCTGATTATGTTCCAGCTTGAGGTAATAGTTTCATCCAAGGGTATGTTCCTCCAATTCTTTTCCATCAGTTCTCCTCATAATCCTAGCATGTATCCATGTTTACCGAAGTTAGTTTTATTATGTTTTAAGTTGCAAGCTCAGTTTTCATGCTTATCCTTTGGTTTTTATGTTTGATTGCTTGGTTGGGCTATTTCTTTCTGGTTTTCTTTACTTAAGTCTTCATTCAAGGATGAATGATCCCAAGGGGGAGATATTGTAATACCCCACAATCCAAACTAGCTATTGAATTCTGAATCCAGTGAGTTTTCTGCATTTTTCTGCAACTGTAGGTCACCACGGGCAGTGCCACGGGCATCGTAGATCAGATGGCTCGTGGAGTACCCCATGGTAACCAAACAATGAGATTGTGACAAGCTGCCTTAGCCCGACGAGCGGTCACAATGGGCGGTGCAGGTGCGACGGCCTGTGGGAACCCACCGTCGGGATCCCCCAGCTGCTCCTCTCCCATCACCCCAGTTTCCCTGACGGGTTAAGCCGCGGGCATCGTGGGTACGATAACCCCTGGAGGCAAGCCATTGGATTTATCCAGGGATCTTTCCCCATGTCCACCTTTCCCTCGACTAGAAATCCCGAGGGCGTCACAGGCGTGATAGGCCGTTTGTCATAAGAATAGTCCAGCAGACCTCAACCAAGTTACCCCTGCCCGACCCTTTGGTCGATGGGCCATCATGGGTGCGATGCTTGTCGGGTGGCCCGTGAGGCGGCCCTTATTCGTGCAGTTTCTTATTTAAGTCCTTGGGGCATTTTAGTCAGTACCCACACTTTAAACTCCTAAATGATGTTGCTTTGACTATTTCAAGTAGGGTTTTCACCCTCATTAGCCTAAGTACCTTCTCATTACTTCATTTTTCTCCCAAAAAGGAAAAAGTTCTTCTCCAAGCTCCAAGTTCAAGCCTCCTAAGTCTTTTCAATTCAAGTGGGTTACCTTCAATCAAGATATGTGGGTAATCAACAATGGGTTCTTTCCACCCTTGTGCCCAAAACCCCAAATCCTACTTTGACTTCTATGAATCTTCAAATTAGGGTTTCTACCCAATTCTTATGGGTTTGATATATATTCTCTCCTCATGATTTGACTATGAAATTTCTACTGAATTGCATGATTTTACATGGGTTTTTTAATGAAAATTCTCTTATCATGATTTGAAGTCTAACCATGGAAATTTCTACATGCATGAGATTGATTTAAGAAAATTGGATTTGGATGGTATGTTTTCATAGATTTTCAAGAATATGCATGCCTAGTTCCTATGTTCTACGAAAATAAATGTACTTTGAAATTGAACTAGAGCCATGAAAAGTTTTACAATTCATGAAGTATGCAAATTTCAGAAGTTATGAAGTATTATGTAAGACAAGACACCCGATGTTCCATCAATGCTCATGAATCGATTTCTAAACCAAATTTTATGAGTAGTATGACGATTCGGGGTATGAATAAGTTATGAACAAGTTATGAACAAGATATGAAAAAGTTTGGCATAAGATATGTCACATGTATATGAGCACATGTTATATGTTTTGGGTGTAGTATTTAGCACCGAGAGACGAGGGTTCAGATAACCCAAGTCCAAAACTACATTGCCATCGTAGGTTTCCCTCTTTGGCTTATTATGACAAGATCCTGGTATGACATGGTTCTAACTTTGGCCGGTTATGATAGCTCTTTTCAATGGGGGTACATGACACTGGACTCCATGTAGCTCAGCATGGTTTATGTCGGTTAAAAGAAACTCCCACATGTTTATTTTCAAGTTATGAAGTTATATGATTTTATACTATAAAACTAAAGCTTTACTTCATGTTTCATGTCTTATATCTTGATATTTATTCATGATTCCTTCTTTACATAGAGGATTTCCAGACATAGACAGCTTTAGAGTCTTCTTTTTTGATTTTATATCCCTGTTTGACTTGAATATCCATGTATGAAATTCTGGATTTATCTATTATTCTTCCGCTTATCTTTTGTTATTCTTGAGAATGCTATGACCAAGGGTTAGCTTGGGGCACTTGTGGTCCCAAGTCCTGTGTTACATCAAGGGGGTAACCTCGGGGCATGACAAAGAAGATATTAATATCATTTCAGGTACATAGGCCCCTCATGTCCAGCTGATTATCTATCCATTCAAATGGTACATGCCAGTCTATGTTATTGCTTTCATATACACTGGTGTGCAGCTTCTTCTATGCTTAACACAATTGTTCTCCCTGAATATCAATGGATTCCCCATACTAAAAAGTTTGACACTACATCAAAAGGAATTCTAACTACCAGGGTTATCACGAAGTGTCTAATCATGATTGACTTCTTCCAAGAATTGTAGTTTAGAACTAAACTACTTGGTTTTGATATTTCAGGAAAGGTCCTCGTCATTGGGTTTGATATCTATAAATAACTCAAGAATCAACAGAAGAATAATACCCATGGAATAGCTTTTAGAAAGCAGTTTAGGCCATATTCAACAATCTCAAGGTGATTCCAGCTCACCGATGAGGAGCAGATCATTGAAAAGCCAGCTAAGCATATCTTCATGCTTAACACACAAATAATGATTCCATTTGGAATAGAGAATTATCCATCGACATTATTCGAACAATATGTAAACCCATTTTATCCATCTATCCATATTGAAAGAAGGACTTTATGCGAGTGAAAATTTTTCAAGAAATATGGAGGATCCATCTTGGATCCATTCGGAGTCCACCCAGAGTATCCATTCTGCCATATGTTCATACTACTGAACAACAACCATCCTCAAAAACTCCTATGGTTATTCTAGTTTTTGTTATTGCTTAAATAAAAGATCAAACAAGCAGCACATGAGTACCCACCTCTATACGAAGTTGCCAGAGAATAAGTAACTCAAGCCATCACAAAGATATGATTAAATATTCCATCTCAAAAATAGAAACATGATGCACCAGGTCCATCCAATAATTAGTTCACAAGATCACTGAAAAGAAGCCTACAAAACAAGAAGCGCTTGAAAGAAAAACATGGAACTGGCTGGTTTATGGAGGAAGGATACACAAGTCTACCATTAACACCTTCCTACACTACACCATCAGATGATGTTTGATGAAATATGCAAGATAGTTGCCATCTATATGTGCAAGATAATTACCCCTACAAATCACCTACACTAGTTTCTTACCCACATCAAGACAAATCCTCTTAGTAGCAAATCCACCTACTTTCCAAATACCGAAACACCAACTTATAACTCGCTTACCCACCTGCTTACAAGTTGCCTACACACCAACTTACAATATGCTTATCCACCTACTTATAAGATGCCTACAAACCAGCTTACAACCTTCTTATCCACCTGCTTATGAGTTGCCTACACACCAGCTTGAAAGTTGCTTATCCACCTACTTGTAGCAAAGAAGACAAAAGTGGATCCTATTTTCACATACCATCACACGTTTCCATATGCTTTGTCATAGTTAGTTTTTAGTGTCTTTTGTTTTATTAGGCTCCGTCACATGCTTGTGGAGCCTATATTGAATAAATTGTCATGTATTTAATTTTATTGGGATGGAATAGTGTGCCCAAATAGGGATTTACTACTTTTGGATTGGATAAGGCTTTACTATTTTTAGAATTGTACGCCATGTAAGATAAGGTTTTTTTATTTTTAGCAGATATTCTTGTAATGTACTTTGTTTCCTACCTCAATATAAAGGAAGTTAGGTAGTAGTTATTAGGTAGAACTTAGCAATTAGAATTCAGCCATTATAGTTTAACAATCAATTAAATCCCCCTGTAAATTTGTGATAGGAATAAAAAATTTACCTTTTAGATTTCTCTTGTTCTTCTCTTTGAAGGGATAGAAAGGCTGATCCTAGTTTTAGTATAGGGTCCAGAAAAATTTGTTAAGTTCACTTGTTACAAGTACAATGGTTAACTTTCTATAAGCAAACTTGTAACAAGTAAAATAGTTATAGTATAATGATTTTCTGAGTTTCTAACTTAACTTACAATAGCATGTAAATTTGTTAGTAGAGTGGGATTTTTCCTGAGTTGGGGAACTTTGGCCTAGGAGTGCCGCCAACATATTTTTTGTATGGAAATGTTGTACTACTATGATCTAAATTACTGCTTGAATGAGTTTGGCAAGCCATCCTTTGGGATTGAGAAGCTGACTTTGCGAAAAACTGTCCTTTGAAATGAGAAGCCTAGTCTATTAGATAACTATACAATTTCTATTGTGCTTGCAATCTCGTTACACTTGCTTGAGATTCCTATTGCGATTTTTAAATATGGTTAGCTTTCTAGGTGTCATTGGTACCCTTATATTGTAACATTCCAAAATTTAAACCAACAAACAAACTCAGATCCCAAAACCTTCCCTGCAATTATTAGTCCCGACAGGTAGCCACCATGGGTGTCGGTGTCCCAATGGCCCATGTGGTGTATCGTGAGAGATGACAAGTAGCTGCCAAGTAGCCCCTTCCAGCTGATAGGCAGCCATGATGGGCATCGTGGATGCAACATCCCATCAGAGACAGCGTCAGAGTGGTCCAGTAGAGTTTCCTTCTGACTACCTTTCCCTGATGGGCCATATCACGGGCGTCATGGCTACGACGGCCCATAAGACCACGTTGTCAGAACCCTCCAGCGCCCCAGAATTTTAGAACCTTCCTCAGATGCCTTGGCTGATAGTCTGTCGTAGGTACGATGCCCGTCGGGTAGCCCATGAGGCAGGATTTTTCTGCAACTTTAATTTTAAGTCTCAGGGGTATTTTTGTAATTACTCACCCTTTTAACTCTAAAGTGAGGTCATTTTGACCATTTTTAATAGAGTTTTATTCCCTAATAGACTAAGCTATTCTCATTCTAAGTCATTCTATTCTAAAAGAAGAAAGAGTTCCTCTTCTCCAATTCTCAAGCTCCAAGTAAGAACCTCCATAAGCCTCCATTATTTTAAATCTAGCATAGAAAGCTTCAATTAAGGTGGGTGGGCATTCAATAAGGGATTCCTTTCACCCTTATGCCCAAAATTCTCATGTTTTACTTTGATTCATGAATTTATAAAATTGGGGTTTTTACCCAAATTGGGGAAAAGTTATGAGTTTTGTTTTAAAGTCTCAATTCATGATTTCCCATTGATTACCCATGTTTTAATTGAAATTCCTTAAGTGTTTCCAAAAGCTCGTGCATATAGAAGGATTTCTAGTATGATTTCATTGAATTGCATGTTTTCAAGTGAAATTTGGCATGTTTAGATAACATGGCCTCAATAATATGAAATTGCATGCCTAATTCTTCAAGTTATAAATTTAGAAAGAAAAGTATATTTTGAATTATAGCTATGCTAAGTTTTTAAGGATTTTGAAGTATGCGTTATACGACATTAGATATGTCTCTATGTTTATGAGAGGTTTGACATCTACATATGTCTACCTAAGTTATGCGAATTGCATGGTATCAGATATACCCTTATTCTTTTCTAACATATTTGGAATCAGATATGTCACAAGTATAAGTTGAGCTATTAGTATCTTTGGGAGTAGTATTGAGCACCGAGTTGGATTGGGTGAGCGTACCCCTAGTATATCCTAGTACTATGTGCCACCATAGGTTTTTTAAGTCCCCTCTATGGGCATCAGACATTGTGATCACACTATTTATGCCTTTATACCCTGGTAAGGTATATTGGTCCTTTCGATGGGGTAGATACATTGGATTCCATGTAGCTCACATGGTCTACATCAATTAGAGAACCTCCCACAGAAACAGTTTTAGTTATTTAAATGCATTGACTCTTTATTTTCAGATTTCAGAAGTTCTATTATTACTTATGGTTTTCAAGTATATTTTTTCTATGATATTGCATTGAGTCTTTTGCATTCCATCTTTCACAATCATACCATGATTTCAGTTTTAAAGTATGTACAACATGTTTACTTCAGATTTCACATATCTCACATACTCAGTATTCCTATAGTACTGACGCATATCTTGTGCTGCATCCTTTTGATAATGCAGATTCAGGTTCGAGTCCTCAGATTCATGGCTAGAAGGTAGCCGGTGTCCTAACTTTGAGTAGTGAGTCTTCATACTTTGAGGACTAGTATCAGTTATCTATCTTTATGGTTCCTATTTAGTATTTGGAGATAGCTGGGGGCTTGTCCCAACAACTCATTATTCATTTTAGAGGCTTTCAGACATAGTACAGATGTTGTATTTGGGTTTCAGATTCTGTTATGTTATGTTGAGCTGTTGATGACTCAGTCTATTTATCTCTTCAGTTTGATGCATCTGTTAAGTTTATCTATGTTTATTTAAGTCATGCTTTAGCCAAGGATTAACTCAGGGAACTTGTGGTCCTGGGTCCCGTGTTACATCAAGGGAGTAGCCTCAGGGCGTGACAAATTTTTTATCAGAGCCAGGTTCAAGAGTCCTAGGGTGTCTGAAATCTGCATCAAGTAGAATCCCTTTCATGTGTGTGAAGCGCACCACACTTATCGAAGAGAAGCTATAAGGTGTCTTAGGAAAAACTTCTCTTTTTCTTGATCAATATCATGCGATAGAGTTTAACTCTAGTAACCGTCTAATCCGTTCTTTCTGCATTTCAGATTATTCCTCCTTGCCACACTATGCCTCGCCGGGCTAATGCCCGAAATGCTAACCCTCTGATTCCAGACCCTGAGGTCACAAATGTAGAGTTTAAGAATGTTATTCATATGATAGCCCAGACTATGACCGCCCATGCAAATCAGTAGGCTCACATCCCTGTCCACCGTCAAGGTGGAATAGTGGCTCGAGTTCGAGATTTCATTCGCATAAACCCACCTAAGTTCTGGGGTTCAAAAGTTAGTGAGAATCCACAAAATTTCTTGGATGAGGTAAAGAAGATCTTTTGGGTAATTCAAGTTGTTGGTGTAGAGGGTGGTGCGCTAGCCTCCTATTAACTCAAGGACGTAGCTTATATTTTGTTTACTCAATGGAAAGATGCTAGGGCTAGAGATGTGGTCCCTATGACTTGGGAATGTTTTGAGAAGGCTTTCCTTGACCGGTTCTTTTCGAGGTAATTGAGGAAATCTAAGGTAGAAGAATTTGTGAATTTGAGGCAAGGTTCCATGACAGTTCTAGAGTACGGGTTAAAGTTCACCCAGCTTTCTAGGTATGTTGCTTCCATGGTGGCTGACCCATGGGATGAGATGAGTAAGTATGTTTATAGAGTATCAGATTTGGTAAAAAAGGAGGTGTAGTTCCATGATGCTTTTGGGTGACATGGATATTTTCCGACTTATGACTCATTCCCAACAGATTGAGCGAGACAAATTAAGGGAGATGGCAAGGGAGAACAAAAGGGTTAAGTCACAGAGTTCAGGTTTTGGCCATCATAGGTCCGGAGGTGGACATCACTCTTTGTTTCAGAAGAAATCATCAGGACTCGTTCATTCTTCAGCTAGTGCACCTACCCAGGCCCCCAGGCCCCATCATGATCAGACTGATATAGGATCTGGTTCCTATTTGTAGGAGAGTGTTGCAAAGGGTACTCCTTACCCTTCTTGCAACAAGTTTGGTAGAAGCCACCCTGGTGAGTTTTTGGCTGGTAGAGAGAGATGTTTCGGATGTAGTCAAGTTCGACACAAGATTAAGGATTTCCCTTCAGCTAAGAAGGGGCAGGGAGGTAGTAGGACTCAGTCTGTTCCAGTAGCCCCAGGAGGTAGACCAGCCTAGTAGGGCATTGCTTTTAGTTCTGGTGGTGGTCCACGCCAGAACCGCCTTTATGCCATGTCTTCTTGCTAGGACCAGGAGAGCTCCTCGGACATTATTACTAGTATGTTAAAAATCTTCTCCTTTGATGTGTATTCTTTATTAGACCCTGGTGCCTCCTTATCTTTTGTGACTCCTTATGTGTCTTGCAAGTTCAAAATTTGTCCTTAACATCTTTTAGAACTTTTTTGTGTTTCTACTCATGTTTGTGAGTCAGTCCTAGCCAAAAGAATCTACAAAAATTTTGCTATCTAAGTCCTTCATAGAGTCACTTCAACAGATCTAGTAGAGTTAGAGATGATTAATTTTGATGTTATTCTTGGTATGGATTAGTTGTATGCATGTTATGCCTCGGTTGATTGTCGTACTCGAGTGGTTAGTTTCAAGTTCCCAAATAAACCTGTCTTTGAGTGGCAAGGTAGTCCTTCATCCTCGAAGGGTCATTTCATATTTATCTTAAGGATAGGAAGATAATTTCTAAGGGATATGTCTATCATATAGTTCCGATTATGGACACGGAGTTCAAAAACCCATCTCTCCAGTCAGTTTCTGTTGTGAATGTGTTTCCAGAAGTGTTTCTCGAAGATTTTCCCAGAGTTCCTCCTGTGTGGGAGATCGACTTTGGAATATATCTTCTTCCAGATATGCATCCTATCTCTATTCCTCCCTATAGGATGGCTCCCACGGAGCTTAAGGAATTGAAGGACCAGTTGAAAGACCTCCTTGATAAGGGTTTTATTCGACCCAGCATCTCTCCATGGGGTTCTCCAGTCGTATTCGTGCGATAAAAATATGGTTCCCTCAAAATGTGTATCGACTACCGTCAGTTGAACAAGGCCACAATCAAGAATAAGTATCCCATTCCTAGGATTAATGACTTGTTCGATCAGCTTCAGGGTGACAGTTACTTCTCAAAGATTGACCTTAGATCCAGTTATCATTAGCTTCGTGTTCAAGAGTGTGATATTCCAAAGACAACCTTCAAAACTCTGTATGGTTATTATGAATTTGTGGTTATGTCTTTTGGAATAATGAATGCTCTTGTAACCATGTGTTCAAGTAGTATTTAGATATGTTTGTGATTGTGTTCATTGATGATATCCTTATCTATTCTCGAAGTAAGGAGGAGCATGCGGACTATTTGATAGTGGTGTTGCAAACTCTCAAGGGTCGACAATTATTTGCTATAAGTTTAGCAAGTGTGAGTTTTTGGATGCAGTCTGTTGCTTTTCTAGATCATATTGTAACTAGAGATGGTATTCGAGTTGATTCTCAAAATATTGAGGCAGTAAAGAACTGGCCTAGACCCATTTTCCTATCTGATATTAGGAGTTTTTTGGGTTTGGCTGGTTACGACAGGAGATTTGTGGAAGGTTTTTCTTCCATTGCCTTCCATTGCTTCCCCATTTACTCGGTTGACTCAGAAGAAGGTTAAATTTTAGTGGTCTTATCTATGTGAGAAGAACTTTAAGGAATTGAAGACTAGATTGACTATAACTCTGATCCAGTGTTGACTCTACCCGAGGGCCTAGATGATTTTATTGTGTATTGTGATGCTTCTAGGATTGGTTTGGGTTGTGTGTTGATGCAGCATGGCAAGGTGATTGCTTTTTCTTCGAGATTACTTAAGATTCATGAGAAGAACTACCCTACTCATGATCTTGAGTTAGTGTCCATGGTTTTTTCTTTGAAGATTTGGAGACACTACTTGTATGGCACTCACGTGAATGTTTTCATCGATCATAAGAGTCTTCAGTATGTGTTCACACAAAAGGAATTGATTTTTTGTCAAAGGAGATGGCTTGAACTTATTAAGTATTATGATATGAGTGTGCTTTACCATCTGGGTGAGGCCAATGTTGTGGAGGATGCACTTAGTAGATTGTCTATGGGTAGTATGTCTTTGGTTGAGGACGGTAAAAAGGAGTTGGCCAAGGATGTTCATCAACTTGCTCGATTAGGAGTTTGCCTTATGAATTCAACAGAAGGTAGTTTTATTATTTAGAATGGTTCCGAATCATCTTTGGTAGGTAAAGTGAAAGAGAAGCAAGACAATGATCCTATTTTGCACAAGCTGAAGGGTGTAGTCCATCAGCAAAGGGTAGAGGTTTTCTCCCAAGGGGGAGATGGTGTGCTTTGATATCAGGGTCGATTGTGTGTTCCTAACATAGATGGGTTGAGATAATGGATTTTGATGAAGGCTTATAGCTCCAGGTATTCTATTCACCTAGGTTCCACTAAGATGTACCGTGACTTACGGGAAGTCTATTGGTGGAATGGCATGAAGAGGGACATAGCAGGTTTTGTGGCTAATCGTCCCAACTGTCAAAAAGTGAAGGTAGAGCATCAGCGACCGAGTGGTATAACTCGGTATATTTACCTTCCTACTTGGAAGTGGGAAGCGATTATGGACTTTATTACAGGTTTTCCTCATAACCGAAGACAACATGATTCTATTTGGGTGATGGTCAATCGGATGACTAAGTCATCCCACTTCTTGGTTGTTAAGAATACGGATTCAGTAGGAGATTATGCCAGACTCTATATTCGGGACATATTTAGATTGCATGGTTTTCCATTGTATATCATTTCAGATAGGGGTACTCAGTTTACATCTCAGTTTTGGAAGTCATTTAACAAAGGTCTTGATCCTCAGGTTCAGCTTATCACAACTTTTTACCCACAGACGGATGGCCAGACAGAGCATACTACTCAGACATTGGAGGATATGTTGAGAGCTTATGTGATTGATTTCAAAGGTAAATAGGATGATCACTTACCTCTTATTGAGTTTTCCTACAATAACATCTTCCATTCTAGCATCCAGATGGCTCCTTATGAGGCACTTTATGGGCGGAGGTGTAGATCTCCGATTATTTAGTTTGAGGTAGGTGAGGAAGCTTTTATTGGTCCAAATTTGGTTCATGAGACTATGGAGAAGGTTCATATTATTAGGGAGAGGTTGAAGACCTCTCAGAGTCATCATAAATCGTATGCGAATGTGAGGAGAAGAGAGTTGGAGTTTGAGGTTGATGATTGGGTATTTTTGAAAGTGTCATACATGAAGGGTGTGATAAGATTTGGTAAGAAAGGGAAACTTAGTCCCCGTTATTAAGGTCCTAATCGGATTCCGAGGAGAGTTGGTAGTGTTGCTTGTCAGTTGGATTTGCCATCAGATCTAGAAGCGATTCATCCCATTTTCTATGTTTCTTTGTTGAAGAAGTGTGTTGGTGATCCGACCTTGACTGTTCCCTTGGAAGATATGGGTGTGAAGGATAGCCTTACTTATGAGAAAGTTCCCATGGAGATTCTTGATCATCAAATTCGGAGGTTGAGAAACAAAGAAGTCACTTCGGTAAAGGTCCATTGGAGAAATCAGCTAGTTGAGGGAGCTACTTGGGAAGCAGAAGAAGCCATGAAAGCCAAGTACCCTCATCTCTTTCCTTCTGATCCAGTTTCAGCTTGAGATATTAGTTTCCTCCTTAGTTTGTCCCTCCGACTCTTTTCTGCCAGTTTTCCCCCTGATCCTAGCATGCATTCATGTTTTCCGAAGTTAGTTCAGTCATGTTTTAAAGTTACCAGCTCAGTTTTCATGCTTGTTCTTCAGTTTTCATGTTTTGTTGCTTGGTTGTGCTGTTTTCCTCCCTAGTTTCCCTTGATTAGTATTCATTCGAGTACGAATGTTCCCAAGGGGGAGATATTGTAACACCCTAAAATTTAAATCGGCAAACAAACTCAGAACCCAAAACCTTCTTTGCAACTATTGGTCCCGATGGGCAGCCGCCACGGGAGTCACTATCCTGACGTCCCATGGGGTGCACCCTGGGAGATGACCAGTATCTGTCGAGCAACCCCTTCCATCCAACAGCCGGCCACAATAGGCGTCATGGATGTGACTTCCTATCAGAGCCAGCATCGGAGTGGTCCAGTGGAGTTTCCCTCTAACTCCCTTTCCCCGAAGGGACACACCACGGGCGTCAGGGCTATGATGGCCCATGGGACCACATCTTCAGAACCCTTCAGCGCCCCAGAATTTCAGACCCTCTCTCAGATGCCTTGGCCGATGGGCCATCGTGGGTATGAAGCCTGTTGGGTAACCCCTGAGGTGGGATTTTTCTGCAGCTTTAATTTTAAGTCTCAGAGGTATTTTTGTAATTACCCAAACTTTTAACTCTTAAGTGAGGTTGTTTTGATCATTTTAGTAGGGTTTTATTCCCTAACAACGTAAGGTCTTCTCATTCTAAGTCATTCTATTCCAAAAGAAGAAAAAGTTCCTCTTCTCCAAGTCTCAAGCTCCAAGCAAGAACTTCCATCTTTAAGCCTCCATTCTTTTCAATCTAGCATATAAAGCTTCAATTCAAGTATGTGGGCATTCAATAAGGGATTCCTTTCATTCTAATGCCAAAAATTCTCAAGTTTTATTTTGATTTATGAATTTATGAAATTAGGGTTATTACCCAAATTGGGGAAAAGTTATGGGTTTTGTTTTAAAGTATTAATTCATGATTTCCCATTGATTACTCATGTTTTAATTGATATTCCTTAAGTGTTTTCAAAATCCCTTGCATAAAGAAGGATTTCTAGTATGATTTCATTGAATTGCATGTTTTCAAGTGAAATTTGGAATGGTTAGATAACATGGCCTCAGTATTATGAAATTGCATGCCTAATTCTTCAAGTTATGAATTTAGAAAGAAAAGTATGTCCTGAATGATGGCTATGCTACGTTTTTAAGGATTTTAAAGTATGTGTTATATGACATTAGATATGTCTCTATGTTTATGAGAGATTTGGCATCTAGATATGTCTACGTGAGTTATGCGAATTGCATGATATCATATATACACTTATACTTTTCAAACAGATTTGGCCTCAGATATGTCACAAGTATAAGTTGAGCTATATGTATGTTTGGGAGTAGTATTGAGCACCGAGTTGGATTGGGTGAGCGTACCCTTTGTATATCCCAGAACTATGTGCCACCGTAGGTTCTTTAAGTCCCCTCTGTGGGCATCAGATATCAAGATTACACTAGTTATGCTGTCATACCCTTGCAAGGTATATTGAGTCCTTTCGATGGGTTGAATACATCAAATTCCATGTAGCTCACATTATCTATGGTTGTTAGAGAACCTCCTATAGAAACAGTTTCAGTTATTTAAAAGTATTGACTCTTTGCTTTCAAATTTTAGAAGTTTTATTATTACTTATGGTATCCAAGTATATTTTGCCTATGATATTGCATTGAGTCTTTCATATTCCAGCTTCCACAATCATAGCATGATTTCATTTTTAAAGTATGTACAACATGTTTACTTCAAATTTTGCATATCTTACATACTCAGTACATCATATAGTACTGATGCATATCTTGCGTTACATCTTCTTGATGATGTAGATTTAGGTTTGGGTCCTCAGATTCATGGCTAGAGGTTAGCCGGTGTCCCAGCTTTGAGTAGTGAGTCTTCATACTTCGAGTACTAATATCAGTTATCTATCTTTATAGTTCCTGTTTAGTATTTGGAGTTAGCTGAGGGCTTGTCCCAACAATTCATTATTCAGTTTAGAGGCTTTCAGACATAGTAGAGATTCTGTATTTGGGTTTCAGATTCTGTTATGTTATGTTGAGCTGTTGATGACTCAGTCTATTTATCTCTTCAATTTGATACTTCCATAAAGTTTATCAATATTTGTTAAAGTCATGATTTAGCAAAGTCTTAACTTGGGTCACTTGTGGTTCTGGGTCCTATGTTACATTAAGAGGGTAGCCTCGGGGCATGATACATATATCCCTTGGTATTAAAGCTAAGTTTTTCAACCGAATCACAAAAAAAAACATACACTAAACATGATGATACAAAAGAAATAAAAATCCCCAGGGAAAAGACTCATGGATAAGAAAAACCCATTGGGTGTCAACAACACTATCAGACATCCAAACAACCCAACCCCTAACCAAAAAACCTTGCATTATCTGTAATGCATCAAAATAAACTATACAAGGGTAGTAGGCACTTAGCTGTGGCAACCTAAACACTTGAATCAAGTGTCTGAGTTGGACAATAGCTGTGACGATATATGTGATAATGGTAGTTGAGGTTTCAAGCAAAGTGTGAGACTCGTTTGCTGAATCATGGTCTCCTATTTCTGACTCACTCCCTAGTGCCATGCTAGATGATGCACCCACATACCCTGGTCTAAAATCTTCTGCCTGGGAAACCTATAATGCCAACTTTATTTGTCTCCTTTCTTATCTTTCCTTTCAGCTAATTCTAGCTCTTGGTCCTTGTCATATCTCTTTCACTTACCCAACTCCCATGGGGAGATTCATAGAGAAGCTGAACATGAGGTTACTCAACTAACAAATTTTTTGATAGGACCGCGGTGGGATCCTCAAATATGGAAACTGACCAGGACTACAACTCAAGAATATCAACCTTGGATTTTTCAATCTTTGCACGAAGTGCTGCCATATCTGAAGGTGGGTCAAACCTTTCCCTCTCACTCACTTGAATTTCTAAACCATCAATCCTAGTGTGCAGAATCGCTAACGATGCATGCCCTGGAGAAAAAGTATTCTCAAATGAATATTTCATAAATAGTTTTAGATCTTAAAGCAAAAGGTTCACCTATTTCTCTGCCTGGTCAGCTTTATAGGAAAAGGATCTGAAACTCTCTTTGGTGAGAGTATACGTGGTCAAAAGGGTATGATGACGAATTGAGGAAGTTGGAGAAGATGTTATGGTAGAGAATAATATAGTGGTGGTACCCATATTTTTAGATGATTCATCTGCAAGTAAAGAAGTATCCTCCTGCTGACCCATAACATCAAGTAGCATCTCTAGAAGCCCATCATCAGAAGTTGAGGCAGTCTTCTTGCTTCTGATGATCTAATTAGTTTTATCCTAACTCCTTGTGATGTCGTGGACATTGTGGTTGTCACTAATTGATCAAATCCTCCATAAATAGGGACATTCACCTCTTGGCATAAATGGATGATACGGGACATAAAATAAATTGAAAAGTTCATTTGGAGTGCTTGTTTTCTCATTTCTCTAGCAATTACTTTTCAAATGCCAATTGAGCATTTTTAAATGATGCTAGCAACCAACACCATCCTATCCAATGTCAAGTAGTTGTCAGTTGCCTTAGGGTGGAGTCTCATGTGCACCACTGCCAACCAAAACCTAGCCTAAAGGCTAAGTGTACTTTTAAATAGCTTAATGTTATGGGCTTTCATCCAGTATGGTTCTATTTGATCTAAGATGCCAACTAAGCATATTATGATTTCCTTTATTAGAATTTATGTTCATACTCTTCCATAGTAGGAGGTGGTTTGAGTCTCTCACTAAAATAGAACCTACTGATGGTTTTTGCTGAGATATTTATAGTGGTTCCATAGACATCTACACTCTAAAGTCATGGTTGGTTCTTTGCTAATTCCTTGGGCATCCTGATACTTTCTAATGTTATAGTATAGGTTACAATGAAATCAAAGACCAATGTTGGGCAGTAATCTCCAAGTGGTTTGCTGAGCCAACCCAACTGCTAGAAGTTAAATAAGTCGAGTGCCTCTAGTTATTCAATTAATTCAGTGGATCTAATCTGCTTTTCCTCATCAATGTTTCATTTAAAATTTCCTTTCTTCCACAACTCCAAACCCCCATTGTAGATATCTGTCATACCTTTGATTTGTTACCTCAAATCATCTCAATAGTTATCTGATATTTGATGGATTTCCTTTATTTTTAATGCTTTAGAGCTATGGACTATGGTCGAGGCATCTACTTCAGCACCACACACTTGCTCACCATCTTCCTCAGTATAAGTGTTAGTACTACCTAAGATAGTAGAGGATGATGAAGACCCTAATCTTCAGACCAGAGGTGGTGGTGGTGGCTTTTCTCGCATCTGTTCCCTAGTGATACGAGGCTACAGTGATTCTTGAAGTTCTTTCGTCGATGTTTCAGAGTGTACATCTTTCAATCGGGTTGTCATCATGCCTTTTCCCTGACCTGTAGGTTGTTTGCTACTTCCACCATGCCACAGTTGATTTTTTGGGTGCCATACCTGTGAGGTATAGATGTTAATACAAATGAAAAGAAAACACAGTACAAAAAAAGTACATATTTTTTTCTTTTATTACGAGATGTTTTTCCATACTTTCTGCATTCGATTCTAGATATTTTTGCACAAAATGAACCATTAAATAGGAGGACAGTCCATAAAAATTATTGTAACTTTTATCTAATATAGGGATCAAGGAGGATTACTAGAGATGGTGAAGGGTAAAGATCGTAATAAGCATGTACGAATCATAAATTCTATCGTAATAGGTAACTAATGCTTGGCTTACTTTGAACTTCCGATTAATGTGCATCTTATGGGCCAAGTATTGATGATCTGCGACACTATCCATAAGTGGTAGGCAGTGTTCCAAATCTTGGTTTCTTCACCACATGATTAAGGTTATGGACCGTAGAGGTAATCTATGATTCGTAAATCTCATCCTAAGATGAAGTAATCAAGTTTTGGCTCTTACAAACCTGTTCATAATTATATACTCACTCATGATTATTGAAATTTCAAAATTGTAACCCTCAAACAATAATATCACATCAACTTTGTTTCTCAAACATCACCCAGTTGTGTTTCAATTTTAAGAAGTGAATAATTGGGAGTTTAGTGGGCAAAACAATGATTAACCCTATTTCTAAAATCAACAATCATAATGCTCTCCAACACAATGGGTATGACACTTATGACCAACTTATACTGATGAATACCTAAAACTCAATGAAAATTCAGGAAAGACCCTTTCTCAAAAATCAATTTTATCGAAAATGTCAAATTCCATTCTCATGCCTAGGGTTTAATCATGTTAGGCCTATGCCCATCATTAACACTAGGTGTTGAAATTGGTTTGCAACTCTTATTTGAGGGAACACCTTTCCACCAAGATTTCCAACCTCTAACCCTATAAAGAGGATAGTGGTTTAGTGTGGAATAAGAGTTGAAAACCTTACCTTTTTATGCTTAAGAATTTCCAATGTGTAAGTGAGTGCATTGATGTGAGTCTGTGCTTAATTATGAGAATAAATGCTATGCTTTGTTCTAATTGATTATGGAAGATGAGTGAGTGGGAATTTAAATATGTGAGTGAGTGTTGGAGTATAGAGGGAGGCTAGAGAATTAAGGGGAAAATGGGAATTTTAAAACATATTGTGTATTTAACCCTTCTACACAGACGATGATGGACAGTACAAACCATAATGGACATTTATTGTCACTCTTACGGTCACTTACCTATGGAATTAGGTTGTTAATCGTACGGTCCATCTCAAATGTTGTAATGAAGCATTATAAACCGGCATTCCCACCATGTCTTTATTAGAATTACCTCTTTTGTTTCACGGGAGTAAAGACATATGGAACGTCCTATCTTAGACTTGTATTGACCATTACTTCCTATCAAGTAAGCATGATATTCTAGGGATAGAGGCGCTACTGGGACTATGGACCCTCTAGTGGTTTTATGGTCTTTAAAGCCCACCCTAACTCCTGTCCAATCAATTAACTTGAAGTGACTCCTTCCCACAAAGTCATCTATGGTCCGTATAGACCTGTGATGGTGCATACTTTGGTCCGTAGGTGTACTTCTTTTCTTCCTTCCTTAGCTTATTTCCAACACTTGATGCTCCTGTTATTTTCAATACATGAACAAACATTAGTATATTTGGGTTTCCTCACAAGAAGCGCCTGATTTAATGTCGCAGCTAGACGTATTACAAATCATTAGTATATTTTGGGCTGAGGTCCATCCTTAATACAGAACTCATAAACTATTTTATTTGCTTCATAAACAATAGATAGTGCTTCACTTTTTGTCCGTTCACCATAAATGTCTGACAATCTTCCTCAGACTCTATCTCCATTGCTTGATAGGGTGAAATGCCAACCACTTTAAATGGATCTGTCCACTTTGATTTCAGTTTCGTAGGAAATAACTTCAGCTAAGAATTGAATAACAACATTGACTCTTGCCTGGAAGTCTCTTCTCACAATTTTCTTATTATGGATCAACTTTATCCATTCCTTATACATGGCTGCATTCTCATATGAGTGGAGACAAAATTCATCCATCTTTTTCAATTGTGAGAGCCTGAGTTTGTAGCCTCTCGCCAGTCTAAGTGTAGCTTTTTGAGTGCCCACTTGACCTTGTCCTTTAGTTAAACTGGCAAATGTCATGCTTTCCAAAAAACCAGATTGTATAGTGATGTCCCAATGGAGGTCTTGTAGGCTTTCTGATAAGCTCATAGAGCATCATCTAGTTTTCGCGACCAATTGGTCTGATTAACATTGACAAGCTTTGCTAATATGCTCTTGGTCTACCAGTTTGAGACCTTAACTTGGCCACTAATTTGAGGATGATACGGAGTCTCTACCTTATGCTATACCCCATATTTCTCCAATAATCTAGAAAAGTACGTATTGCAAAAGTGTGAGTCCCCATCACATCTTACGGCATGAGGTGTACCAAAATGAGTGAAAATGTTCTTGAGAAAAGTTGTCACACTTTGAGCTTCATTGTTTGGAAATGTTATGGCTTCTACCCATTTGGATACATAATCCATGACCACCAAAATATACCTAATCCCATGTGAACTAACAAATGTCCCCATAAAAATAATGCCCCAGATATCGAACAATTCCATCTTTAAGAGAAAGTTCAATGGCATTTCATGCTTTCTTGAGATGGTGCCCTGTCGCTGACATTGATCCCAACTTCTGCCATCAAATTTTCATCATAATACAATGTTGGACAATATTAACTACATTTTATCACCTTTTCTACAGTCTGATTCCTTGAACGATGACCCCCAAAATAGAGAGTCATGGCAGGCCTTCAAAATAGCTAGAACCTTATCTTCTGTCACACAATATCTAATCATGTTGTCGGTGCAAATACAAAGGAGATAGAGTGCTTCCCAATAATAATAACGAGCATTTCTTATAAACCTCTTCTGCTGATAATACTTCACATTGTCATGACCCGATTTCTCAGGTCATAATGGCACCTACAACCCCCTTATAGGTGAACCAATTTTCGTAGCCTGGAATGGTTAGAATGGGCAACTATCTAAGTGAAACACGTACAATAAGGATAATAAGCAGAAGAAGGTAAAGAGGGCTTAGATAAAGGGAAAGTACCCTGAATATATACAAAAAACTATACCATCCCACGACCTGGTATCATAAGTACAAGAGTCACTACTAAAGATACAAAGTACAAGAGAGTGCAAAAGTAAAACATACAGCTGTCTCTAAATATACAAAAGAGTCAACTGTGCCAAAAAATAGATAAAGACAAGCCTCGGGCGTCAGGAGCTCACTGTATCTCTCAGATAACCCAAAAGTTGTATGACATATCAAGGGATGGCCCACGCTAGGATCTGCACCAGGAAGATGCAGAAGTTTAGTATTGGCACCAATTGCATAACCAACTGATACCCAGTAGACATAATAGGCTGACATGGCACATATAAAATGTAAAATCAGTAGATAGCAGATAAGGAAAGAAAAGGGCCACAGAAGCAAATAGAGTGAAGTACAAGGAAGCTAGCAACATATAAAAGGCATAAAAGAATACATGTGTACTAAGCTACCCATAAATGATGTATCACAAAATACAAATGTAAGAGTAGAAAATGCACCTGGGTCATTGCAATAATAGTAGATAAAGAAAGCTTAACAGATAGGGTGGTGTACCGGTAATCTCAAATAAAGGGACAGAAAGAAAGAAAATTAAACATAGACATGCTAAGAATACAACTCATAAGGTAAGGATGATCGAAAAGTAAACTAGCAGGTAACTACAATAGGAGCAAGTAACACTAATCTACCTACAACCCTAACTTGCGCCCATACACCTGAGGAATACATACAAGTAAAGACAAACCCTAATGGCATCTTAAACTACCGGAGAGTACACTCACCAAACAGTAAACAAGGGTGGAACCATGTCATAAATTAATGATATGCTATGGTGTGCTAGTGGTACTGTATGCACCTTCTCCGGCGCTCATAAGCCCAGTAGGTAGGACCCATAGAAGGGCTTCCCCCATATACCTCTACTCCCCCATATACCCCTCCTCCGACACTCTCAGCTAGTCTGGATAAGCAAGGTACATGGAGGTCTTCGTGACTACATACCAACTCTTAAGATCTTATCATGCGTGCCCAAAGTCTATATGTGTCTAAAATTAGTAAAATTACTAATAAAACCCTATCTAACGCTCGGCCTAGCCGATTCTAGTATAATCTCAGATATCTATGTGGAAAACCAACATTTAATCCCTTTTATTTCAAGAAGATCTATTAAACCAGTTTTAAGTCCATTTATAGCCATTAATAATAGAAAACGGGCCCTCGAGGCCATATAAGTTTCAAAAATTGATGATAGTTAGGACTACAGCCCTGTAGTATTAATAAACCAATGTAGAAAAACCATTTTTCATGACGATGATATGCTCAGATATAACCAACAGCTCAATATCAACCTATTGGCCCTACATAGGCTCAATCCGCTCTATAGCATAGATAACCAGCTAGCAATTACAAATCAATGTCCGGGACACGCGGACACTTCCTAAATACCCCACTAACGATGTTCCAGAGGCATATGGAAAGGAAACTCAAGATTGAATGGGGTAATACTATCATACTAGCTCAAATATTAAAGCAGAAGAAATATGAATGGACCAAAAGGAAGTGGACAAGGTCTGGGGTGCCAACCTAGTAAACAAAACCCAAGGATGAGATAAATAGTACGATTACATTCTATATAGGCCAAGTCTAAGATCGGTAAGCCATAGCCTACCTAGCGTCCGACGAAAAGGTATTTGAAAGACGTTATATGAGCCCAAATTGCTTCGAGAAGCCCCAAACAGAAATTAAACTACCTAAAACACAATCCATTCATCAATATGAAGCTAACGATACTCATAATGCTAATTATTTAGCTGGGTAGAAATCTGAGTCAATAACGGGCTCGTGGGCCCCACAAACCAAAATTGAAAATGGGAATTACCACGAGGTTCCCAACACAGTGAGGAACACATGCTCAAAATTGAGCATAATTCGGATAAGGAAAAGGCCTAAAACAGCCCAGAGATCAAGAGGAATTAAAATGCTAAAATGTTACATAAATCAAGAATAACAATGGAGAAACACGTATCACAGAGAGAAGGGAAAAGGTCAACGAGGTAAAATATGTTTCCCAATAAATGATTAAACACAAAAATGCATCTAAAACACAAGAATCAACCCAAAGTTAGGTTAAGAATCAACAATGGAAGCTTAGCCATAGAAAAGGAGAAATTGGAGAAGAAGGACTTACCGAATTGAAAGAGGAAACAATAAAAACCACCAATCGATGAATTCCCAAGACTATGATATGATTTTGCAAAAGTTTCTGGTGTAGGAAAGGGTTTAGAGTGAGATGGGAAATGATAATTAAGGCTAAAAATTCAAGCACACAAGTTTTTATACTCCAGGTCACAGAGTAGCACGATCATGGTCACCAGGCATGATCGCGCTAAAGGAGCAGCAGGAGCACTGGTGCGATTGCAATCTCAAAGCATGATCCCATTAAAAGAGCAACAGGATCACCAGTGAGATCGTGCTGCCCAGGTGGGATTACGCTAAAGGAGAAAAGCGCCAAGGGTGCGATCACGTTGCTCTTGCACGATCGTGCTGAGCATTACTTGTCTATAGAAAAACCAGCAATTAAAAAGTGCTCCCACGGGGGTTACAGGCATAATTGAAACCCAATTCACGCAAACAAAACATGTAACTTGAGTGGTAATGACATTCTGGACTCAATGAAATTGACAAAACTTCAATCTGAGGTCATTTTAATGAAATGTTAACCCAAGTCAACACTCACAAATTTTAATCAAACTCCCAATATGAGCCCGGTTCACCTACGACCTAAACTAACAACCTCTCTAACCCAAACTCAACATTTCAGAGCTAATGGAAACATCGGATCTTGATTATGATGCTCCGATCATTAAAAGTAGACCAAAGTCAAACTTCCAACTCCAACTGGCCTAAAATCTCAGAAAGTGAGATAAAACCATACCAAAAGCTCCTAGGCCCCGACCAAGGGTCCAACTAGACCAAAACCTACAGTCTGAACCTAACGGAACTGTTGGAATTTGATTTTGAGATTGTTTTTTAAGAATGTTGAATAAAGTCAATAATTTCCTAAGTTAAAGCTTTAAAATAGGGATAAATGACTTAAGGCTGCTACAGGTAAGCTCGTACAATGAAAAGAAAGCAAAAATGACCGAAAGGGTCAATACATCATCCACTACTAAAAAGGACTTTCATCCTCAAAAATCAGTAAAAGGAAGTACCTGAAGGCTCAAACAACTGTAGAAACTTAGCCCGCATCTCTCTCTCAATCTCCTAGGTAGCCTTCTCAATTGGACAGTGTATCTACTGAACCTTAACCATACGAATCTCTTTGGACCTCAATCTCCTGAAAACTCTGGCTAGAATGGCTACTGACTCCTCAACAAAAGCCAAACTCTCATGTAATTGCATTGTATCCCATCGTTAAACATGTGACTCATTCGAAACATAATGCCACAATATGGATATATGAACGACTAGGTGAATAGCTGAGAAGATAGGAGGAAAATCTAGCTGATAAGCAATATCACCAACCTTCTAGAGAATCTCAAACGACCTAATATACCTGGGGTTGAGCTTCCCCACCTCCCAAATCTCATCACACCTTTTATGCAGGACACTCAAAGAAATATCCGATCACTAACACTGAACTCTAAGGCATGAAGTCTACGACCTACATAGATCTTCTGCCCATTCTGGGCTGCCCAAAGTCTATCTTGAATAACTCAAACTCTATCTAAGGAATCATGATGTAGGTCTGTACTCTGCGGCTGGGACTCAAAACCATCAAACCAACCCACTGGTGATATGCAATGCCTACTATACAATGCCTTAAAAAGGCCATGTGAATACTCGAGTGATAACTATTATTATAAGCAAACTCTACCAAAGACATATGTTGATCCCAAGAACCCCCTGAATCAAGAACACATGCCTGTAGCATATCTTCAAGTACCTGTATAGTCCTCTTAGACTGGCCATTTATCTGAGGATGGAATGCATTGCTGAGATGAACCTCTGTACCCATCTCTCACTGAATAGTCCTCCAAAAATGAGATGTAAATTGAGTATTGCAATTTGAAATAATAAAAGTTGGAACACCATGCAAATGGACAATCTCACGGAGATAGATTTGAGCTAACCTCTGTGCACTATAGGAATAATAAAATGGCAAGAAGTATGCAGACTTAGTCAGCCTATCAACAATAACCCAAATAGAGTCAAACCCTCGAGAAGTGCATGGCAACCATGCTATGAAGTCCATAGTTATCTTGTCCCACTTCAACTCAGGAATGAAAAGTCTCTATATCAATCCACCAGGTCTTATATGCTCGAACTTAACCTTTTGGTAGCTCAAGCATAGAGATACAAACTCCACTATATCCCTGTTTATACCACTCCACCAGTAAAGTTGCCTCAAGTCTCGGTACACCTTAGTTGCACCCAAATTTATGGAATATCTGGACACAAATGTGACAATCGAATCTCAAGATACCATCAAAATCTAAAGTATCCCTGCTGGCCTCAACTACAATACCTGATCACGAATATCACATAAGTATTGATCCTTAAACTGACACCGCTGAATCTGATCACCCAGAGTAGAACAGATCTCAACACTTGCAAGAACTCTGCTGGGATCTGAAAAATCTACCATAACTAAATGGTTAGCCAAGGACTGGATGTCCAAGGCCAACGGCCACTCTGAAACTAAAAGAGAAGCCAAGATACCCATACTCACTGCCTTACCACTCAAGGCATACACTACCACGTTTGGCTTGCCCGGATGGTACATAATAGTAAGGTCATAGTCCTTTAGTAACTCAATCCATCTATGCTACCTAGAGTTCATCTGATGTACTACAGACTATGGTTGTCGGTGTAAATCTCACAGTGAACTCCATATAGATAGTGCCTCCAGATCTTGAGCGCGAAGACTACCATGGCCAACTCCAAGTCATGAGTGGGGTAGTTGCGCTTGTGATCCTTTAGCTGTATTGATGCATAAGCTATCACCCGACACTGTTGCATCAACACACAGTCCAATACCAACTGATGAAGCATCACAATACATAAAAAATCTCTGATTCTTAACTGGCAATGTCAACCCTGGAGCTGAAATCAATAAGGCCTTAATCCTCTGAAATCTATCATCGCATTGATTAGACCACTGAAATGGGACATCTTTCCTAGTTAGCCTAGTAAAAGGTGCTGCTATGAAAGAAAAACCCTCGATAGACCAACTATAATATCCTGCCAGCCCAATAAAACTGCGAAGCTTGGTAGGAGTAGTAAGCCTCAGCCAATCATGAATGACTGCAATCTTTGTCTGATCCACCTTAATCCCACCCTTAGACACCACGTGTCCTAGGAATGCTAGTAACTCAAGCCAAAACTCATACTTTGAGAACTTGGCATACAACTGATGATCTCTCAAAGTATGGAGAACGATCCTCAAATATTGCTCATGCTCCTCCCTACCCCGAGAGTATACCAATATATCATCAATGAAGACTATCACAAATGAATCCAGGTACGTCTTGAGCACCCTATCCATCAAGTCCATAAAAGCTAGACCAAGGGTCCAACAAGACCAAAACCCACGCTCTTTAGATAATGGAACTGTCGGATTCGATTCTGAGCTCATTTGTTAAGAATGTTGACTAAAGTCAATGATTTCCTAAGCTAAAGCTCTAAAATGGGGTAATGGTCATAAAGACTGAATGAATGGCCCGGGAACCAAACCATCAATCCCATCAAGTCATAAATGACTTGGGGCTACTATAGGTAAGCTTTAACAGTGCAAAGAAAGCAAAAATGAAAATGACTGAAAGGGTCATTACACACATCCTCAGGAATGACACCAGCAAAAAGAAAGTTAGCAATATCTACATACTGTAGTGTTGTGTCATTAGAAAGCTAGTAACCGCCTATCTGGAAATACATCATTGAGGTCTAACTCGTTCGAGGATTGAACAGTTTGTTGTATGCATGACAAATGGCCAGTCACCTGATTCTCAGTTCCTTTCCTATCTTGTACCTCAAAATTGAACTCTTGCAACAACAAAACCAACTTGATAAACCGTCGTTTGGCATCTTTTTTTGACATAAAGTACCGGATTATTGCATGGTTGATGAAGCCCATACTTTTGGCTTTCTTTCATAGCATATCTGAATGCAAATCCATTTCCATCTTCAAATCCTAAGAATGCCTGCAAATAAGAGAACAAAGGAATAAAATGCTTATAAAAAGCTCAAGGTTGAGGAAATAATTCATGCTTAAGAGCTAAATAAGTTGCTAGATTACAAACTTATCAAACCCCAAACATAAACTATTTCTTATCCTCAAGCAAGACATTCACTAAGCATAGGATTGAATCAAGCTTCACAAACACAAGGATCATGCTAGGACTACCACGACCAAACAAAACAAAACAAACAACAAGACAAAAAGACTTAATCAAAACCATTAGTCTCAATTGGTTCCACCTAAACATAAGGCAATCACATTCAATTAAAAATCACATATCAAGAGACTTTACTCCTCATTCAAAAATTGGGAACTTTTGTACTTAAAATAAGATCACTTAGTATGTCAATTCATTGACACTATACTTTCAAAGCTTGCCTCAAAGTTTACTTCACAAACCATCATATTCATTGCCCTTAATTAAGGTCAAGACTTCACAATTTACTCTGAGGTTTAAATTCCACTCACAACAAAAGAGAATCACACTCAAAATTATACAATTCACAATATAGGAATTATAAGATATAATAAAAGACACTCACTCTCTCAAAGAAGTTCAAGTGCAAACACATATAACGATTGGCTTGCTCTTTATATAATTAGCCACTAATATAGAGTTACAAACCTTGTAATCACTAAGGACTTGTAGGTAACTATGTAGGCAAGGGTCAAGGGAAGGATATCATTCAGGTCAAGTGACTAGAACCTCCCTAACACTCTCATTAAATATTCAAGTACACGGCTTATATCATTGATTTATCTTTACCTTATTTCTCTCTCACACAACCTAAGTTTTTTACCATATCTATTCTTCCCAACACCTTTGTTTTACTTATTTAGCATTCAAAAGGCAAGAGGTAGCACCACTTAATTCTTTTTCGTTGTTTCTTTCATACTTTGATAACCTTAAGCAATTTAAAAGATAAGCATTAGGTGCTACCTCACATTGAAGCTCAATTCCTCATTCAATCCTTAATGCATACACCCCCAAACATAGACTTTTCCCTACATCAATTATCCCAACTTTTCATTCATATTCCCCCCCTCCATCAATCTTAGGCGTTTAGCCTACATCTTAATTCACTAGCAATTAGGGAAGAAAGGGTGACAAAATAAAGGATTAAAAAGGTGAAGGTGTGTAACATGGTTGCCAAGAAAAGGTTAAAGGCTCAAAGAGGTTGACTAGGACTAATGTTAAGGGAAGGAAACTTTTTGGTAAAGTAGCTATTGAAAAAGGGCCAAAGGTCATCTTCAAAGAAAAGCCACATCTAGGATTTTGCCTTGAATCACATTCGAGGAAATTTCTAGATGACGTGCATACATAAGAACATACTAAACCTTACCACACAAAGCATCACAATCACTAGTTGTTAATAACTATTCTCAAAACCAGTTGAAACGAATGACTTTTGATAAGATATTTTGAGTTTCACATAACTCATTTGTGAAAAAAAGACAAACAAAGAATTTAAAGAGCACGACAAGATATTGCTTTTCAAATTCATTTTCTCTTCTTTTCTTAATTTCAAAATTCCTTTGCCAAGAAATTTTTTTTTGGTCACGTTTGAGACAAGTACCAAATGGACTCAAA
Organism: Jaltomata sinuosa; assembly: GCA_003996215.1. NCBI lineage: Eukaryota > Viridiplantae > Streptophyta > Magnoliopsida > Solanales > Solanaceae > Jaltomata > Jaltomata sinuosa. Next base: position 126,641 of record QJPP01001836.1, on the reverse strand, counting down.
ATAAATACTAAAACTAGCATTTTTACTTAAGAAAGTTGCCTCTCAATCTATCATAGTGAAATACCACTCGGTTTGAAATAAAAATAAAGAAAAGAAAAAAATTCTCCTTGGGAAAGAACCGGGATATAAAGAAAACCCTCAGAGTTTATTAAAACTAACAATTATCTACAAAGGCAATCTCGAGTTACACACTCATTGATCATTTAAGAAATGAGGCCTGGTGAAGGCACTAACGATAATTTTCAAGGCATGAGTAGTAGGACAATTGGCGTGTAAAACCAACCTGGCACAAGGGCATAAACTCACATCAAAAAAGAAAATATCAAGCCCGGTGAGGGAACAATATAAAAACATAACAAAATAAAGTCCCAACAAGGGCAATAAGTAAGATTATCAAAAATATGAGTGACAATGGCTAAATAATATTAAAAATTTACAAACCAAGCCCGACAAGGGCACTAAATGATCAAAATAATACATCTACCCCTAACAAAAACTATGAATTATCCCCTACATGCAATAAAAATAAGTGTAATGGGTATAAAGACTCCCTAAATTCACTTTATGAGGTCGAAGCATCGGGAGAAATGAACGCATGAGCAAGATCAATGTGAAACCCATCGAGAGAAAGGATCAAGGTATTTTTGGGTACCTCAAGTGGGCAAAACTATGAAACAACCCTCCACCTATCAGGAACCTGCATTCACTAATAAAAGGATAGATTATGGGGTCGCTATGCATCAGTATGATCTATATTTGTATTTTATCCAACCTGGGCCACCATCTGCACTATCTCTTTCATACAAATAATCTAGGGGACATCTATCCCTTTGGGGTGATGCAAGATTACTATTTGGAAGGTTCATGTCCGGGACTCAGTCTGAGTACTCCAAAGATATTTGATCCATTTACTCCATTAATGAAACAACTGTCCTTTCAAGCGTATCAATCCGGCCATAAATTCAAAGCCGTGTTTATGGAATTTTGTATCATGGTTGGGATATCCTTGTCTATCATGCATAACTGAGCATTATTGTCATGGGCCATATCAGCAAGATTAAGAAGGCTGCATGTTAAAGAATGCATTGAGGAATAAGAATGCCTAGGAGGTAATGGTGTAGCTTATGCACTTCTTGACACTGGGAAAGTAGAAACATTATTCTCTAACCATTTGTAGATAGTAGTAGGAGAACCAATAGTCTCTGATGTACTTAAACCTGGTGTGAGCTTTCTATTTTTAATAGAAGGAGCATTTTTATCCCATTTTGTGGCTAGATCAATCACATCCTCACCACAAACTATTGATGAGGACAGGAGAAAGCATAGATATAGCTTGCTGTCTAGACTTCCTCTTGAATTGGTCAACTATAATATTGCCAATGTTTGTATCAATACTTGTCATAATCCAGGCAATGAGAATAGATGTGGTTTGTATTCTTTGAAGGAATGATTCTAGTGCAAACAAGGTCAAGCCATATCTAGGCCTCAAACTTTAGATCTTGGTGAGAGATATAACCATTAGTCATGACCTAGAGAGGTTGACCATCATTAATAATACCGACCACCCAAGCATATTAATCATGCTTTGTAGCTACTCTCTTGGCAAACTATCATGCCCCAAGCCTACACCCTGGATGTGACACGTTGCTTAGAGTCACGAGTGAACCCAAGTTAACCCATGGCATGGTATATTGCTAGAAATCACATAATTTAAGAAATGAGTGAAAGGTAAATTGATAAAAATATAAGTTTAGAATTTATTTGAGAATCTCTGAAATAATATAAATTTGAAAAGCAAGACCCAATACTGAAAATAAGTTGAATATCTAATTCTATGTCTGAAAATCCTCTACTAACTGACGAGTTACTAGGACAAGTGCCCAGCACACTCTAAATGTTGAAATTGATATAACTAGGAGAGCATCATAAGCGTTTGTACTTGGAATATCAGTACTCACCACTAGTAGTCGCTTAGATTGCACTGAATAAAACTAATCGTGGTGCTGAGTCTCAAAGACTGAACCTGCATCATCATAGGATGCAACACAAAGTGTATGAGATCAATAGTTTGAATGTACTGATCATGTAGGTATGCAAAACTATAAAATATCTAAACATGCTAAAATACTGATAAGATATTTATACTGTAAACTGAATCTCTAGTACAAAGACCCAACATAATCATGCATATAATCTGTAATACATGAATATTCTAAAAAGATATAATGAAAATCGTAAAGCTTATCTGAGGTCCAAGTACATATCTACTGAGTCTAATTCTATGGGGCAGTCTGTTAACCGATATAAGCTACATGAGCTAAATATGGAGTCAGATGTATACGCCCCATCGAGAGAATGCAATATACCCTTTCAGAGTATAGAGGCATGATAGGCATGATCACTAATATTATGCCCAACTGAGGGGCTAAATAGACCTATGGTTGCATGTAGTTCTAGGACTTTGGGTGTAACTAGGGCCCGAGTCCAACTTGGTGCAAAGTACTAATCCCGAACTGAATACTAATAGCTCATTTAAAACTAAAGTCCTGAAAGCTGGGTTAGAACTTATCTAGTTTGACAACATTTTTTGAAAAACGTTATAGACCAAAAATTGACTAATTTCGTGCTAAAAATGGAATGCTAGAAATCTAGTTTGAATTCTGAAGAAAACTAAGTCATGTGAAAATACCACAATTTCATGCTAAGTTCTTGATTTCTCAAATATATGTAAAAGTTCATGCAAATCATTGAAACTACAATATTTTTTTAAATAAAAAAGGTTTTCTAAATTGCAAAGAAATCCAAATGTACAAAGTACATGGGCCAGGTCCAAAAGTGACCCATCCCAAAGAGAAACCCGGACGAAAAAACAAAGAAAAAGCTAAACAGAGAAAAAAGGGGAAATAAAAACAAAAGGAGAAATTGAAATGGCTCCATCAGGAAATATCTTGTCAGAGTTATTTCTTGAGCCTCTGTATCTATATGTGTTGAGCTTCATTGCTGATAACTCTCAAACATACTCTCCAAAGTAGAGGTATTGGCGATCATTAAGCAAAACAAATTTATATTACCCAACGTGTGTTGGGGTCAATCCACATGGAATTTAGAGCTTAGCCTAGGTGATTGTAAATAGACCTCACACGAGAGTAGATTGCTCAACAAAAATAATATAAAAAAGGGGGTATTGGGAATCTGTCACAATTTGAATTCCAAACAAAATAATAAGTAAAAGTGCAAGGTGTAAATAATAGAGAGAGGAAGAATAGGGATGTGCTTCCGATGTGTCTTGAATACGAGTCAAGGTACTTGCTCAATTGCGTAAATTCCAACTAAATGATATAAGTAGTGTTGGTTTATCAAACCAACATATATCCAATGGTTTTTATTTAAACCCTACTATTTAGGCAAATAACCAACCAACGCATCCTTGGGGAGGTCACACTATTTCTAGCTTAGACCCTTAAATGGGGTTTTCCAGTGATATGAGTTATCTCTAGCCTCAATCAGGTGAAATCCCAAGTACCCACTAGCAATTCCATATCCGAAGATATAAACTTCTTTATCAAGCAAGAATACAACCAAGTAAGGTAAATCAATGTTTGAAACCATCAATTTTAGAGTTGAAACATGGTGAAATCAATAGACCCATATCGTATTAGCAATTATAAACTCAAATAAGCAAGACCCATACCCTTTTATCAAATACCCATCATCTACACATCCCTAGACAAGGAAACCTAGCCACTCATGCTAAAGGAAAAAGAAAATATACCTATAGGGAAATTCAAATTCCTTTTCATTAATTGTAGTAAGAATCCAAAATCCAAGCTCAAATTTACAAGCCCAAGGTTGAAGATTGAGAGAATGGATTGAGACCCTCTTTCTTGACTTGGGAGAGAAACTTGCGTCAAAGGTGAAAACTATTCAAAAACTAAATTGAACTATCTAAAATTGTGCCTGAATTGGGTTTAGGAGCAGACCCAAAATGTCATACAAAGTTGGACAAAAATTCCCTTCGGGGGCTGTGCCACATAACGTGCGGTTTGCACATCATGAAGTGTGCATCACATAGCACTCTTAAGTGGTCCAGTGAATTGAGCTGACTTGGAAGCTTCATGCAAAGTGGGGTGCGATTCCCACCAGGCAGTGTGTGCGTCGTACAATGACCGCACCTCTTAACAGATTCTTCAGCCAATGCATAAGTCTTGTGTGGTGGGAAGTGCAAACCGCACCTCATGTTATGCGTGTCGCACGATGTCCACACCTCTCGGCAGAATCTCCACCTTGTTCAATCCTTCACACTTCAACTCCTTTTCAGCTCTTTTGGGTCCAATTCCTTGTTTTCTATCATCGGACAAAAGTACCTGCATTCATGTCAATAATGTCCATAAGAACCTCTAAATCTTATCAAAACATAGAAATAATTCATGAATAAAGGCTAAATGAGTTGGTAGATTAGTGACTCATTAAACCCCTAAACTTGAACTGTTGCTTGTCCTCAAGCAAGATACTCACAAGGTAAGGAATTAATTATGCTCTAAAACTCAATCAAGGCATCAAAGACTACTCTTTTATAAAAACTAAGAAAATAATAAACAAAAAGACTCAACTATTATGCTCATGTCAAATTGAACCAACACATTATCAAGGCAATTGATCATTTCAAAACTATTTCAAAAGGACTTCATTTCTCACTAAAAATCAGGGAATTTTGTCATTCAAAACAAGATACAAAGCTTCTCAAGTCATTGGCATGGACCATCAAGGTTTGCCTCGAGATTCGCCACACAACTTGTCTCATTCATTCCTCTCAATTTAAATAGAGACTTCATGTATCAATTCAATTGCATGATGCCACTCACCACAAGAGAGAATCCCACTCACAATCATGCAATTCATAAAACAAAGGGATTATAAGAGAATAAAGAAGACTCTCACTCTCTCAAGGAAGTTCAAGTGCACACATGTCAAACCATAGGCTTGCCCTTCATGTAAATCGCCACTAATGTAGGGTGATCAAGCTCAAAAGCACTAAGAACTTACGGGTTACGATGTTGGCTAGGGGTAAGGTGAGAATTTAATTTGGATCGAGTGACTACACCTCCCTAATTCTCTTTCTCATTACTTTGAACACCACTAACATTTTTGAATTTTTGACTTTACCTTATTTCTCCCTCTCAAAACCCAAGCTTCTCCTTTTCAATCATGATCATTCAAGACTCTTTGTATCGCCTTCATTTGGTAGAACCCATTCTTTCTTTTCACTTTGCTCATTGGATTAAAAATTTTGGAGAAATTTTCAATTCAAACTTAAGGTACTACCTTGCACTTGGAGTGCATCCTTTTTCTTCTCCTCATTGATCGTATACACCCCAACTTAGGCATTTGCCTATGTTGTCTTTTCATTTCCCCCCCAAATTTAGGCTTTTAGCCTACTTTTCATTTTCAAGCAATTAGGGAGGACAGGTGCCAAAATAGAGGTTCTAAAGAGGTCAAGATGCCAAGGAATGGTCACAAGTTCAAAGTGGTTCACTAGGATCGATGTCGAGGGAAGGCATTAGGGTGAAGTGACCATCAAAAAGGGGCTAAGATCATTTCCCAAACTCGGTCACACCTAGAATTTCGCCTTGAATCACATTCGAGGCAAGTTCTAGACAATAGGCATGCACAAGAATCAAGGTATCACCTCACCACACAAGGAATCATGCCACAAGACTTCTTGCATTAGTCTCAAGATCAATTGGGATAAATGATTTTTGAAAAGCTATTCCAAGTTCATTACACACTCGTTTGGGAATCGATCCAGCCAAAGCGAGAGGGTGAAAATCATAACAAGAGAATGTTTTCCTCAATGTTTCATTTTCCCTCTTTCCTTTCTTTTTCAAAAATGTCTTGCCAAGATTATTTTTTTGGTGGGTCCATTCCGAGACAAGCACACTACGGACTCAAATTAAACTAAACTTGGAATTTTCCCTTAAGAAAGTCGCCTCTTAATGTATCATAGGGAAACACCAACCTGGTTCGACACAAAAACAAAAGAAAAGAAAAAAGAAAAAAAGAAAACACTTTTTTGTTTCTTGGGAAAGAATCATGGTATTAAGAAAACCCTCGGTATTTATTGCTAAACTACTATTAATAAGGCAATAACCAAATTGCGTATTTATGAATCACTTGAAAAATAAGCCTCGGCATAGTCCCTTAGCGCATTTGCAAGGCACGGGCAGCAAAACAATGGAATCGTGTAAGACTAACCCGGCAGACAACTAAGAATAAAAACAAACAATCCCCGCGAGGGCAGAATTAAGCTCAAAAACATAATAAAAAAGCCTGGAAAGGGAAATACCATCACAATCATCCAACATGCCCAAAATGTGCCAAATCAAATCTAGCAAGAAAACTAAAAATGTCAACAAGGCCCGACAAGGGCAATAAAATATATCAAGCCCAACACGGGCACCCAAATCAATTAGATAGCACCACCTCCCCTCATAAAAATAAGCATTTCCCTCAATGCTTTAACATCAAATAAGGAGAGAAGAGGTGCAACTCCCTGGAGGACTATGCCTCATCATAATCAACTGCGGCATCTCCGCTAGGACCTGCACCACCCTTTTGAGAGTGTGTTGTGACTGTGGAGTCCCTGAGAGACTGCTAGAGCAGTGGGTTCTCATCATCATCTAGCTCTGCATCCACATCACCAGAAAACTCACCTTCATCATCCTAATAAGATGCAAGCAAGTTATCCATGGGTCCACGAGTACGATAGGGTAGATGTAAGTTTCTCAAGTCTGCCTACTCAATTGGTTGCTTCCCTTTGGCTTTGTCAACATCCTTCCTGATTTTTTTGATGGCCCCTTCGATGACATCCACCCATTTTCAAAGCACAAAAATGCTCCCCATAACTTCTTTGATAGCCCTCTTAACAACCCTATCAATCAACCCTGGCAGATCTCTCACTAAATCTATCCATTGCCTCTCATGGTTGTACATTTTGTCAACTATACCTTGGATCCCACTTTTGGTCAAAATGGGTACGGGAGCATGTGCATGTGCCTCTGATATATCTCGATAAGGGGATGAAATAGTTGCTTCGGCATCTAATTCAGCACTCTCAACATCTACTGATGCATGTACCCTGTGCCTTTTGAATCTAGGGGTATACCTGTCAGTCTTCTTATCAAGATCGATCACCCCAACAACATAAGTAACCTTGTCACAGCTGAAGTATGGGATGTCAGCCTTGGCACACAGCTTGCTATTCAGCACTAGGAAAGGGAATGAGTCATTACCCCTGCGTGCTTTCCTCCAAATCACCATGGCTGCTATTTCCCAAAAATTCACATGCTCCCCTGTTATAATGGCAGCAACCAAAATGGCTCCCTCTTGAGTTATCTTCTGGTCATTTTGAGAGGGTAGGAATTGGATACGGATGATATCATACCATAGACGGGCCTCAAAGTACAAAATTCTTCTCAGAATATCACCTCTCACAGTAGCCCAGATAGGAGTGAAAGGGGAAAGGATAGTAGAAGTCTCACGATAAGGCTTTATTTCGGCCGTCAACTTGGCCATGAGAATAGGTGAAGGTCGATTGGGTGTCCCCAATACATGGAATTGATGGTTGCAGGGGTGATGCAAGCTCCTTTTCCCCTCACTATAACTGAATCCAAATTGGGGAATTTTTGCGTAGCCCCTTTATAACCCTTGGAATCATGCGTAGTTTGAAAGGCCGCAAAGAACTCCCGCATGACTTCCTCATAGTACCCTCAGGTATCTCCTGAAAAGGGTGCCACTCTTATTCAGAAAATTGACAGTGCATGTTTGGTAGCTCATCCCCAACTTCCCCCAAGCTAAAACTCTGCTCTTCATTGAATGTCCTATTTTTATCCCGCTTATAAAAAGCCTTCATAACTTTCACCCCAAAGCGGATCCTTGCCACTTTTGCGGCTGAGACTTTCCTTGGTTGGCTACATGTGTTTCCCTTGCTAGAAGACATGTTCTGCACATGGAGATTGTAAGTCCAAAAACAAAAGCAAAATATTTTTGTATTTTTGACATATGTGAAAGAAAAAAATTAAAAAGAAGTTAACAAACTAAAAAGGACGAAATGCAAAGAAGTAGAAAAACAAAGTAGGTAATTGACAACTCATACGGACCATGTACAAAATGCACAAGACATTATGTGCACCGCACATGATGTCACATGAGCTACCAGATCCTTTAACTATTTTTCCACTGAGGTGCGATTGCTGGTGCAGTTAGCATGCACCAAAGTTTGTGTCGTACCTTGCTTCGCACCTCAAAACAGTGAGCTGGAACTAATTTTTTAGCAGGTGTAGTGCCTTATGCATTCTGCAGATCAAGATCCACGCACCATATGCGAAATGCACTAGAGCATAACTGGAATTTTTGATTCCTTGTGTTCTTGTGAATTATACATGTGGTTCGTGGAGCAAGATTTGCATAAAGCACTTGGCACCAAGTAGTAAACCAATAATTTTTAAACATTCTGGGGTAAAACAAAACATGACCACAATTTACCCGGGTACTCAGACTTCCTTGGAATTCGTATTCACCATAACAAACAGAAGAAGAACTTATGAACGAATTCCCTTAAGAAGGAATTTACCCCGTCTATCATTGAGAACATCAAGACTTCCATTGTAACAATTAGGCACCAAGTTCAACAATAATTTCTACCTCCCCGCACAAGATCATACACCCAACAAAATATTCAACAAAGATTATGGGCACAATATTGGTAGCAAATTTCATCCCCACACAATAATTCTCAACCAAAACCTATGAAAAATGACGATTTACCCTTAAGAATGACGTCACCCAATCTATGATAGGGTCAAATCATGCATCAATCACAAGAGGGTTACTCAAACTTCACCCCAAACACAGATTTTCAAGGCTAAAAACTACTATAGTCAACATGCAATATCACAATAACAAGTTCTACCAAGTTTATCCTAAGAAAAATCCATAACACAATTCAAAATTGAGGACACAAAAAATTTGGATCTCACCCAAAATCAACATGACAATTCTAACAAGCATGCTTCACAATATGAGTTTCCAATTAACATAAAAACATGTTTTTAACATCAAGGAACTTACCACAAGTGAAGATTAAATAAGGAGAAGCAAAAATTAATGCTTTTGGAGGGCAACAATGGTACCCAACAACCTTGCCCGGAGAAACAACGACGGCGACACTAGGTGTAGTGGCGGTGGAGATTGGGTGAGAGAAGGAGAAAAGTTTGGGGAAGTTTGAGGGATTTGTGAGAGGTTTTGGGAGAGAATTTGAGAATTTATAGGAGAGAATATGGAAAAAAAGAAGAGGGTGGCAGAATAAAAAGGGAAAAGAAGAAGAAAATTTGGCCGGGTCGAACTCTTGGTCAGGTCGGTCAATGGGGGTTAGGTCAATTAAAATTTGAAATTTACCTAGGTGCACCACGATGTGCTATTTTCACAAGCCCTTGTGAGGACCGCATGTCATTTTTCACCTTACCTTTCTATGCCCCAAACTTGGCCAGCTTTTTGTTTCATCATGCGATGGAAGTGCAACTCGCACTTGGGCTCGTGCGGACTGCACAACCCAATGCACATCACCTCCAATTTCAGAATTTTTCTCCCTGGCTTCTGTTTTGGATTGCATTTGGCCATGCGACATACACAATGGCTTATGTGAATCGCACGGTCCTCTGCACGTCTCCTTTTTGCCCTATTTTCCACTTGTTCATTTCTCTGCTCCTTGTATTTCTAAAACAAACTAAAAATAATAAAAGATAACCAAAAATAATGTAAAAACACTTGGGTTGCCTCCCAAGAACCGCTTGATTTTATGTTGCAGCTCGACGATAGTACCTCAACCTTAGTCATTGTCGAATAGCATGCCAATGCGCTTGGCATGGGCCCATCTTAAGAAGGGGAATTGCTCATTCAACGTCCTCAAAACATCATCATGTTGCCGACTTGGAAACTCTTCAATCTTAGGCATCTTGACCATTTCACACTCCTCAAGGGCATGATCAAGCTTTTCCTCAACATCAATCACCAAGATTACCCTCGATTCATCCGGAGGCTTTGTGGGTTGGCATACATTGAATGTCACTACCTTATTTCCAACCCAGAATTTGAGTTGACCGAGTTCAACATCTATAAGTGCTCTCCCTATGGATAATATTGGTCACCCCAAGATGATGGACACCTCAACATCTACTTCACAATCAAAGATCATGAAATTTGCCGAGAGAATGAACTTATCGACCTTTACCAATACATCAAAGAGGATCCCCACCAGGCGCTTAATGGACCAGTAAGCCATGAATAGATGCATAGGTGTAGGTTTGGGCGTACCCAATCCCAACTTATTAAAGATTTCTAATGGCATCAAGTTGATGCTTGCCCTTAAATCACACAAGGCTTTACGGAACACAAATAACCCAATAGTACACAGTATGGTAAATGCACCCAGATTATCCTATTTTGTAGCGACATTACTCGTCATCACAGCGCTACAGCTGTGTGAAATCTCAATGGTGCCCACATCAACAATATTCTTCTTCTTGAGAAACTCTTTCATAAATTTGGCATACCCCAACATTTGTGTTAAGGCTTCAACTAAAGGAATATTTATTGAAAGCTTGCTGAACATGTCAACAAACTTGTTAAATTAGTGCTCCTCCTTCTTCTTGTTTAGCCTTTAAGGGTATGGAGGAGGTCCCTTGGGTAGTGTGGTCAACAAGGAAGGGTCCTCCTCAACATCAATAACAACTTGTGGAGGAGATTCAGCCTTGTCCCTCTCATCATCAACGTCAATATTCACCGGAACATTAGGTGCACCAAGCTTCACCCTAACTTCTGGTTCCACATCTTCTTTGTCATACGGCTTCTCAACGGCTTCAACAATAGGTTTCCTTTCTACAACAACCGGATTCATAATGGTCTCTCTCACTACACCACTTGTTCTTATATTTCTAGTGACAATGGCCATGACATGAATGATAATGCTCAAATGTACTCTCCTATTCAAAGGTATCAGCGATTGTTAGAGCAAAACACATTTATAAGTACCTGACGAGCATCAGGGTAGGTCCCAAGGGAATTAATGACTAGCCAAAACAATTGTAAGGAAAAGACTTCGCAAAGAGAGTGATTCAGTCATAACTATAAAAGTAAAGGAAAGGGCGATTTCTGTAACGGTTCACAATTCAAAACAAAAGCAAGAAAGTAAATGGGTGTAATCAATCATGAGAATGGGTGACTAGGGATGTGTATCAAATGGGGCTCTTATATGGGATAGGGTGATTGCTCATTCATGCAAATTCTCACCAGAAGACATAGGTAGCATTGGTCTTGAGTATGCTTGTTAATCCCTCGATCAAACAACCATATATCCAATGGTTTTTGTTCAAACACCATTGTTTAAGGAAATAATCAACCAACATATGCTTGGGGAGGTCACACTATTTCTATCTTAAGACCTTTAAATGGGTGTTTCCGGCAAATTGAGCTATTTCTAGCCTCAATCTAGATGGAATCTCGAGTATCCACTAGCAATTTCATAGCCAAAATCATAAACTCCTTTCTCAAGCAAGAATACAATCAAGTAAGGTAAACTAGTGTTTGCAACCACTAATTTTATAATTAGAACATGATGAAATCACTAGACAAACATCATATTAGAAATTATAAACATGAATTAGCAACACCCACACCCATTTATCAAGCACCCATCATCAACACATCCCTAGAAAAGAAACCTAGCTACTCATGCTAAGGAAATAAAGAGTAATACTAAATGGGTAAGTCAAATTTCATTCCATTAAAGCTAAAATTTCAATATGCAAGCTTAGTTTTTACAAGAGTAGTGAACCCAAGATTATGGAAGAAAGAATTGGATTGAAACCCTCTTCTTCACCTTAGAGAGTAAACTTGCTCACTACTCAAAGTTCTATTTTCAAAACTATCAGAAACTATCTACAATTGTGCCTGAAATGGGTTTTAGAAGCTTCCCAAAACGTCATACAAAATTGGCCTTCGAGGGCTGTGTGATGTGACATGCAATTTTCTTGTCGTAATATGCGCGTCACACGGTACCCTTCATTGATCCAGTGACTTCAACTGATCTGGAGGCTTCATGCAAAGTGGGGTACAGTTTTCACCAAGCAATGTGCGCGTCATAGAATGACCGCACCCCTTAACAAATCATTCAGCAACATTAGGGACCTTGTGCATTGGAAGGTGCGGACCACACCACATGTTGTGTATATCTCATGGGGTCCACACCACTCATCAAAATCTTTATCTTGTTTGATCCTTCACACTTCAACTCCTTTTCAGCTCTTTTAGGGTCTAATTCCTTGTTTTCTATCTTAGGAAATAAGCACCTGCATTCATGAAAATAAAGGCCATACGAACCCCTAAATCTTATCAATACATAGCAATAATTCATGATTAAATGCTAAATGAGTTGGTAGATTATCGACTCATCAATGAGAATCATTTTAAGGATTGGTCGTGGTGTCACTAGGAAGTATTCCTTTCATCCTTGGGTTCATTTGAGTGGATAGCTGATTCATTTGGGCCTCAAGATGCTTGATTGAGGCCGAATGAGAACTCGCAGTTTGATGAAATATTGAAACTTCACTTTTAATCTCACTAATCCCCGTATTCATTGAGTCCACATTCTTCAAAACCAAGGATAACATGTCCTCTATCTTAAAGTGACCAGGATTGCTTATGGTGGGTTGGTATAAGGAATTTGATTTGTTTGGAGCTACATATGGGTTTGAGCTCTGGTGATTGAATCTATCACCATCTTTGTCACGATTTCTCCAATTCCCATATCATTTCTTGTCCTTGTTCCAACCTTGATTCTTATCCCTCAATTGATAATACCCGGGATGAGAACTCATTGTTCCATAGAAAATTTTACCATCCATGATGGTCATAAGCTCGTCATCACTGGCCGTGATCTTCGGAGTACTCACATTATTCATGGTCTTAGCACCACCATTCCCCATCATATGCTTGGCTAGTATGTCTATTTGCGTCATCATTTTTGCCATGGTATCATCCCTCTCTTCATACTTCCTCCTCATCTCATTTGTTTAGATTAATGTGGTACCTTTCTATGTAGGAATATCAACCTCCCTTGTGTTCCAAGCTTTTTTAGTCTTGGTCATTATCTCTAGAAAGGCTGAGGCAAGAGGAAATTATAGATCCATGAAGGTAGCACCTCCAAGATTATTGGAGACAGACTTATTCATTGAATTCAAGGATCTAAAGAAGCTTTGTAATAAGACATTGTCTGGTAATCCATCATTAGGGAATGACACAAGCTTCTTCTTGAATCTCACCCATACCTCATGCAAGGGCTCATCGAGAAGTTGGTGGAAGTTAGTAATTTCAACCCTCAACTGCATTATCCATGATGGAGGGAAGAATCTAGTAGTGAAATCATTTACCAACTCAGCCCAAGAGGTGATTGACCTATCCATAAATTCCTCCAACCAAGTCATGGCTTCCCCCATTACAGAGAAAGGGAATAGGCGAAGTCAGATGGATTCTTGGGAGATATTTTGGAATATGAACGGTTGATATATCTCCACAAAATTGCGGATGTTCCTATTGGCATATTCATGGGCTGCTCCTCTAACCATTCCCTTTATTTTAATTAGATGGAGAATTATGCTAGTAACGTGGAACACCTCATTTCCAACCGTTTGGGGTAGGAGGATTGCACCTACTCCCACTTGAGGCACAGGTTCATTGGCCTCGTTCATGAACCCGTCAAGACTTCCATTGACACTTTTTTTATCTCCCACTTCACTCATGGGACACCTACACAACAAGTAAAAATAACAAATAAAATAAAAGAACAACCACTCTACAAAGTGATTTCAATTCCACAATCAAAAAGGCTAATCAACTTAATTTCTCGGCGATGGTACTATTTTTGTTAACTCTCAAATGTACTCTCCAAAGTGGAGGTATCAGCGATCATTAAGCAAAATAAATTTATATTATTTGACAGGTGTCGGGGTTGATCCCACAGGGAATTTAGATCTTAGCCTAGTTAATTGTAAATAGACCTCACACGAGTGTAGCTTTGTCAACAATAATAATGTAAAAAAAGGGATTTAGGAATCTGTCATAATTCAAAATTCCAAACAAAACAATAAGTAAAAGTGCAAGGTGTAAGCAATAGAGAGAGGACGACTAGGGATGTGCTTCTAATGGGTCTTGAATACGGGTCAAGGTACTTGCTCAATTGCATAAATTCCAACTAAATGATACAGGTAGCATTGATTTTAGGCATACTTGTTAATCTCTCAAACAAACATATATCCAATGGTTTTTATTCAAACACCATTGTTTAGGAAAATAACCAACCACCACATGCTTGGGGAGGTCACACTATTTCTAGCTTAGACCCTTTAATAGGTTTTTTTGGCAATTGAGGTATCTCTAGCCGCAATCTAGGTGGAATCCTACGTACCCACTAGTAACTCCACATCCAAAATTATAAACTTCTTTCTCAAGCAAGAATACAACCAAGTAAGGTAAATAAATGTTTGCAATCATTAATTTTAGAGTTGAAACATGGTGAAATCACTAGACCCATATAATATTAGCAATTATAAACTAAAATAAGCAATACCCATACCTTTTTATCAAATACTCATCATCTACACATCCCTAGACAAGGAAACCTAGCCACTCATGCTAAAGGAAAAAGAAAATATACCCATAGGGAAATTCAAATTTCTTTACATTAATTGTAGTAAGAATCCAATATCCAAGCTCAAATTTACAAACCCAAGGTTGAAAATTTAGAGAATGGATTGAAACCCTCTTTCTTGTCTTGGGAGAGAAACTTGCTTCAAAGGTGAAAACTATTCAAAAACTAAACTGAACTATCTAAAATTGTGCTTGAATTGGGTTTAGGAACATTCCTAAAATGTCATACAAAATTGGACAAAAATGCCCTTCGGGGGTTGTGTGATGCGACGTGCAATTTACACATTGTGAAGTGCGCATTGCACAACACTCTTCATTGGTGCAGTGAATTAAACCGACTTAGGAGCTTCATGCGAAGTAGGGTATGGTTTGCACTAGAAAGTGTGCGCATTGCACATCGACTGCACCCCTGAACAGATTCTTCAGCCAATGCATGAGCCTTATGCAATGAGAGGTGCGGACTGCACCTTGTGTTATGTGTGTTGCACGAGGTCCGCACCTCTCGAAAAAATCTCCATCTATTCAATCCTTCACACTTAAACTCCTTTTCATCTCTTTTGGGTCCAATTCTTTATTTTCCATCTTCGGAAAAAAATACCTGCATTCATGTCAATAAAGTCCATAACAACCTCTAAATCTTATCAAAACATAGTAATAATTAATGAATAAAGGCTAAATGAGTTTGTAGATTACCGACTCATCAATCGCCTCCTACATTTCCTTTGTTTCTTTGATCTCTATTTAAATGTGTTTAGTATAGCTATGATGCCTGAGTTGAATGCACTTGCTAATGATCCAAGCTTTACCAGTCTGTGCTCCTTCATTCAACCCAAGGTTGAAGGTCCACCTCTGATCCAAGCTTTGATGAATCCATACCATGGAGACCCAGCTAAGTTCCAACAACTAATTATCTTCTAATTACTATATTTTTTTCCATTTTTCCACCATCTCAATGGGATGAACCTAACAAGAGGTTATTACCACCATCAGAGCTGGAGTTAGAGGGAATTAATCATGTAATTATAGATTTATGTTCGTGTTTTTCTTCTTTACAAGTTAGGCTCATAAATCCAGATTTGGATACCAGTAGTAAAGTGGGGTAGATGCATTACTAATCTCGATTTGTTATCGGGTGACACCCAACTGTTCTCACAAGTGCATATGATCAAACCTTAAGAAATAGCTTTAGATTAGAAGCAATCTAGTTAACTTGCACTATTTTAATCTAATACCTGAATTACTTAGCCAGTGTTCTATTTAGAGAGGGTACTTGTCTTGTTGCATTTTCTAGTGCATTATCTTGTGCATCTTCTTTTGTTAGGAGATCCTTGTTGCTATAGCATTAGGATCTTCTTGCCAATGTTAGGAAAATCTTGGAAATGGTTGATTAGGAATTCACCTGCAAAATAGAAAACAAGATTAGAAAAATAATCAGCAAGAGTATTTCCCTCCCTAAGGGAGTGTTGTACTCTGACTGATAAAGAACACCTTATGGTGTTGATACAATCCACTTTAACAGCTATGCTCCATGGTATCTTCCATTCTCCCAGAAGAATTTGAACAAGAGTCAAAGAATCTGACTCTTCAATCACATTGTTAAGGTTGTTGTCTCTATAATATACCAACCCTTCTCTGATAGCTCTTGCTTCTGCCACTAGGTTGGAAGAGTCTTGTAGTTTTACTCCCTTAGCTACCACAAGGTCCCCTCCTGAGTTTCTAATATAGAATGTAGCTGAACTACATTTAGGATTTCCCCTAGAAGGACTATTTGTGTTATATTTTAGCCAGTGCACAAGTGGTTATAACCACTCAACAATTTTAAAGCAAACCATTGGCATAAATCTCTCCAGAACCTCAACCATCTGAGGCCAAATTTTGTCCTTCACAATGAATCCTAAATCTGCTTTTCAAGAACTTTCTCAAGGTTTCTATGACTTTCCATATTATCTTTGTAGTAGAGAACTTGCCACCATGCATTACTGTGTTCCATTTCTTCCAAATGAACCACAGTATCACAATAGGAACCACCTGATATACCACTTTAATCCTATTGTTATCTTTAAATATCTACCATTTCCTTATATTTTGTTTGAGATTTACCAAAGGATTAAACCCTGCAACTCTAGAAAAATGTTGCCAAGTAACTTGAGCAATTTGTCCCTTCAAAAAAGATGTTGTATACTTTCAACCTCTTCAATATCACAACACCTATAAAACTGAGAAATATTAGGGTTCCATGAATGCACTAACTGTGCCACTGGTATCTTACCTTTCCAAATTCTCCAAGCCAGGAAAGAGAATTTGAAAGGGATATCTTTACACCATAACATCTTTAGATCTTCACTAATCACTTCCTTATGTCTCAACAGTTCCCAGTACTTCTAGCAGTCCACCAAGGTTTATCCCCTTCATTGATAAGCTAACTTTGGCTCATGTTGTTCCTGATATGTGCAACTATATGCTCTGGAACATAATTCTCTATTTCTTCAAAGTTCTACTTCTCTGTTGTAAGAAATTCTTTAACATCCTTCATTATATAACAAGAACAAACTTATGAATGGTGTTTGAATAGAGGACCTAAATTAGTCATGTTTTCAAATCATATACTAGAAGTGCCTCCTTTTTGTTCCCACCATATTTTCTGCTCAAGCTTATCTCTATCTCCCAACATATGCTTCCATACTTGAGAACCTTCTTTACATTTTATAAGAGCAAGGATTTACTTCTTACAATATTTGTTCTAAAATAAATTAGACCATACATTATTTTGGGTTCTAAATTTCCATCAGAGTTTGGCATATAGTGTTTGTGAGACTTCAAACATAGATTTAAATCCTAGGCCACCTTCTTGATTTGGTAGGCATACTTTCTTCCAGGCTGACCAGTGCTTGCTCCTTCCTATTTCCTTTTTACTCCAAAAAAAATTAGCAAAATTTTTGTGAAGATCTTTAGTGACACAACTAGGAGGGACAATAGCTGAGAGAATGAAAATAGGAGTGCTTTTCAAAACACTTGATATTAGAACTTCCTTACCCCCATAGGCATCTTACCCTTTCATGATTGCAAATTAACTTTCACCATTTCAATCAATTATGCATAGTGTTCTTTCCTCTTCCTAGTATGTGTGATGGGGTAGCCCAGGTACTTCATAGGGAAGGAGCCCCTATTCATGCCTAGGCATTGTTAAACTATCTCAGAAGTGCTTCTAGCTGCATTTCTGTGCATGTAGAAAAAGCTCTTTTCCATGTTAACTTTTTTCCCAGATTTCCTCTCATAGTCTTTCAAAATAATCACAATCTTCTTCAAAGACAATTCATTAGAAAAGGAGAAAATAATAGTGTCATCAGCATATGCAAGATGATTCAAAAAAGGCTCCATTTAAGCCGCCCATAACCAACAAATTGATCATCAGTGAACAAGGAGTTGAGGGCTCTAGTGAGAACTTGAGATGATAAGATAAATATAGCAGGGGATAGAGGGTCACCCTACTTTATGATAAGTCACACCTCCATCGCATGGTGAACCAGAAGCCTGGGCAATGCCAGGGCATGAAAAGGTGAGGTGCCAAATGACATGCGGTCCACACAAGGGCTTGTGCAAATCGCACATCAGGTCACACCAAAGGTAAATTCGAAATTTTAATTGACCTAACACGTTGACCGACCTAACTCGGAGATGACCTGGCTCAATTTTATTCATTTTTTCTCTTTATATTCTGCCACCTTCACCATCTTCACCATATTTTCTCTCAAACTTCTCAAATTCTCTTCCAAAACCTCCCACAAATCCCCCTACTTCTTCTAAAATCATTCTCTACTCCCCCATAATCTCCACCACCGCTCTTCTGTGCCTCCACCATTCGTCTCTCCGGGCGAGTTGATTGGGTCACCATTGTTGCTTCTTAAAAGCTCAAAGTTTTACTTCTCTCTGCCAAATCTTCTCTTGTGGTAAGTTCCCTAACATTAAATATATGTTTTTATGGTTATTGGGAACTCATATTGTGAAGCATGCTAAATAGAATTGCCATGTTTATTTTGGGTGAGATTCAAAAATTTAGGTCTCCAATTTTGCTTAGTGTCAACTTCGTAGAACTTAAATTTTGGTAATGCATGTTGATTAGTAGTGATTTTTACCCTTGAATTTTGCATTTGGGGTGAAGTCTGAGTAACCACTTGTGGTTGATGCATAATTTGGCCTGATGTAGATTTGGTGACATCATTCTTAAGGGCAAATCATCATTTTTCATGAGGTTTGGTCGAAGTTTGTTGTTTGGGCGGAAAATTGTTGCTACCTATATACCCATGATCTTGGTTGAAAATTTTGTTGGGTGTATAATCTTGTGCATGGAGGTGGTAATTATTGTTATTGATTGTGTGCCCAATTGAGTAATTAAAGGCTTGATGTTCCCGATCATAGATGGGGTAACGTCCTTTTTAAGGGAAGTTGTTGAGTTTTCTTTTTCCTGCTGATTGGTGATAATGGAAATCCCGGGAAGTCTGAGTACCTGGATAATTATGTGGTCATGATATCTCTTGCCCCCATTGTTATAATTGTTGGTTTACTGCTTGGTTCCAAGTGCTTCGTGCAAATCTTGCTCTACGAATCACATACGTAATTCACAATAACACAAGGAACCAAAAAATTCCAATTGTGCCTTTGTGCATTTCGCATGTGATCCATAGATCTTGATGTGTGAAACGTACAAGGAACTTCACCATGAGAAAATAGGTTGCTAATTCACTATTTTGATGTGCGGCGGCTGATGCGATGCGCATCCTGGTTGGTGCGGTTCTCACCAGTCATCGCACATCTGAGCTGAAACCACTAAAGGTTTCTAGCTAGCCATATGACACCACATGCAATGCGCACCCATCTGGTGCAGTCCACACGTGGTCCGCATGATCCACAGTCACCTACTTTGTTTTTCTACTTCTTAGCATTCTATCCTTTTTAGTTTAGTAGCTTCTTTTTGATCTTTTTGTTTCCCATATGATAAAAATACAAAAGGATTTTGTTTTGATTTTTGGACTCATAATCTCCATGTGCAGAACATGTCTTCTAACAAGTGAAACACCGATCGGAGTTCACGAACGCCGACAGCTCCCTCCTCCTCTAATCCAACCTCAAAGGGGAAGAAAAAATCCTTATCCTCCCGTAACCAAGTTTCAGAGAAGGAGAGAGTTCAGTTCGGAGTGAAAGGTATGAGGGAAATTTATGAGCGTGACAGGGGTAGGTCCTTTAACACAAAGCAGAGTTTTAATTTGGATGCAATATGGGATAACCTGCCTAACATCCCTGAATAGTTCACCCGCCGATAGTGGTAACCATTTCAAGAGGTGCCC
Source organism: Jaltomata sinuosa (assembly GCA_003996215.1). Taxonomy (NCBI): domain Eukaryota; kingdom Viridiplantae; phylum Streptophyta; class Magnoliopsida; order Solanales; family Solanaceae; genus Jaltomata; species Jaltomata sinuosa. The sequence goes on along the minus strand of QJPP01001836.1, from coordinate 106,542 downwards.
GGAGATTATTACAAGGACATAGCCTGGGAGTTCTTTGCTTCATACCAAGCCATGCAAGATGCTAAGGGCTACAAAGGAGGTTGTGAAACTTTTACCGCCATAGAATCCATCATTGTTCGAGGCATGAAGATTTGACTCACTCTAGATGCTATCAATGATATCTATTGGAGCACTCCAATTGAGCCAACACATGCACTCATGGCCAAGATGACTGTCAAGTAAAAACCTCTTCAGTGGGCAGCTCCTATCATTGCTCCTGACATACCTCTCTGGGCCACTATGAGGGGCAAAATTCCACGACTGTCCTTGCACTTTGAGGCTCACCTTTGGTATGAATTTGTTCACTATCAATTCCTACCTTCTCCAAATGACCAAAAGGTCACCCATGATGGGCCCATTCTGGTAGCCTCAATCATGGTGGGGGACCATGTCAACTTTTGTGAGATTGTTGCCTTGGTGATCAAGAGAGAGGCTCGCCAGGAGAATAATGCATTCCCCTTCCCTGTACTCATTAGTAAAATTTATGCAAATACGGGCATTCCTTATTTCAGTTGTGACACTCCTACTCCCGCCACTGGTGTGTTGGATCTTGATAAGAAAACTGACAGGGATGCACCTCATTTCAAAAGATGTAGGACAGAGCCATCGGTAGAGGTTGAGGTTGATGACTCAGATGCCGAAGCAAATGCTTCTTCTCCTTCTAAGGTCACTTCAGAAGAACCCACAACCACCACACCAAGAGTTCCTTTGACCAAGAGTGGGCTCCAAGATATGGTAGACAAAACCTATGATCATGAGAGGCAGCTAAACGTGTTAGCAATCAAGTTGCCCAGGTTAATTGAAGTGGCTGTAAAAAAGGACATGGAAGGAGTGGTTACAAAAATTACCTCACTCGGCACAAGGGTGGACACTATTGCGGGTGATGTGAAGGAACTCAAGAAAGACGTGGACAAATCCAAAGGGAAGGAGCAAATTAACTAGGCAGACTTGAGAAACTTACCTCCACCATGTCATACTCGTGGGCCTATGGATGAATTACTTGCAGCCTATGAAGATAATGAGGTTGAATTGTCTGGTGATGCGGATGCAGAGCTAGATGATAATGAGAATCTAGATTTTCAACAAACCCTTAGAGATTTCACGACTACTGCGCACTCCCTAAATGGTGGTGCAGGTCCTAGTGGAAAGACCACAGTTGATGAGGTACCAGTGGATGATGATGAGGGATAGTCCTCCAGGGAGTGTTGCAACCCCTTTTCCATTACTTGAGCTTGTAGCATTGAGGAAAATTCTTCTTTTGATGGGAGGGGGTTCTCTTTATTATTTTGTTATTGCTTTTGGTTTCCCGTGATTGGGTTTGAGATATTTTTATTGCCCTTGCCAGGCCTTGTTGATATTCTTAGTTTATCTTTCTAGATTTGATTTGGCCCTTGTCGGGGGTATTTGGATTATTGTGAGGATATTGCCCTTGTCGGGCCTTTTCTTTATGCTTTGTCTTGTTTTAATCTTAATTGTGCCCTTGTCGGGCTTGATTTTTATTTTTAATATTGGTTGTGTTGCCGGGTTGGTCTTACATGCCCTATTGTTTTACTACCCGTGCTTAGAAAATATGTTAAAAGGCTTACGCTGAGGTTTGTTTTTAAATGAATCATGAGCGCATAATTTGGTCACCGCCTTGTTAATAGTAGTTTAGCAATAAACTCCGAGGGTTTTCTTAATATCACGGTTCTTTCCGAACGAGCAAAAGTTTTCTTTATTTTTCTTTTTCTTTTGTTTGTGTGTCGAACTGGGTTGGTGTTTTCCTATGATAGATTGAGAGGTGACTTTCTTAAGGAAAAATGCCAAGTTTAGTTTAAAATTGAGTCCGTAGTTGCTTGTCTCAAAATGGGCCCACTAAAAATAATTTCTTGGCAAGATGTTTTTGAAAATAAAAGGAAAGAGGGAAATGAATTTTTGAGGAAAAGCATTCTCTTGTCATGACTTGCACACTCTTGCTTTGGCTTGATTGATTAACAAACGAGTGTGTAATGAACTCGGAATAGCTTGTCAAAAGTCATTTGTCCCAATAAATTTTGAGACTAATGAAAGAAGTCTTGTGGCATAATTCATTGTAAGATGAGGCTTTATTTTGATTCTTGTGCATACGTGTCATCTAAAACTTGCCCCGAATGTGATTCAAGGCAAAATTCTAGGTGTGGCCGAGCTGTGAAAATGACCTTAGGCCCTTTTTATAGCGACTTAACCCAAATGAATTCCCTAAACATCAATCCTAGTGAATCCCTTTGAGCTTGCGAGCGTTCTTCGGCACCTTGTTTAGCACGTTGACCTTTTTGTATCCTCTATCTTGGCACATGTCCTCCCTAATTGCTTGGAAAGTGAAACATGGGCTAAAAGCCTAAGTTTGGGGGGGGGGGGGAATGAAAAGACAACATAGGCAAATGCCTAAGTTTGAAGGTGTATCTGATCAAATGAGGAGAAGAAAAAGAAATGCACTTCAATTGCAAGGTAGCACCTTAAGTTTGAATTGAAAACTTCTCCAAAAGTTCAATCCAATGAGAAAAATGAAAAGCAAGAATAGGTGCTACCAAATGAATATGATACAAGGAGTTTGAATGATCATGATTAAAAAGGAGAAGCTTGGGTTGTGTGAGGGAGAAATAAGGTGAAGTTGAAATCTAAAAATGAGAGTGATGTTTGAAATGATGCCAAAGAGCATTAGGTAGGTGTAATCACTTGAACCAAATGAAATCATCACCTTAGGCCTAGCTAACATCGTAACCTTCAAGTCCTTGGTGATTTGGAGCCTGGCTACCCTATATTAGTGGCAGTTTACATGAAGGGAAAGCCTATGGGTCGATGTGTGTGCACTTGAACTTCCTTGAGAGAGTGAGAGTCTTCTTAGTTCTCCTATAATCCCTTTAATTTATTAATTGCATGATTGAGAGTGGAATTCTCTTTTGTGGTGAGTGGCATCATGCACTCAAATTGAAACATAAAGTCTCTACTTCATTTGAGAGGAATGAATGAGACTTGTGTGGCGAATCTCAAGGCAAACCTTGATGGTCCATGCCAGTGACTTAAGAAGCTTAAATGTCCTGTTTTGAATGACCAAATTCCCTTGATTTAGAATAAGAAATGAAGTCCTTTTTGAAAAGGTTTTGAAATGACCAATTGCCTTGATGATGTGGTGGTTCAAATTAAGATAAGCATTATAGTTGAGTCTTTTTTTTGAGTCTTTTTGCTTACTCTTTTTGTTGATTTTTAGTATAGATTAGTATTTTGTGCCTTGATTGAGTGTAGAGCATAATTCATTCCTTATCTTGTGAGTATCTTGCTTGAGGACACGCAATAGTTCAAGTTTGAGGGGTTGATAAGTCGGTAATCTACCAACTTATTTAGCCTTTATCCATGAATTATTGCTATGTTTTGACTAGATTTAGAGGTTCTTATGGACTTTATTGATGTCTATGCAGGTACTTGTGATCAAAGACGAAAAACAAGGAAATAGACCCAAAAAGAGCTTAAAAGGAGTGAAGTGAAGTGTTAAGTGATCAAAAAATGTGAAGATTATGCCTTGAAATGCAGCGCTTGTGTGACATGCACAAGCCTTGGTGCATTTCGTACCTCCCACAACATGGAGTACTGAATCGACCGAAGAATCTGTTAAGGGATGCGGTCGCTGTGCGACATGCATAACTCCTGGTGCAAACTGCACCCCCTTCATATGAGGCCTCCAAGTTAGCTGAGCCACTGGTTCAACTGAAGAGGGTGTGCGATACGCACATGATGATGTACAAACCACATGTCGCACCGCACACCACCCGAAGGGTATTTTTGTTCAAAATTTAGTGACATTTTGGGAAAGTATTTAAACCCATTTTAGTCACAATTGTAAATACAATTCTTCAGTTCTGAACACTCTTGAACAATTTTAGCTTTGAGCACAATTTTCCTCTCTAAGAAGAATAAGAGCGTTTCAATCAATTCTCTCTTCCAATTGTTAGTTCACCATTTGTGTACAAAACTAATCTTAGATATTGAAATTACACTTGAATGAAGAGGAATTTGGCTTACCCACTCGGTATATCTCTTTTCTTAAGCATGAGTAGCTAATTGCATTGTCTAGGGATGGGTAGATGATGGATGCTTGACATATGGGTATGGGTGTTGCTAATTCTTGCTTATAATTGCTTAATTGACATGGGCTAGTAGTTTCACCACATATTAACTCTAAAATTGGTGGTTGAAACATTGATTTTCCTTACTTAGTTATGTTTTTGCTTGAAAGAGAATTTCATAGCTTCGGATGTGAAATTGCTAGTATGAACTTGGGCTTCCATTTAGATTGAGGCTAGAAATAGCTCATATCGGTGGAATCACCCATTTAAGGGTCTAAGCTAGAAATAGTATGACCTTCCTAATTTTTAGCTTGGTTGTTTATTGTTAAACCAATGGTGCTTTAACCGAGACTATTAGATATATGTTTGTTAATCAAGAGATGAACGACCATACCTGTAACCAAGGCTACCTATGTTAATGAGCGAGAATTTGCATGAATAGGCAATCACCCTATCCCACACTAGAGCCTCATTTGATGCACATCCCTAGTCGTCTACTCTCATTTGTACATTCATTTTACTTTATAGCCTTACTTGAATTGAGATTTTATGACAGATATCCCAATTCCCCCCAATCCTTTACTTTCTAGTTTTTGAACATTTACACTCTTAGTGAAGTCTTTTCATTACAATAATTATTGTGCTATCTACAAGTCTCTGTGGGTACGACGCCAATATCCGTTGGGAACTATAAATGTGTTTTGCTTGACGATCGTTGATACTTCCATCTTGGCGTGTACGTTTCAGCATTTATCAAAAATGGTGCCATTGCCAGGGACTTGATTTGATAGCCTTTTTATTGTAGACTGGAAATCACTTTGAGAGTGCTTGTTCTTTTATTTGTTTGTTGTTTGTGTTGTGATTGAGCATGCTAGTCCATGAGTGAGGCCGGTGACAATGAGAGTGTCAACAGAGGCTTCATGGACACAGAATCTACTGAGATAGTGATAAAAGTGGGAGTAGGTGCAATCCTCCTACCCCCTACGGTGGGAAATGCGGTATTCCACGTTATGAGTACCATGCTACACATTATCAAGATGAAGGGAATGTTTAGTGGAGCAGCACATGAAGATGCCAACCGGCATATTTAGAGTTTTATGGAGATTTTCCAACCATTCATATTTCATAATATCTCCTAGAATCCATCTGATTGCGCCTATTCCCCTTTTCCTTGATGGGGGAAGCCACGGCGTGGTTGAAAGTATTGTCGGATAGGTCTATAACATCTTGGAATGATTTGGTTAAGGCATTTACATCAAGATTCTTCCCTACGTCTCGCATGATGTAGCTAAGAGATGAGATTACCAACTTTAGGTAACTCCCGGATGAGCCTCTACATGAGGCTCAAAAAGAAGCTTGTTTTATGTTCGAACCATGGGTTGCCGGACAATGTATTGCTCCAAAGCTTCTATCGGTCATTGAACTCTATGAATAAGTTGGTGGCTAACAACCTTGGAGGTGGAACCTTCATGGACTTGCACTTACCCATTTCCTCGGCTTTGTTAGAAAGAATGAGCAAGACCAACCAAGCATGGCATACAAGAGAAGGGGATGTGCCAACTTTGGGAATGCCCTCATCCATCTTGACCAATGAAATGAGAAAAAGGATGAGGAGCAAGATGATACAATGGCAAAAATGATGACACAAATTGATTTGATGGACAAGCATGTAATGGGAGCCGGTGGTGCTAAGGCAGTGAATGTTGTGAGTATACCTGAAATCAAAGCAAGTGATGGTGAGTTGATGAGAGTTATAGATGGTAAATTGTGCTTTGTGTCAGTGGGTTCTCATCCCATGTATTATCTCCCGAGGGAAAAGAACCAAGGTTGGATAAGAAATAAAAGAAGGGATGGCAATTGGAGAGATAGAGATAAGGATAGTGATTGACTTAATCATCGAAGCTCAAATCTGTATGTGCCTCCAAATAAAGCAGACTCTCTCTACCAACCAGCTACAAGTAACCCCGGTCATTCCAAGCTAGAGGACATGTTTTCCTTCGCTCTCAATAAGGTGGATACAACCAATACTGGAGTGAGTGAGCTAAAAAGTGAAGTTTCAACACTTCATGAAACTGTGAGCTCCCACTCAGCCACAACCAAACATCTTGAGGCTCAAATAAACCAACTCTTGACCTAAATTAACCCCAGGATGAAGGGGACACTACCCATTGATACCATCACCAATCCACAGAATGACTGAGATCGAGGTACTATCGTTGAGTCGCAATGTTAAATCAAGCAATGCTTGGGAGGCAAACCAAGTTTATTTCCTTTGTTTTTGGTTATCTTTTGTTGTTTTTGGTATTGTTTTAGGAATGCAAGGATCAGAGGAATGAACAAGTGCAAAACAGGGAAAAAATAGGATGTGTGGATGACCATACGGACCGCACAAGCCATTGTGTGTGTCGCACAACACACCGCACGCCAAAACTGGAGGCTTGGAAGAGAGTTAAAAAATTAAAAAAATGGAGGTGACGTGCGCTGGGCCATGCAGTCTGCACGAGCACAAGTGTGCATCACACCTCTATCGCATGGTGTACCAGAAGCCTTGGCAAAGCCAGGGCATGAAAAGGTGAGGTGTGAAATGACATGCGATCCGCACAAGGGCTTGTGCAAACCGCATGTTGCACCCCACCAAAGGTAAATTTGAAATTTTAATTGACCTAGCTCATTGATCGACCAGACTCGGAGATGACCCGGCTCAATTTTATTCTTCTTTTCTCTTTATATTCTTCCACATTCACCTTCTTTACCATATTTTCTCTCTATCTTCTCAAATTCTCTTCCTAAACCTCCCACAAATCCCCTTACTTCTCCCAAAATCTTCCTCTTCTCCACCACAATCTCCACCACCACTCTTGCATGTCACCGCCGTTCATCTCTCTGGGTGAGTTGATTGGGTCACCATTGTTGCTTCTCAAAAGCTCCAATTTTTACTTCTCTCTGCCAAATCTTCTCTTGTGGTAAGTTTCGCAACGTTAAATACATGTTTTTATGGTGATTGGGAACTCATATTATGAAGCATGCTAAATAGAATTGCGATGTTGATTTTGGGTGAGATTCGAAAATTTTGGGTCCCTAATTTTGAATTGTGTTGAGAATTTCTCTTACTGTACACATGGTAGAACTTAAATTTTGTTAATGCATGTTGATTGTGTCACACCTCAAACTATGGGAGGCGGTACCGGCCCTCAGAGCCCCTAAAGGTCGAGGGTGCAAAAATAGAGTGTATCTCTATTGAACCTGTTGGGGGTCTGAGACCGACAAGGATAGAAATTAGTAACACTGATAGCTCAATAGTAGGTAAACAACTCAAGGCCGACAAGGCCATACCCAACACTGATATACATATACATGTCTACAAGACTCTAGGAGTAAGTAAAACATCTCATATCCAGGACAGGGCTCTGGACTACCCATAAATTGTACATATACATAATGTGGTCAAAATATAATCTAGACCTCTGACTCGTCATCTCCAGGAAGAATGGAGCTTACTAAAATGGCTGAACTCTGCAACTCCTACTGAAGAGATTTGTCTGGGTTTCTGTCTGGACCTGCAGGCATGAATGCATAACCCCCCAGGCAATGGGGATGTCAGTATGAAAATAATGTACTGGTATGTAAGGTAGAAACATAATAGTAAGTTGCAAGTAGTAAATCTGAACAGGATATAATATGAAACTTGTAAACTGTAATCGGTAGGACTCGTTAAGCTCTTTTCTCCTTTATTCTTTTTAGAATACAATGCATGCATTAACTCACACTGCAACTCACTCTGTCTAACACACGCTGAACCATAATAGCGCCTCGGTGCACCCTATATATAATAGCCTCAATATAGCAGTAGCACCTTGCCGCACACTATGTATATAATGGCCTCAATATGGTAGTAGCACCTCAGTGTACACTATGTATATAATGGCCTCAATATGGCAGTAGAACCTCGGTGGACACTATGTATATTTTAGCCTCAATATGGCAGTAGCGCCTCAGCATACACTAACACGTAATCCACGCGTAATAAGTGTATTACTAGATTGACCTTCAAAGTTACTCTTGTTAGTTATAGAGGTTCATTTAGATAACTTCTTTAGCCTTGACTTACTATATGTTGGACTCAACTTACCAAACACATATGAATGGGGTTTGACTTGCTAACCTTCCTTTTATACTTTATAAAGCTTGATTAGGGATCACAATACAAAGAAGAAGCTCGATAAAAGGATAACTTATGTTTCATGCAAAAAGTATCAGATTTTTATAAGGTGACTTGAATCACCATAATGTATCACTTAGTTCCATAAGACTTGTTAAGTTACCAAATCATCTCTATTACAACAGAATACTCCAATTCCTTCTTTCGGAGATTTAGAGTTTCATTTCTAGATTCATGCCGATAAGGAATAAAGAAGCCTTAACATACCTCGTTCCTTACAAAGATTGTGCTTACCAAAACTTGGCCTTTCCTTTATTAAGTTAATCTACAACACAAGGGTATAATGAAGCTAATATTATCTCTTAAACCTGATGCAACTTTGCCAAAATAGTAGCTAAACATTTTCCATACAGATTTACGTATTGGCATTAATTAAATGGTGTATCATCACATTTTCTCCCCTATTTCAATACGCATAACACACATGCCAACCTACTGCCTCCAACCATACAAAACATCTCAAACATCCCCTACACAACTCACCATACCAAAATACAATAGCAACACATTGAACCCACTGCTTCCGATCGTCGTCCCGTGAGTTCTTAAGAACAATTCAACAACATTTGTCCATTGGAACATCAATCCAAAAAATATGATTATGAGCAGAGTACTTACCACACTTGAAGGGGTATTCTATCCTCTTTATATTGAATCCTTGGAAATCTTAAGTACCCCCTACACATACACCAACAAGAGAAGAAGAAATTTCTTAATTGTTACACAATTTCTTAGTGTCCAACTGTAAGAAAGGGGTTGCCCTAGCTCATGTATTTCTTACCATTAGATATACTAGCTATATGTAGTAGATTAGTACCAAGATAATAAGTTGTTTAACTCACCTTAATATTGAATGAATCTTGATCTTCTTAGAACCCTAAAGGGAGAGAGGGGGTGCTAAGAGGAAAGAAGATAAGAGAGAATATTTCCAGATTTTTGTGATCAATATTGATCAACAAAAGGTCTGTATAAGGGGGCCTATTTTGCCGACCTTTTGAGTATATTTGGGCCAAAATGGTTCAAGAAACTTGGGAAAAAATTATCCCTTTCTTGGGCCTCAAAAGGGTTATGTTTTGTGGCTGATTTTGGCCTTCTCTTGGGTCAAAATGTGGTCAACATTGGTGGCTACCTTTTGTAGTTGTTTGGGCCAGATTTGGTTGTACTTTGATGGGACAACTTTACGCTTCATTTGGTCTACCATTAGGTCTAATAATCCATGGTGTTGCTTCCCATAATCGGCCCTCAGAACTTAGTTCGTTAGCGTAGGTAGGTGATGCACCTACTTGTCACTGAAGAGCTTAGATAAGTCGAGCAAGCACCTCACTTGTTTTATCTGATTTTTAAAACCCTCATCCTTATACTTTAACTTAACACTTATATACATTTGACCATTTCAAATTCTAGGCCAAAGTACCCCTTCACAATCTCAAGCTCAAGTACCTTCGTCAATATTAACTTACTCATATACGTTTTGAAAGGTACGGAGTGCTACATCCTTCCCTCCTTACAATCATTCATCCTTGAATGAGGGTAATGCGTATAGACCTCTAGTCTTTTAGGATTTTTTTTAGAAATTTTGGCAGTGTTTCCTCTATAATTGGGACTGTCCAAAAACTTGAAACTCAGCAAAAGTCCAGCACAATGCCTTGTAGGTCGATACAACGATATACAATTAAATGCAATCATTTGCACATGTTCAAACGTGATCCTATTTGCACAGTAGGAAGAATATCAAGAACATAAAGATATGACTTACCTCTATACTATCTTCAGGTCGAAAATAACTGGGGATACTTTTTCCTCATTTCTTCCTCGGCTTTCCACGTCATTTCCTCGATATTATTATTTCTCCACAACACCTTTATTAAGGCTACTTCTTTGGTTCTAAGCATCCTAACTTGACGATCTAGGATAGAAATTGGTACTTCCTCATAAGATAAGTCTTTAGAAAGTTGAACATCTTTGATAGGCATAATACGTGAAGGATCTTCTATGCACCTTCGTAGCATCGATACATGAAATACAGGATGGACTGCCTCCAATTCTGTGGGTAACTCTAGCTCATATGCCACTTTTCCTACCCTCCGAATGATCCTGTATGGTCCAATATATCTTGGACTAAGCTTTCCCTTTTTACAAAATCGCATAACTCCTTTCATGGGAGAAACCTTTAGGAAAACCTAATCACTAATATTAAATTCCAAATCCCGACGTTGCACATCTGCATATGATTTCTGCCTACTCTAAGTTGTTAGTAATCTTTCTTGGATTTGCTTCACCTTCTCCATTGCCTGATTAACTAGGCCGGGCCCTAATAATTCTGCTTCCCCAATTTCAAACCATCCAATCAGTGATATACACTTTTTCCCATATAAAGATTCATAAGGAGCCATTTGAATGCTTACATGGAAGCTATTATTATAAGCAAACTCAATTAGTGGCAAATGGTCATCCCAACCCCCTTTAAAATCTAGTACACAAGCTCGTAGCATATCTTCGAGTGTCTGAATATTGCGTTCAGATTGTCCATCTATTTGCGGATGAAAAGTTGTACTGAGACTTACTTGAGTACCTAAGCCTTTCTGGAAAGACCTCTAGAAATTTGATGTAAACTGAGCACCCCTGTCTGAAATGATGGAAATTAGGACACCATGAAATCAAACTATTTCACTAATATACAACTTGGCATAATCTTCAGCAGTATAAGTTGTTCTATCTACAGTCACCCATATGGAATCATACTTCTGATAACTACGAGGTAAGCCTGTAATAAAATCCATGTTGATCACCTCCCATTTCCAGATAGGTATCACTATACTTTGAGTTAGCCCTACGGGTCTCTAGTGTTCAATTTTTACCTGTTGACAATTCGGGAATTGGGCTACAAACTCTGCAATATTTCTCTTCATATTATTCCACCAATAAATCTATCGAAGATCATGATACATCTTCGTTGCTCCTAGATGGATTGAATAGCAGGAATAGTGAACTTCTGCCAAAATTTTCTCCCGAAGTTCCCCGATGTTAGGTACACATAGACGACCTTGATATTTCAGAACCCAATCTTCCTTAAGCTCTATCAATGGTTGCTTCTACTACGGAATTTCTTCCCCCAATCTTACTAACTCTGGATCATCATATTGTCATTCATTTACCTCTGTTATAAGTGAGGATTCCACTATGCTTTGAATAACAACACCCCCATTACCTGGGTCTAATAGTCAAACCTGTAAATTAGCTAACTAATGTAGTTCTCTTGTCATCTCAATCTTTCTATTTTCCACGTGGCTCAAGCTTCCCATGGATTTGTGTCTAAGTGCATCGATCACTACATTGGCCTTACCTAGATGGTACAAAATATCTACATCATAATCCTTTAATAACTCTAACCACCTTTTTTTCCTTAGGTTTAAATCCTTTTGTTTGAATAAATATTGTAGACTTTTGTGATCCGTAAACAAATCTACATGGACTCCAAACAAGTAATGGCGCCAAATTTTCAGGGCAAATATAACTTTTTCCAATTTAAGATCATGAGTAAGGTAATTTTGTTCGTTCTTTCTCAGCTGTCTCGAGTCATAGGCAATAACTTTACCATGTTGCATTAAAATGCAACCCAACCCAATCCTTCAAGCATCACAATAAATAACATAACCTTCTACGCCCTCTGGAAGAGTTAATACAGGCGTTGAAGTAAGCCTGTCCTTCAACTCCTGAAAACTCTGCTCACATGCATCAGACCACTGGAACTGTCATGCCCTGAGGCTACCCCATAGATGTAACATGGTTTGAGGTAGATGAGGCAGCCTTGATTGATCCAGATTCGGTTCATGATACTATAGAGAAGGTTCAACTCATTAGGGAGTGGTTGAAGACCGCTCAGAGTCGACAGAAATCATATGTGGATGTGAGGAGAAGGGAATTGGAATTTGAGATTGGTGATTGGGTTTTTCTGAAGGTGTCACCCATGAAGGGTGTGATGAGATTTGGCAATAAAGGGAAGCTTAGTCCCCGTTTTATAGGTCCCTATCAGATTCTAAGGAGAGTTAGTAGCGTTGCTTTTGAGTTGAAATTTGCCATCGGATTTAGAAGCGGTTCATCCGATTTTCCATATCTCCTTGTTGAAGAAGTGTGTTGGTGATCTAACCTTGATTGTTATTTTGGAGGATGTGGGTGTGAAGGATAGTCTCACCTATGAGGAGGTTCCCGTGGAGATCCTTGATCATCAGATTCGGATGTTGAGAAACAAAGAAGTCACTTCGGTAAAAGTTCTTTGGAGGAATCAGTTAGTTGAGGGAGCTACTTGGGAAGCAGAAGCAGCCATGAAATCCAAGTACCCTCATCTCTTTCCTTCCAATCCATTTTCCGCTTGAGGTAATAGTTTCCTCATTAGTACATTTATCCTACTCTATTCCATCAGTTTTCCTCATGATCTTAGCATGCATGCAAGTTTTTCGAAGTTGATTCAGTCATGTTTTAAGTTGCAAGCTTAGTGTTCATGTTTATTCCTTGGTTTTCATGTTTTTTTATTGGTTGGGTTGTCTTCTCTCTAATTTTCCTTGCTTAGTCTTCACTCGAAGACGAATGATCCCAAGGGGGAGATATTGTAACACCTCCAAATTCGATCCATCTTTTAAACTTAAGAAATCTAGAAATTCTGAACTTTCCATAAATGACGGGTCCAAACCACAGACCGTAGGTTGAACCACGAGTCATGGAGTGGATCCATGGTTTAAGTTTGCCAGAATTAGTCTCTGGTATTGGTTTAATGGACTGTAGTTCAGTCTATGGCCCATCCTGTCAACTCGTGGAACCAGAACTGAGGACTGGCTGATTCCCAGGAACCACGAGTCAAGATTACGGACCGTAGTTTGAATTATGGATCATCCTGTTGACTCGTGGAACCTGATCAGAGGCCTGCCAAATCCCTTAAGAACAACGAATTGGTTCTACGAATCGTAATACAATCTACGGGTCTGTCATGTTGACTCGTAGAATGTCTTCAGCAGTCTAATACTTTGGCCAGGAACCACGAGTGGGAACCATGAGTCATGGTTCAAACTACATCCCGTGGAACCGACCCGTGATTCCAGAAGCCGACCCCTTTTATCAGCTTTTCTAATTAAATTCCAGGAGTATTTTTATAATTACCCACCCTTTTAACTCTTTAGTAAGGTCATTTTGGCCACTTTTAGTAGGGTTTCTACACCTATTAACCTAATTCCATTCTCATTACCTCATTCATCTTCCAAAAAGGGAAAAGAACTCCTTCAAGCTACAAGTCTCAAAATCCAAGTTCAAGTCTCCTTTTCTTTTCAATTTCAAGTGGGATAGCTTCAATTAAGATATGTGGGTATTCAACAATGGGTTCCTTTCACCCTTGTTCCCAAAACCCCTAATCTCTATTTTGATGTCATAAACTTTCAAATTAGGGTTTTTATCCAATTCTTATGAGTTTTGCTATAAATTGCCTTCTCATGATTTTATTTTGAAATTTTTACTAAATTGCATGATTTTGCATGGGTTTTTACATATGAACTCCTATTTCAAATTGAAGGCTAATTATGGAAAATTCTACATGCATAAATTGAGTCAAGTAAATTGGGTATTTGATAGTATATTTTCATGAATCTCAAGAAAGTGCATGCCTAGTTCCTATTTTTTTTAATGAAAGTATATGTATTATGAAATTGAACTAGTGCCATGCAAGTTTTTGAGTTATGAATTTATTATGCAAGACAAGACACCCGATGTTCCATCAATGCTCATGAATCATTTTCTAAACCAAGGTTCATGAGTAGTATGAAGATCCGGTGTATTAACATGTTTATGAACAAGTTTTGACATCTAGATATGTCACATGTATGTGAGCCTCATGTTATATGTTTTGGGAGTAGTATTTAGCACCGAACGATGAGGATTCTATATAACCCAAGTCCAAAACTATGTTGCCACCGTAGGTTGCCCTCTGAGGCTAATGAAAGGATCCTTATGAACATGGTTCTATCATTGGCCGGTTAGGACAACCTTTTTTAGAGTGGGTGCATGACACTGGACTCTATGTAGCTCAGCATGGTTTATGTCGGTTAAGAGAAACTCCCACATGATTATTTTCAAGATATGAAGTTATATGATATTCTACTTTGAATCTTGACTTTTCTTCATGATTTATGTCTTATATCTTGATAATTTCTTATGCTATCTCCTATTATGAAAGAGCTCATCTCAAGCATGTTTTAAGTATGTTTTTATCATGATCATGCATATCTCACATACTCGATACATCCTATAGTACTGACGCATACTTTGCGTTACATCCTGTTGATGATGCAAATTCAGGTTCCCTCCCTCAGGCACGTGGCTAGAGACCACAGGTAGTTTCCATTCCGTGTTGGTGAGTCCTTCTTGTTCGAGGGCTAGTTATGGTTCTATCTAGTTTTGGGTTATTTACTTCCATGACTTGAGTTAGCTAGGGTCTTGTCCTAGTAACTCCTTATGTCATGAGAAGAGGCTTTTCAGACATAGACAGTATTCGAGTCTCTTGTTTCGGATTGTGTTTTATCTTGTTTTATCATTTATGTGTTGGGTTTCCTAACTTTTTATATATGCTTCCGCCATATTCCCTTTATGAATGACTGAGTATGCTTTGACCAAGGGTTAGTCTAGGGCACTCGTGCCCCGGATCCCATGTTATGTTTAGGGGGTAGCCCTGGGGTGTGACATCGAGCTTTTGGAAGACCTTGGAAGAAGGATGGATGAAGGTCTATCCGGTTTAAGCTTGTCATGGAAATAAGGCAAAGCGACCTTCCACACTTGAAGGCTAAAAAGTGTGAAATGCAAAATCAAGAGAATGGCCTTCTCATGCTCAAACCTTCACCCCGAGATTGTCACCGGAAATTTGATTCAAGTTTGGGTCGAAGGTTCAAATCTTTCAAGTGGAGATCCAAATGGTGAGGTAGCTTGCATCACGCCGCGACATTAAATTATGCGTTTGATGGGAGGCAACCCATCATTTTTATGCTTTACTTCACTTTTATTTCTTTTTGGAGTATTTTTAGGTGCCCAAAGGAATGAAAAGAGGAACCAAGTGTTGAGAAGCACCAAAAAAACCTCTGAAAAACATTCTTTTCACACCTGGAAGAGTGACCGTTATACATGCCATCGCACAATCAATAGTGAACTGATCAAAAACGTTGGCACGTGCAAATGTAGTGCGTTTTGCACCTCACAAAGTGCCTATCGCACCAGGAATAGCACATCGCGAGCAGTACGCTTGAGAAAAATTGATAAACTATCCTTGCACTCCTTCTTCACAAATGTGGTGGACCAGTCGTGAACGCGAAGGCCAGCTAAATATCAGGCTTTCACGAACACGCCAAACTGCTCGCGAACGCGAAGCCTTCAAGCAGTTCCAGGTAAGTTAAAAACGTCTAAAAATTTAGAAGCCTCAAACATTTTTCTTCTAAAAACAAAGAACTCCCTCCTCCTTTCGCACACAATAATTCCATCAAGTTTTTCTATTCATTGCTTCACAATTTCAATCCACCAGGTATGAACTTTGCCCTCCTTATATCTTGAATTGGTTTCCTTTCTTCCTCAACTTGAGAAGAAAATGGGTAATGGAATTCTTGGTTGAACTCCTCTTTCTTTAATTCAACTCCTAATTGTGCTTAATTACTAAACCATTGGGTAATTGTAAATCGAGGTGGGTGAACTGTGTGCAAGAATACAAAAATATGGTGATTAGCATGAGCATAATGAGCATAAAATTGCTTAAATATGGAAGAAGTTGATGGTTTAGCTTTTTAGTTTTCTTTACTTTTTAGCTTTTTTTGTTATTTTATAGTTGAGGTGTTGGTTGTTGTGGGCCAAGGAAAGTTTGAGTACCCGTTAGGCTAGATAGAACTTGTCTGAGCTGGGGAATACTTGTATCGCACATATTGACATGCGACTTGCACGAGCTTAGCATATGCCCACTGACTGGCTTGTGCGTTGCATGTGCGACCTGCACTTTGACTTATGCGGATCGCATATGCCCGGAGATTGTGGTAATTGTGTTGATCCACCTTATGTAGACATACCTATTTAGATAGATGAATTGGCCCAATGATAGACTGAGTAACGTTATTCTTAAGGGCAAATCATCATCTTTTGAGGTTTTGGTTGCGATTGACTTATTTGGCACTAATGAGGTAGTCTTGCATGTTAAGTGAAATAGGCAAAGCCCTCCAAAAATTTTGTGAAAAGTACATGGCAGGGAATGATGCTTGTGACAACCCCTTTGATATTTTTGTGACTCTTAGCTCATTAGCGATGATAATATAGAATGGCTCCTCTTTGTTCTTGTTTAGGTAGTTAAAATAGATCCTTCTTGAATGATTCGTATGCCATGTGTGGTGAGGTTTAGTTGAATAATTCTTGTTCTTTCTTGTGTTGACTAGAACTTGCCCGGTTAGTCTTTAATGCTAGTCTTGATTACTCTTGGTTGGATAAATGATCTTAGGTCTTCTTTGTGATTATTGAAGCCTACTTAGCCTTAAAATCCACCAATGCACTTAAATTGAATCATTAGTCACCGCTTTTGAGCCTTATACCTTTTCTTTGACAACCTTGATACAAGCTTTGAACCATTTTTGAACATGAATCCCTCTCTTGAACCCATCCCTCCTTGAACTCTACAAGTGTAAAATTGAGGCTAAAAGCCTATGTTTGGGGGTTGATAAAAGGTTCCTTGGAGGAGTGCTAAATGAGTTAATCAAGGTTTGTTGCTTAAAAAGAATTTCCAAAAAGAAGGAAGAATTTGAAAAAGAAAACAAAATGAAAGGAAAAGAGGAAAGGAAAGAAAAGAAATGAATCCTCCAAGGTGAATAGAATGATGAAGATTTGGGCCTCGAATGAAAATAAGTGAAATAGGTGCCTCGTGTTGAATGAAAATGAAAAGAAATGGCTTGGGTTTTGAATTGGAAAAGTTGTGTAGAGTTCGAGGAGGATGTATTCACTTGAATCCAAATGCGTATCCTACCCATCCTCGAGCCTACATTACAAGATTAGAAAAGCCCTTTGTGATCTCCAACCGATTGTTCTTGAGCTAGTGGCAAATGAAAATAAGGGCAAGCCTATGGTTGATACTTGTTAGTACTTGAAATTCCTTGTGAGTGTGAGTGTTTGTATTTGTCCCTTGTGATTGCCTTTGTACATAATGTATTTTTGGGACTTTCGTTCTTGTGAGGGCATGCAAATTAGGAGAGTTAGTGACATTGATAAACTCCAAAATTGAGTCAAAAGAGCATGTTTGGTAAGCTAGTGGTTTGAGTCACATCTTGAGGGTTGGTTGTCGTCACTTGGTTGTTCTTATAGTTCCATTGCATCCTTGATTTGTATTTTGAATAGAGGGGAATTCTTAGATTAAGTTATCGTATGATTGACTAATCGTTAGTACCAACTAAAGTCATGCTTGGTGCTTGAAATGGGTTTTCCTTGGCTTGTGGTATTGTCATTTGCACTTGGGTTGTGTGCCTCTTGAGTAGAATTTTTAAGTTGCTTGAGGACAAGCAATAGTTCAAGTTTGGGGGTTTGATAAGTAGGTATTCTACCTACTTATTTAACTCTTAAACTTATGATTTTGCTAATAATAAGTGGGAAAATAGTGCAATTGACACGGATTACTTCTATTTTACTGGTTTCTGTATTTTAGAAGTGTTCGAGAAGAATTTGAATGAAAACAAGTCAAAAAGGAGCTATTCGGAGAAGTAAGTGGCTGGCAGCAGTGCATGCCTTCGCGAACGCGGAATCCCACACGCGTACGTAAAGGTCAATTGAAACAAAGCTCCACAAATGTGACACGTTGACTGCGTACGCAAAGGTCAACCAGACAAAGGCACTTCGCGTACGCGGTGGACCTTCCACGTAGGCGAAGAAGGAAAGTGGAGGCAGCTGGGCAGTTTTGGAATTTCATATATTTGGAAACCCCAATCCACATAAAAGTCTTCTTATCCATCTTGGAACACATCTTTGGCTATTTTCACAACTTTTAGCAAGCTTGGAGAGAAAGTTCATCAACGAACACCATAGGAGCGAAGATTTGGATGCTCTTTATTGTAAAATCTTTAGTTTCCATTCTTCAACTCTTGTTCTTAATTTCTATTTTATTGGTGTAATTGTTTAATTGAGATTTGGGTTTGTATTAGAGATAATACTTGTTTGGGTATTGAATTCATAAATAGGTTTTGCTCTTATTTGATTATTTGGGTCTATTGAATCCTCCATGCTTGAATTTATAGTCAATGGTTGCAAACATTGACTTAGCTTTCTAATTTGGTTTGTTGCTTGAGAGAGAATTTCCCTAAGTTCGAGAAGATTCAATAGTGGAGATTTGGGGTTTCCACTCTAGACCAAGGCTAGAGATAGTTTGGTTGCCGGAAACTCCCATCTAAGAGTTGGGGTAAGAGATAACCCAACTCACCCAAGTTATTTGGTTGGTTTATTGCTTACTCGTGGTGGTTCGAGAGAACACACCAGATATATGCTCGATTGGTCGAATGACGGTTAGGCATTCCTTCAACCAAGACTACCTACGTGTCAACCGGGTGCAAGTCTTGTGAGTTGAACTCCCATTCCCAAGTCTCCCTTGTTATCCTTGCTTGAAGAGAGCAAGGTGAAAGTCATTGATCAATCTATATTTTATTTGATTTTCTTTTATCTTTAGTTTTAGGCAAATTCCCTCCCCCTTTTAGATATCTTTTCCCCTTTTTGTTAATTGAACTTCAATAAGTTTCTTGGATTCTTTATTAGCTCGATCGCGACTACATTGTTCTTTGTGGGTATGATCCCGACATCTGTTGGGAATATAAATGTGTTTTGCTTTGATGATTGATGTGACCTCTAAATTGGGGAGAGCGTTTATCAGTGCGGTTCGCACCAAGCCAAGTGTGTGTTGCACGAGGGCCGCATCTCTTAGAAGTCTTCATCTCGTTTGCTCACTTCACACTTCACACTTCACTCCTTTTTGGCTCTTTTTGGGATCATTTCCTTATTTTCCATCTTTGAGCATATGTAACTGCATATACATCAATAAAGGCCATAAGAACCTCTAAATCTTATCAAAACATAGCAATAATTCATGAGTAAAGGCTCAATAAGTTGGTAGATTACCAACATATCAAGGCTACAAGATGATTTAGGAAAAACTTCACTTATTTCATGTTCTTATCGTGCCATAAAGTTTAAATCTATATCTTCTTTTTAATCTGTTTGTTATGCATTTCAGATCATGCCTGATCACAGAGACAACGCTCGTAACGCTATTCTTCTAATTTTAGACCATGAGGTCATGAACACTGAATTCAAGAATGCCTTATAAATATTGGCACAAACTATGACTGCTGAAGCTAATCAACAGGTACCTATTCCAGCTAACCGGAATGGTGGGTCAGTTGCCGCCAGAGTCAGATATTTCATTCGTACGAATTCTCCAGAGTTCCATGGGGTAAAGATTAATGAGGATCCATTAAACTTCAGTGATGAAATGAAAAAGGTTCTTGAGGTGATGCAGGTGACTGGTACTAATAGTGTAGAGCTAGCATCCTATCAGCTTAAGGATACAGCTCATATCTGGTTCACGCAGTGGAAGGATATCAGGAGAAGGAATGCAGCTCCTATGACTTGGGACTTCTTTATTGGAGCTTTTCTAGATAGGTTCTTCCCAAGAGAGTTGAGGGAGACTAAGGTTGAGGAGTTTGTGAATTGGAGGGAGGGATCTATGACTGTGCAAGAATATGGGTTGAAGTTTACTCAACTCTCTAGATATTCTCCAGGAAAGGTAGCGAGCTAAGGGTCTGGATCAGTAAGTACATTATGGGTATTTCTGACTTGGTTAAAAAGAAATGTAAGACATCTATGCTAGTCGGAGACATGGACATCTCCAGGCTCATTACTTATGCTCAGTAGATGGAGGAAGAGAAACTTAAGGAGACAGAGGGGGAAAGTAAGAGGGCTAGGATAGGATATTTTGACTACTCTCAGCAGAGGTCGGGCGGTGGAAATTGCTCTCAGTTTGAGCAGAGGTCTTCAGCTCCAGAACCTTCATCATCTAGTGCTCCATCTCCCAAACCTCACAAGAGGAATAGAGCATCAGGATCTAAGGCATAGGTATGAGACCCCATGCTTTTTTCGCTTAATATATGTAACATGACATACGTGTATGAGGTGTATATCACTTGGTGTAGTATGTTGGGAGAATAAGGTTTTAAAGGGGTGGTAATATCAAAGTATTAAATCAAAGTTTTAGGTCAATGATGCCCTTAAACAAGTTCGAGTTAAAGAAATGCCTCGTGTAACACCCTTCCCATTCAGGAGGTTTAAATTAACCAGTACCTTTGGGGTAAGACTAAGTGTGTCTTATATGCTCAAAAGGATGT
The DNA here is from genome assembly GCA_003996215.1 of Jaltomata sinuosa. Classification (NCBI taxonomy): domain Eukaryota; kingdom Viridiplantae; phylum Streptophyta; class Magnoliopsida; order Solanales; family Solanaceae; genus Jaltomata; species Jaltomata sinuosa. Next base: position 85,789 of record QJPP01001836.1, on the reverse strand, counting down.
GTTATAAGGTAATATAGTCACACAATGATCATAAGTTAAGTTTTGATGTCAAGCAAGTTGCGAAATAAAAGTCGACAAAAGTTAGCGTAAGTTTCTTTAATAAACTTTCTAAAATTTGGGTCAAATGTCTCGGACCTTTTCTCCTAATCTATAAAGATTTGGAAGACCTTCAATATACCAAATCGAAGATCTACGAGTCTAGTTTTCAACACACTAAAATTTATAACAGTTGATTTCCCTTTGTTTTAACTAAATATTTTCTCCCAAGTAAGAAACACACAGTCTTAAATTATCTCTAAGGGTTCTCCTACAATCTAAGCCAAGATCTATAAAATTTCAACATGGTTTCACCATCGGAAGGTTCGTAGAGATTGTGTTACTTCTTTCCTCCTCTTTGGTTATGATTTGAAGGATTCTTCAAGGTGAAGGAGTCTCGGTTTTAGGTGGTGTTTCTGCTTTTTGGAGGTAATAATTCTCACTCTTTATTTTATTTAGTGAATCCAAGTTATAGCTAAGCTATGTAAGCAAGAACAAACGAGTAAACGTTCGAAAAATCGTATTTGGATTGTTATGTTATGTTGGGCTGTTTTGACATATTTTCCTGATGTTGTTCTTGATGGAATTCTTGAGAATGATCTGTATATGTATGGTTATTGTTGATATGCATCTAAGAGAGAATAATAAGTGTATATGGGCGTGATTGTAAGATAAATTGGCGTAATGTTTGTTCTATTATTGTATTGTAATTTTCAAATGATTTCTTCTTGATTCAAGGTCTTGTGTTTGAGGAAATTGTTTGTTATTTGAGGATAAAAGTTAAAATACTATAAATTCCATCAAGTTAAAGTTAAAGTTCTGCCCTCTTAACCCTCTTATTGCTTATGAGGAAAAAAACATAATTCTAGACGTAATTGTTATACGAACTCACAAGACGGGTGATTGAAAGTCGTGAGTTCGAGTTATTATGGTTATGTTGAAATATTATAGAACTATATTATATATGTTTCTGGATTTAAAGGGTTTAAGTCTCATGTTTGGGATTTGGTTGTGGCTATCTTGGGGTTGAAAAGGAATAGTGAGGTGATACACTGAGTTTTTATCGTTGTATAGGCATACTGTCCTTTTGGTTGTGGTGGACTGTTTCGTAGGCCTATAATTGTTAATAGATACTGGAAAAAATGTATGTTATGTCATTAATTTGTGGTTGTAGTTTGGACAAGAAAATGTAATGAAGCATATATTTAATAAGGGTCCGACGAGCTAATCACTCTCCTAGTAATCTCTAAATAGCTGATTTGACCCTGACGTGTTAATGTTCTGTTTGTAATGGTTGTGTCACTTGATTTTGTGTAGATTACATACTGTAAGGAAGGGTTACAGTCCATATTAATACTGCAAGACCCAAAATTGAGGTATGTTAAGTCTAAGCGTTGTCCTCCCTTTGAGCACGAATTTTAGAAAACTCCTAAGTCGTCAAATGCAATATTTTACTATTCTATTGCTAGAAAGATCTTCTGTGAAAGGCATTGGGATCGCAGCTGAAGTATTTTTGTGACTCTATTTTATTGATATTATACTCGTTTGGTTATATAGGGTATTAGTATACGTACTCGCACGATGCGCGGATAAAAATATTATTTCTAAAATATTTTTAAATTGTGATATCTTGTTCGAACATGTTAAATTATATTATTTTAAATAATATCGTAATAATCATATTATTCTTCAATGAAATATACTCTCCCTTCCTCTCCCCTCCCCCCCTCCCCTTCACATAGACCAATACCATCACAATTTCATAACCAAATCCATATGAATAAAGACAACGAATCATATAATTAACGTATTTGTTTTATATTTTTATTTGTTTATCACTTGGCTTAATATAATTATCAAGTATTTTTATTATTAATATAAAATAGATATATTTATTTTGTTTACTTATGATTTTTTTATTTTTGAATTTTTATTATTCTATTGTTCACGTCTCTTTAATTTAAAATTTGTGGATAATAATATGTATATTATCTAATTACTTCATTATATTTTCAAGATTAGTTTAAAATATTATTCCCTCCTTCCCCTCTCTCCCCCTCACCCCCCCCCCCCTTCCCAATTTTTCTACATTTTTTCTACTATATTTTATTACTTTTATCTAGTTTAACTTTGAAATAATCTTTTTATTTGTGTTACACGCCATAAGCACTTGAGTTTTACTCTCTTTTGTTTTAAAATGTAGAATGTTTAGTTTAAATCTAAGTTACTTAGATTTTATATTTTAATATTCATTAAATTTGTCATTTGTCGAGATTTTAGTTATGTTGTATACAAAATTTAAGACTTTACTCATTATAATTAAAAAAATACTTTCTCATCTAAAAGAAAATCGTGCCCTTCAAATTTTTATACTATAATTTATGACTTATTTCCTAGTTTTGTCCTGGCTTATAGCTATTGCGTTATTCATTAATTAGTATTCTTACATTATTATGTGATTTTTTAATGGCTTACCACTTTACCTAATATCCTTGCTTATTATTTATTTTTAATACATAATAAATACATATATATATATATATATATATATATACATATCTTTATTTCCAATATTTAATTTATTACTAAACTTTTATTCATTGCCCATAATTTTTAGTTTAGATTTATCTATTATAGTTTATTTTAAATTATAACTTCGTATTATTACAAAATATAAATAGAATATTTATTGACTGTCTATTTTAAATTATAATTTTGTATTACCACAAAATAAAAATAGAGATATTGGTTGACTATTTATCTACTTATATTTTTATAATTGGTAAATTTTATAATTAGAATTGATAAATTTGTTATGCATAACAAAAATGGTAAAATAAAATATAGATCTGAAGAAGACGCTAATATAATCTAATTTGTTAAAAGTGATTATGATTTAATATTCAAGTTAAACAATTTCACCTCTATCAGATATTATTTAATCTCGTATTCAATCAAAGTTTTATTTTTTAATTCAAATTCAAATAAATTATTATCTTTTTCCTAAAAATTAAAAAGAATTCAATAATACACAAAAATTTCTTCAATATAAATTTTGAAAGAAAAAGTAAAATTATAAATTTATTTTTTAATTATATTCTAAGCTACAATATAAAAATTTATCTTTTTAGACTGTGATTTATTTTTATATTTTTTATTTTCTTTTTTTATACTAAGGAATTATTCAAGAAGTTAGAACTCCATTCCAACTCAAATTTAATTTAAATTTGAATTTAAATATCATATCAATTAGTTAGAAAAAGATCAATTTATTACTCCTTTTTATCCTTGCATTTTTTAAAATATAATGTAGATTTTTTGTCATTTTTGTTGACTTAATGTTTATTTGTCTAATCTAGACATATATTTTTATCTTTCAATCCCAAAGTTTTTTTATCCTTAAGTTTAAATTTATAAATAAATTATTCTTAATTTTCAAGATATTAAAAAAATTGACCACACTTAATTTTATTATATTGCTTCCCAATATTGTAATATTATGTGGCTTTTTATTATTAGTTTAATATTTAAATTAGTATTCTTGATCATTATTCTCCTATAAATATTGAGATAATCTCAATGACCACTCTTTAATTCTATCTACAATAGCTTCACCTGCCTTCCTTATGATCATTAACCGTTATGATTTCACGTTTCTTAAAATTTAACATTTATATATTTTTATGACTATATGATTAGGAAGTAAATGTTACAATACAAAAGAACTTGAAAAGTCATACATAAATACAATAAATAGAATATGTCTTCAATCTTTTTTTATAATGATTCATTATGATCCATTAAACTTTACGTAGTCGAGTCAATTAATCTTTCAGCATCCTCATAAAAAAAAACAAATATTTTGTTTTTCAAATTCAAAAATCTTGTATCTTTAAAACCTTATAAAACTTTACATATAGTATCATGAAGTGTTATGTGATAATTGACATTTTAGTCTTATAAACAAATACAATAGATAACTAAAAAATATTTTATATTATTTTCAATATGAATTTATATTTCAATTATTAAATTACCTACATGAAAATTTTATATTTAAAATATGTTGATTGAAATTCTTTTATTATTTAATTTTGGTAGCTTTATCCATCAAGATTTCGATTGCTTAATCTTATCTATTTAGTATATGACTTTTCTTATTATATATTAATTAAAAAAATATTATTATTTTTTAAAAATTCAAGTAACTATTTTTACCGCCGACTCGTAAATTTTTCACCAGTAATCAATTATTTTTCAAGCAATTTCAACAAGTTTCACAAAATTCATCCTAATAAAGACAACATCTATTTATATTTTGTAATGAATAAAGTAGCAAGAAAATCAATGATACGAATTACTATGAAGAAAATATCTTAAATACGGGAATACATATAAATAAAAAAAAATATTTTTATCAAAACTAAAGTTATTGAGTTACCAGTTACTTAATCTTCTTGTCTTCATCCAAAATTTCTCACAAATCAAATTTGATAAATAATTTTTATCAAAAATCAAACAAACAAAATCAGAATGAAAGATATTACTACTCACTTGAATTCAGACATGTACATAATCAAAAAAAAATATAGCCTGTAATTCGATCATCACTCATATGCATATAAGAAGCAAAATTGTTTTTTAAAAATCTAGAATATGAAGAATGCAGTTAAAAAATTCACGAATAAAGCTAATGATCAATAACAAAAGAGAGAGAGAGAGAGAGAGAAGGAAGGTTGACATTATTTATCATCATAGGAGTATATATAAGATAATTTAAGAACCTAGAATTTTATTCCAACTCAAATTTCATTTAAATTGAAATTCAAATATCAAATGAATTTGTTAAAAGAAGATTACCTTATTATTCTTCCTTATCCTTCCATTTTTAAATATAATGCATGTTTTTTTTGTATATCCATATATTTGAATTGAGAGAAATATTTAAAATTGAATAAAGTCTGCATGTTTAAAAATATTTCAAATTCAGATTTGGATAGAATTTTTATCTTTCCTTCAATTCAAAAATTTTTAATTATCAATTCAATATTTGTGTTTACAATTTGAAATAGTATTTTCAACATAATCTCCATCCTCATAAAAATTTAAAATATTTTTGCAACTTTATCCACTACATCATACGATTTAATATTCCAAAAAATATAGTATAAATTATAATTATAATAATAATAATAATAATTATTATTATTATTATTATTATTGATACTACTGCTGCTATTACTATTTATTATTATTATTGCTACTACTACTATTTTTATTACTATTACTACTGCTATTACTAATTATTATTTATTATTATTGTTATTATTGCTGCTGCTACTACTACTATTGCTATTATTTATTTATTTATTTATTATTATTATTATTTTTATTTTTATTTAATATTTAAATCAAACGAATTCAGATCTAGATTATTATTATTATTGTTATTATTATTATTTTATTTTTATTTAATTTAATATTTAAATCAAACGAATTCATATCAAGATTATTATTATTATTATTATTCTATTATGTATGTACTACTACTATTACATCTACTTTTATTTATTTATTATTATTATTATCTTTTATTTAATATTTAAATATATTTTTTGTAACATATGAAAAAAAAAGGTATGAAACAGTAATAGTTCATATAAAACTCTTCAATCATGTGTTGCTAATTTTAAGCTAATCGATTTTTTTTTTCAAAAAGCTTAATATTTTCAAAAATTCAAATATTTTTATGAGATAGTAATAGTGTCACGACCCGAAATCGGGCCATGATGACGCCTACATAACCCCCTAGTAGGCAAGCCAAACCCAATGATGCGGAAGACAATAAAGCAGTTAAAGTAAGAAAAAGCGAAAGACATAAATGAAGAGACAGAGTCAATAGCATATATACATACCATCGTACAAAATATACATAAGAAGGCCCTAAAGTGACAAACGAGATAAAACAGACTCGAGAACCAACCCGGACCTGGTGTCACTAGTACAAGAGCGACTAAATTAAGGAGTAGTTATACACAAACTCTGTCTATCCAAAATATAAAATATAGACAGAATATACAAGATGGAAAGCATGTAAAGTCTCCAAAAGCACCAGGAGCTCACCGCGATCCGAACTGCAACAGGCCTCAAACGACAGAAAGGTTAGTGAGGGTGGCTCGTACTAGGTGCTGCATCAGAAAAAGATGCAGAAAGTAGTATGAGTACCAAAACAACGGGTACTCAGTAGGCATCATAGGCTGACCGAGCACAGAAAGATAGTATATAAAATAAATTACAGGAAAGTACACCAAATACAGGGATCCACCTAAATCTAGTTAAAAAACCAATAACAGAAATATCCTAACCAATAAGAGGGCAATAATAATAACATCAATACAAGCAACCGAAAATCCAAGTACACTCAAGTCAATGCAATGCTATGAGATATGATGTGATGTATGAATGCATAATAGTATAAACGCGGAATACCGCATTGGACGTCCAGAATACCGCATCAGACTATGCATATATATGTATGTGTGCATAAAGGAAGTAAAACCCAAAATAACGCATCGGGGGTCCAGAATACCGCATCAGACTATAAGTGTATATATGTATAAAAATAAGACCCGGAATAACGCATCGGGTGTCCGAAATACCGCATCGGACTATGAGTTTATAAATTAGAAAATAGCGAAGAAAAGGTCCGGGAATAACCCTTGGACCGGCATAAAAGTAGTACCTTTCCTTTCCTTTCCAAAAATCTGTAGTAAACCCAGTACACCTCTTCAAACATCCAAAAACCACAGTAACCATAGTAAATCCCCAGTATTTGAACCAAAAGCCTCGAAACCTTTCTTTTCCGTATCAATAGTATGCAATGCAGTATGAACATGAAACATAAAAATCAGAGAAAGTAGCACACCACAAGGCATAACAGGGCAAAATACCCTCCAAACCAAGAAACCTGACCTGAAAACGCCGTCCAAATCTAAGCTATGGTCTCGGACCCACAGTTACACACAGCCAACAATTAAAGCTAAAATAGCAGAAAATAATAATGGAGACCACTACGAGCATCTACTCTACTTCTAAAATATCCTAAAAGCATATCAAGGATTCTATGCTAGGCATAACCATACTACGGTCTCCTAGACTAAGGATAGCATTAATAGTTCTAATCTATGATCTGAAATGGCCATAATAATATAAATCACAAGATTTAAGCCTAATACTACCTAAAGTCCAACCTAACGTTACAGTAACATATGATATATAAAATTTGACTAAACTCAGTCTAGAAAGTAAATCGTAACCTACCTCGGGGCCGAACTGCAAGCACGAACCATCACTCGTGTGCCTTCCCCTTCCGAACAGCCTCAGAAAGATTCCACGCTATCAAGAACACAACCCAGGTGTCAAAGAAAGAAGAATGACACCCTTATTACTATACAGAAAATCGGGCTCGAAATAGGCTCGAAAAAATGACCCTTGGGGCCCGCACAATGAAACTGAAAACAAAATTCACAATTATGCTCACGGTGGGTTAAGGAACCCATGTCCAAAGTATGGGGGCGAACGAAGCTCGTTTCGGGGCCTAAAACAGCCCCAAAGTGCCACTAATTCGAGGGATAAAAACGGGAAAACTCAAAATTAAAGGCGAATACTTACCTCAACCAGGAGAAATACGGCGCGGAGGTGAGTTGCACAAACTCACGAGCATGCAGCCCCAAGAGAACAGATTTCTACAAGTAATGCCCAAGCTTGGGGATTAACAACAATGGAGTTTTAGCGGGAGAATTATGAGAATAAACACGGAAGGTGAAGAGGGTGACGAGGGAACTTACCGGGTGAAGAATACTGAAGGAAGGGAGCTGGAAATTTGAGCTTCGGAGCTCAGCTATGGAGTTGTTCGAAACAGTAAAGGAGAAAACGAAGTGGGAGCTTTTAATTGCTACTAGGGATCCTTCATCGCGATCGCGACAGGACCCTCACATTCGCGAAGAACATCTGGCCCAACCATCACGATCACGATGGTCCAGGCCGCGTTAGCGAAGAGGATGTTTAAGCCGGGTCCCCGACTTTATCGCGGACGTGAAGAGACGCCTTCGCGAATGCGATGGTCAAGAAACTAGACCATCGCGAATGTGATGGAAGCCTCTCGATCGCAAAGACAAAGATGGTATGCAACTTAATGCAACAACCAACAATAACACTAAGGCAAAAAATCTTTCGACGGACCCTCTGGATTCATCCGAAACTCCATGAACGCAAACCAACCCTGCTACCCTACCAGAAACGACATTCCAGACTCAATAGAATCGACAAAACTCCCAATGGAAATCATTTTAATTAAGAGTGGGACCCGCGCCCAAAACCTACTCAGATCTCAAAACCCAAAAATAAGTCCAAAAGCCCTGGGACCCGAACCAAAGGTCCCCTAGCCCAAAGTCGACATTCCAGAGCTAACGGCGCTGACAAATTTTCATCTGAGGCCTTCTTCTCTGAATGTTGACCAAAGTCAATCCTACCAGCCAAACTAACTTGAAAACCCATAAAGCAACACAAAACAAGCTTGAAAGCGCTCAGACCTCAAACCAATGGTCCCACTAGACCAAAATCCCCGTTCCGGAGCTAAAGGAACTCTCAAAATCTGATTCTGAGCATGTTTACAAAGAAAGTTGACCAAAGTCTAAGATTTTCTATGTTCAAGTTCTAAAATAGGGAAGTGGTCATAAAGACCTAGCGAATGGCCTGAGCACCGAACCTTTCAGTCCCGGCAAGACATAAATGACTACTAGCTGCTAAGAGTAAGCTCGAAACACGGAAAAAGCACAAAAAATAAGAAAATGATCGGGAGAGTCATTACAACATCCACTACTAAAAGAACTTTTGTCCACAAAAGTTAAAGAAGTGAAAACACTAGAAGACTCAAACACTCAGAAACCCTAGTAGCCTCCCCGACTGGGCGACACCCCACAGAGCTAATAAAAAGGAAAACTACCTACCCCCAACACCTCACCAACAAACTAGACTCTAACCTTTAACTCTAAATCCTCCAAAGATCTCCCAACCAAACTGACCGTCAAGAATCTCGATCGAAAGCACTGACACAACACTGAGACCAGAGAACCAAGGTGATCAACACACAAGATCAGAATCCTTAACATCATAACCAAGTTTACCCAGAAAAGCCACCAGCCTAAAACTCTAACTCATGAACCTGTTGATCCGCGAAACCCCTTATTCTGATCTGAATCCTTTTGCACCATAACTATGAAGCTGCACACACACACCACACACTCGAGCTACTTCCAAAGTATCAACGGACACACAAGAGATCCCTAGTTTCCGCTTGCACTCCACCACGAATGAAGTCCACCTTTATACTCAAATTTTACCCAAGGGATGCTATAACTTACTAGCCTTGCCATCCAAGATGACAACCCGTAGCGTATCCCTAAAAACTGGAGTTATTTGTACTGACTAACCATCAACCAACGAACAAACACTTTTGCTAACATCAAACTCGATAAATGAACCCAACTAAACCAACCATCTGAACCCGACTGAACCAACCATCTGAACTTAATTGTAGCTTGCACACCAGGGTTGGAAATGACATGAATGAACACCCTGTGTCAATGGCGAAATTTCCAAACTGTCGACAAAGCCGACCCCGCTGAACTGTGCCAAGTCTGAATCAACTGAAAACGAATGAACCAGGGCAACCTTCCCCAAAAGACCCAAACCAAGACCAAGCCTCTGCAAGGAGGGTGGTAAACCTACCATCAAGTCTGTAATCATCAGCCAAGCTCCAAACACTACGAAGTACTGCTGCTACTCAAAATACTCAAAATACTCAAACATCATTCAAATCTGAAATAGCCTTACCAAGCTCACCTCAGGAAGAAGTCCACCTCACCACGAATATGAAGCCAAAACACCCCTAAGGCAAAGGGAAAAAGGTGCTTGGGGTTCAAGGTTGCCATCTAGCTATAGAAAATTTTGCATCAACCTTCAACTCATCTTTTTGGATTGAATCAACCGCTCCACTGTACCAGCACACAAAACCATAAACTCTGAAGCATACAACATACCGAACTTCTCGCCCATACTAGCCGAGTCTGACCAGCACTGGAACCCACATAAAAGACAATCCTTGAAGAACCAACAAATAAGGCTTTCAAACCCTCTAGATACAAAGGCGACCACCATCCTCAAAGTGTCATTAGAACCCATAATAGCCTCGCTAGTCTCAACCCGCACAATCTGATCACACATAATACCCTACCGCTGAATCTTGAATTTACGCCGCTGAGGCTGTCCAACCATGGTAGAAGGGACCTCGTACTATCTACAAAATCACCGAAAGTGGAATGTACAGCCTAGCTCAAAGGTTAGCTAATGACTAGGTGTCCAAGGCTAACTGTCACTCCATAACTGAAATAAGGAAGCTAAGTTGTCCGAACTCGTTGCCTCCCAACTCTAGAAGCTTCAACCGAAGAGAACCAACCATGAACCACCTGGAGTAGTTTGTCAGCCCAAAATTCTGAAACCCAACTCTAGTTGACAACCAATACCTCGGTGGAACCTCTGCGTAGACCCATACACTGTTGATGAACACTTAGGAACTGGAGTCAGCTAGGCTCTGAACATACAGTTTGCCCAAACTGTAATGCTACAATGACTTGGATTATCTACCGAACAACACATGAAATCACAACTAATGCAATGAGTCCCCAAAGGTAGTACTAAAAATGACCGCTACCTCAATCCCTCACCAACAGGAATTCTGACCTCGAACCAATCGCAGAAAAGCTACTGCAATCTGTAGTCAGTAGAGGCATGTCCACACACACAAACCCAAGCAACTCTCAACTGTCACCTCCGCCAACTACTAAAACATATAAGCACAAACAAGGAGTCATCACTCTCCTTCACAAACCCGACAACACCCCTTTCTAAGGAAATACCGAACCTAACAAGCTTTCTCTCAAATGCCACCTGGAGCTATTCCCTTAGCTCCCACAACTCCTACCGGTAACACTTGGTACGACATGACGAGGGTAGGACAAATGCATAACTCAACAAAAGAAAAACCTATAATAAAAAATCCAACCACAATGCCACAATTCCACAGTCAAACCTCAGTCACAACGTTATAACCAACACTTAGCCAAACAGATAAAGCAAGAACCCGACCACAATGGCATACTCAAACTTGATTATATCATCCAAAACTGAAGAGGGCAGAAAGAAACTCATCTAGATTTAGAACAGAAGGAACCATGAAAACAAACCATACCTTCTAACTTACCAAACCCAATATAAAGGAAGGTCGATTTGGATCACTCAAGAAGACAAAACCAACCAATTCTCATCAGCATAACCAACACCATCTGACTTAAGACAGGAGTTCAAACTCTGGCACTACCACCGGTACCACACCATACTAACAGAACCAATCCAAGCATACGATAGATAATGACCTTGGCAAAGACCACCTAAGGCCGCTAGACAAAAGAAAACACTCAGCTCAACCCTAAAACCATGACTAAAACCAGAAATCAAGCTAACAAGACCTGCCCATGGGTAAAACCCTAGGTAGTCACCTCACAAGGTCAACACACCCCATACACTACTAAAGAATTCAACTACTGAGGGCTCAGATTGAAACACCCCAAAATTACAAGTTCTACCATAGGATGGAACAAGAAAATCTACAACTGATTGGAAGGCCGCCACCCAACTACAAGAAAAAAGCCTACCCTAAAGCACCTACAGTCCTGACAGGCGTCCGCACACTCAAGGAACTCACACAAGAGTACACAATCCCTCCGGCATCCTATAATATCATAACGCACACTAAACAACCAGAAAATAAGAATCCAAATACAATATGAATGATATGATGGAACTAGGTGTGACTGTAGTGCTGTATGCACCTCCTCTGACACTCGCAGCTCGTGGCCCCTAGTCTGGATTGGTAAGATCCAAGCAGGTCTAAGTGACCACATACAAAAATTGAGGGATCTCAAAGCATAATTGCCCAGAGTCTATCCGGGTCTAAAATAATAAATCGTAAATCTCAGACCCCTATATAGGGTGCCCGAAGTGTATCCAGGACTAAATTCATAATAAAAGCATGTCTAGCGTTACGACACAACCAAGCCTAGTATCAGTATGAACATCAATGATAAAATCCTCATAATACTCCTTTTTACTCCAAGAAAATCCATAAAGTCAGTTCCAAATCCCTTTTATAATCATTTTATCAAAAATGGGCCCTTAAGGCCATGCAAGTTTTATAAACCATTTAAAGTAGGCCAGTAGCCAAAACAGTAGTAAGGTATGCAGGAAACCCCTTTGCATGAATGATATGATCGCAAAAAGACAATAGCCCAACAACTCAAAATCAACCTATCGGCCCTGCACAGGCACAATCAGCTCTACTACATACATAACCAACCTAAAATCACAACTCGATGTCCAGGACTCGTGGACATTCCAGAATATCCCACCATCTATGTTCCAAAGGCATATACAAAGGCCACGCGAGGCCATAGGTGTAATACTATAACCAAAGTAAGAAATAAGATGGCGGAAAAAAAATAGGCAAGGTGTGGGGTGCTAACCTAGAATACCCAACCCAATGATGCCAATTAATACAATTATAACTGATAAACGCAAGGTCTAAGGTCGGAGGAAACTGTCACCTTAAACCTATCCAAAGCGCCTCTCGAAGAACCAGGTGCTACCCGTACCTGTGGTACAGATACACCCTCTGGAAAACTCAGAGTCTAAGCCATAGTGCCCTGAAGAACTGGGGTATCCATGTATCACACCGAAAGTTGGGCTAGCCCCAAACCCCGTCTTAGCCAAAGCGGTAAGCCCACACTCTGAAATCCTGGGGCTGAGGAAAGCACTGAAGTAACAGGCATAGAAGCCTCATAGTCGTCTGTTGTCGTACTCGTCTTAGGTTTCAGAGGAAGAAGGAAACAACTGAAGTTTTAGAAGTCGATAGAGTCAAGGACGCATAGTCAGGAATCAAACAAGATGGAATGTTTCCTAAGAATGTCCTATAGCCTCTAAAAGATAGGATACAGACGTCATCGTACCGATCCATGAGACTCTACTAGACACTTGCTTTTGTACTGGTGAGACCGGTGAACCTAGAGCTCTGATACCACTCTGTCACAACCTGAAACCGGGCCATGATGGCGCCTACATAACCCTCCAGTAGGCAAGCCAAACCCAATGATGCGGAAGAAAATAAAGCAGTTAAAGTAAGGAAAAGCGGAAGACATAAATGAAGAGACAGGGCTAATAGCATATATATATACCATCGTAGAAAATATACATAAGAAGGTCCTAAAGTGACCAACAAGACAAAATAGACTCGAGAACCAACCCAGACCTGGTGTCACTAGTACAAGAGCGACTAAACTAAGGAGTAGTTATACACAGACTCTGTCTATCTAAAATACAAAATATAGACAGAATATACAAGATGGAAAGCATGTAAAGTCTCCAAAAGCGCTGGGAGCTCACCGGGATCCAAACTGCAATAGGCCTCGAATGACAGGAAGGTTAGTGAAGGTGGCTCTTACTAGGTGCTGCATTAGAAAAAGATGCAGAAAGTAGTATGCGTACCAAAACAATAGGTACTCAGAAGGCATCATAGGCCGACCGAGCACAGAAAGATACTATATAAAATAAATTACAGGAAAGTACACCAAATACAGGGATCCACCTAAATCTAGTTATAAAATCAAAATCATAAATATCCTAACTAACAAGAGGGCAATAATAATAACATCAATACAAGCAATCGACAATCCAAGTACACTCAAGTAAATGCAATGCTATGAGATATGATGTGATGTATGAATGCATAATAGTATAAACCCAGAATACCGCATCGGGCACCCGAAATACCGCATCAGACTATGCATATATATGTATGTGTGCATAAAGGAAGTACAAATCCAAAATAACGCATCGGGGGTCTGAAATACCACATCGGACTATAAGTGTATATATGTATGAAAATAAGACCCGAAATAAAGCATCGGCTGTTCGGAATACCGCATCGGACTATGAGTTTATAAATTTCAAAAAATAGCAGAGAAAAGTTCCGGGAATAACCCTTGGACCGGTATAAAAGTAATACCTTTCCTTTCCAAAAACCTGTAGTAAACCCAGTACAACTCTTCAAACATCCAAAAACCACAGTACCCATAGTAAATCCCCAGATTTGAACCAAAAGCCTCGAAACCTTTCTTTTCCGTATCAATAGTATGCAATCTAGTATGAGCATGAAACATAAAAAATTAGATAAAGTAGCACACCACAAGGCACAACAGGGTGAACTACCCTCCAAACCAAGAGAACTGACCTGAAAATGTCATCCAAATCAAAGCTATAGTCTCGGGCCCATAATTATGCACAACCAACAATTAAAACAGAAATAGCAGAAAATAATAACGGAGACCAATACGAGCATCTACTCTACTTCTAAAATATCTTAAAAGCATATAAAGGATTCTATGCTAGGCATAACCATACTACGGGCTCCTAGACTAAGGATAGCAAAGGATAGCATGGATAGTTCTATTCTATGATCCGAAATGACCATTATAATATAAATCACACGATTTAAGCCTAATACTATCTAAAGTCCAACCTAACATTCCAGTAACATATGATATATAAAATCTGACTAAACTCAGTCTAGAAAGTAAATCGTAACCTACATTGGGGATGAACTACAAGCACGAACCATCACTCGTGTGCCTTCCCCTTCGAACAACCTCAGAAAGCTGTCACACTATCAAGAACACAACCCAGGTGTCAAGGCAAGAAGAATGACACCCTTATTACTATATGGAAAATCAGGTCGGAAAAATGACCCTCGGGGCTCGCATAATGAAATAGAAAACAAAATTCACAATTATGCTCGCGTTGGGTTAAGGAACCCATGCACAAAGTTTCGGTGTGAACGGAGCTTATTTCAGGGCCCAAAACAGCCCCAAAGTGCTACTAATTCAGGGGATCAAAATGGGAAAACTCAGAATTAAAGGCGAAAGCTTACCTCAACAAGGAGAAATACATCGCGGAGGTGAGTTGCTCGAACTCACGAGCATACATCCCCAAGAGAACAGATTTCTATAAGTAATGCCCAAGCTTGAGGATTAAGAACAATGGAGTTTTAGCGGGAGATTACGAGAATAGACACGGAAGGAGGAGAGGGGTGACGAGGGAACTTACTGGTTAAAGAATAATGAAGCAAGGGAGCTGGAAAGTTGAGCTTGGGAGCTCAACTATGGAGTTGTTCGAAATAGTGAAGGAGAAAATGAAGTTGGAGCTTTAAATAGCTGGCAGGGGTCCTTCATCGCGATTGCGACAGTACCCCCGCATTAACGAAGAACAGCTGACCCAACCATCGCGATCGCGATGGTCCAAGCCGTATTTGCGAAGAGGAAGGTTGAGCCAGGTCCCAGCCGGCTTCATCGTGGATGTGAAGAGCTGCCTTCGCGAATGCGATGTTCAAGAAACTAGACCATCACGAACGCAATGGAAGACTCGCGATCGCAAAGACCAAGATGGTCTGCAACTTCATGCAGCAACCAACAATAACACTAAGGCCAAAAATCTTCCGACGTACCCTCAGGATTCATCCGGAACCCCATGAACACAAACCAACCCTGCTATCCCACCAGAAACAACATTTCAGACTCAATAGATTTGATAAAACTCCCAATGGGTATCGTTTTAATGAAAAGTGGGCCCTGCGCCTAAAAGGACCACGAAACTCAAAACCTAAAAATAAGTCTGGAAGCCCTGGGACCTGAACCAAAGCTCCCCTTAGCCCAAAGTCGACATTCCAAAGCTAATGGCGCTGACGGAATTTCCATCCGAGGCCGTCTTCTCCGAATGTTGACCAAAGTCAACCCTACCAACCAAACTGAATTGAAAACCTACAAAGCAACACAAAACCAACCTGAAAGCACTCATACCCAAACTAATGGTCCCATTAGACCAAAATCCCCATTCCGGAGCTAACAGAACTATCGAAATTTAATGCTGAGCACATTTACCAAGAAAGTTGACCGAAGCCAAAGATTTTCTAAGTTCAAGTTCTAAAACAGGGAAGTGGTCATAACGACCTAGCGAATAGCCCGGGCACCGAACCGTCAGTCCTGACAAGTCATAAATGACCTGTAGCCGCTAAGGGAAAGCTTTAAACATGGAAAAAGCATGAAAAATAGGAAAATGACCGGGAGGGTCATTACAAATAGTTCATTTAGAACTCTTCAATCTTAGGCTAACTGAAGATCTTTTTTTATTTTTTTATTTTTATTTAAATTAAATGTATTCAAATAGTAAGAGTTAATTTAGAAATCTTCAATCATGTGGTGCTAATTTTAAGTTAACTGAAAATCATTTTTCAAAAAGCTTAATATTTTTAAATTCAAATATTTTTAATATTTCAATTCAAATTTTTTATTACAATACTATTAAGCTTTGTCCTAAAAACTGCCACGTGGCTTCTAAATAGCTTATGGTGTTTCATTCTCTGCTTTATAATATATATAGATTCGGCGTCTATATGTCGTTTTATCGATTTCCTTGACTATATGTTCATATGTATAAATTCTTATTCTTCTTTGAGTATTGTTACTTAAAAAAGATTATGAAGGAACATTAAGAATTTGCAACCTGTCCTCCTTCCTCGCAAAAATGATATTCAAACATTAAAATAATATGTTGATTTTCAAAAATCTCAAATGCAACTCATACATTTAAACTACTAAAGGACATGGTTTTTGAGATGCTTTCTTTTACAAACTATTAGGGAAACATATATAGAAACTAAGTGAAGCACCTTAATCTCTTTATGAACATCCTCAAGTTTAAGTTAAACTTTCTAAAGTCGAGTTAAGTGTTCAGGTTTATTCTAAAGAACATGACGTTCTACGAGGCTTTAACATGTTACACAAAAGTAATTACGAGATTATGAGAATAAAGAGTACCAGCGGGCCAAGATTGGCAACATAATTATGATGACATTCCTGCATTATAAATTCATAACATGACATGCCATGCATTCTACTTCCGAGATATAATCGGGAGGTATGAGGCGTATTGCCTATATTTGTGTGTAACACAGATAGCCACAAATTGGCAAATATGATATCGGTTAGCTACCGTAAGGTACCACCATTGCTAGAATTTGGTTGGGTATGACATGAATTTCCATTAGTATATGTATACATATTCATAACATACGACTACATAAGCATATCATGCATATTTGATTTCTATAAGGTCAGATGTCGGCTATAGAGGCTATTAGAGTTTCAGTTTCAGGTGGTATCTCTATTACCCTTTTTACAGTAGCTATTTATGATTCTACTTTTTGCCATACATACCAGTACATTTTTATTTGTACTGACGTCCTATTGCCTAGGGACGCTGCATTTTTGTTTTGTGCGTGTAGGTCCAGGTAGGGATTCTGGTCGACCCCATCACTAGGATTCGGGGTTCAGCCATGAGTTGGTAAGCTCCACCTCTTCTTGGAGCTTTCATATGATGTTTATTTTTGTTGTACATTTTAGGTATAGTCGATGCCTTGTCTAACCAATGCTTATTACACTCTTTGACGCTATTGTGGACACAGTATTCTGGGTTTCTTTATGTAGCTTCTGGTCTCCAGACCCATAGGCTTGGCATGTATATATATATATGTACGTATATATGTCTTCAGTTGCGGCCTCATCGGCCAGCTAGTACTTTGTTATTTTTGGCTTGTCTACCTTCGTCTATATGACTTGCAGTTATTCAGATTGTGACCTTAATATTCCAGGCTTAGTATTTCAGATGTTATTCTGCCTAACCTTCTGAGCCCACAATTGAGTCAGTTAGTATGTGTCAGTGGCTAACTCACTCGAATAAGGTATCGAGTGCCAATCACGCCTCCCCCTAGTTTGGGGCGTGACAAACTTGATATCAGAGCAGGTCGTGTCCCAGGGAGTCCACAAGCCGTGTCTAGTAGAGTCTCATTTATGGTTGTGTTATGCACCACACTTTTAATCGGGAGGCTACAAAACATTTAGGAATAATTACATTTCCTTTGATTGATAGATCATGCTATAGAGTGGAGTTATAAGTACATATGAAATATAAATCATGCTTTGTGTTTCTTATTTGACTGAGTACTTATACTCAAGAGGATTTATCGAGGTTTTACGGTAGATATTGTTGGTCATCAGAACTTTGTAGACCTGATAGAGCTAGAGATGCTCGACTTTGTTATTAATATCGGCATGGATTGGCTAGCACCTTGTTATGCCAATGTCGACTATCGAGATAAGACTATTAGATTTTAGTTCCCAGGGGAAGTAGTATAAGAGTTGAAGGGTAATGCAACAATACCAAAAGGCAGGTTTATTTCCTATCTTCAGGCAAAGAAAATAGTTGCCAAAGGTTGCATCGATCATATTGTCTGAGTTTAAGATATTGATGCTAAGCCGTCAACTCTTCAGTTTATTCTAGTGGTTAATGAGTTTCCAGATGCATTTCCAGGTGAGCATCCCGGTGCTCCCCTAGAATGGGAAATTGATTTTTTATTGATACATTACCAGATGCCTAGGCGATATCAATTCCCCTATATAGAATTGCACCAGCAAAATTGAAGGAATTGAAAGAACAACTAAAAGATCTATTATATAAGGACTTCATCAGGCCTAATGCATCACCGTGCGCTACACTAGTGCTATTTGTACGAAAGAAAGAAGACTTATCGTAGAAGTGTATAGACTACCAAAAATTGAATAAGGTGACTATAAGGAACAAATATCCACTACGAAGGATTGATGGGTTTTTTGAACAACTATATGATGTCGGATGCTTCCCAAAGTTTAATTTACATTTAGGGTACCACCAGGTACTTGTTCGGGAGAGTAATATTCCAATGAAAACCTTCAAGCTCAGATATAGCCATTTTGAATTTCTTGTAATGTTTTTCGGGTTGACGACTTCCACAACAATATTTATGAACCTAATGAATAGCATATCCAGGACATTTTTAGATTTTTTCATTATTGTATTACTTAATGATATTTTGGTACATTCTTAATAAGAGGCAAAGCATAGATATCAACTCCAAGTAGTGCTTCAGATACTCCAAGGTTATATGTTACATGCTAGGCTATTGAAGTGTGGGTTCTGGTTGCATTCCATGGTTTTTTGGGGACCATATTGTATTAGATGCTCGTATTCGGGTTGACTTATATAAGATTGAGGCCGTCAATACTTGGCCTAGACCCATGAACCCGATAGAAGATTGAAGCTTTCTGAGGGTTAGCAGAGTATTACAGAAGGTTTATGGAAGTATTTTTTTAACTTTTAGCACCCCTAACAAAGTTGACATAGAGAGAAGCTAAGTTTCAGTGGACCACAGCCTACGAGTGAAGATTCCAAGAGCTGAAAGATAGATTGACTTCAGCACCAGTTCTGACCTTACCAGAGGGTCCAGAGGGCTACGCAATGTATTGTGATGCTTCAAGCATTAGGATGGTTTGTGTTCTAATGCAACACAGAAAGGTAATTTCTTATGCTTCTAGATAGTTGAAGAAGAATTAAAAGAACTACCCGACCCACGAATTAGAGTTGACTGCATTTATTCATGCCCTGAAGATTTGGAGGCTGAAAGAGGTGAACCTGCAATAGCACTAATGGCTCGAATTACTGATAGACTATGATGTGGATATCATATATCATCTAGGTAAAAACAATATATTAGAGGATTCCCTCAGTCGTAAGTGTATGGGCAGTCTATCGTATTTGGGAGCTGAGAAGTGGGAGATTGCCTGGGAGCTCCATCACCTAGCTGGTTTGAGGGTTAGATTATTAGACTTCGATAATACTAGAGTCATAGTTCAGGACTCAGTAATGTCATCTCTAGTTATGGAGGTGAAGGCATGACAAAACAAGGATCCCAGCTTAGATCAGCTCAGAAGCAACGCTCGGCAGCGGGAGTGTTTAGCCTTTAATAGAGCAGGAGATAGAGTCTTCAGATTTAGAGATCAATTGAATGCCATATGGTTTCTACAAAAAAATATGGAATAGGGAAACCCTTCTAGCTACTCTGTTCACATAGGATCCATGAAAATATGGTGTGGTATTAAGGAGCAGTAGGTTGAGGTAGAGCGTCGGAAGCCTAGTTGGCTGACTCAGGATATAGTTATTCCATTGTGGAAGTGGGAGGAGATAAATATGAATTTTGTCACATGTTTGCCTTATTCGCGATAAAAGATAATTCCATTTGGGTGATTATTGACTGGTTGACAAAATCAACCCATTTTTTGCTAGTCAGGGATACATTCTAGATGAAGGTTATTATGGGATGTACATTAGAGATATAGTTCGAATTCATGCTGTCCTAGTATCAATTATTTTAGATAGGGGGGAACAGTTTACAATACATTTATACAGATCCTTCCAAAAGGGTTAGGGGACTCAAGTTAATCTTAGTATGGATTTTCATCTTCAAATTGATGGCAAAGCTGAACATAAAATCCATACGCTCAAAGATATGTTATGGATGTGTGTGTTAGATTTTAGTAGGAACTGATATGATGAAATGTCACCTATTGAGTTTGCTTATAATAATGGCTTCCTAGCTAGTATTCAGATGGCTCCTTACGAAGCACTGTACGGGCGGAAGTATAGGTCACTGATTGATTAGTTTAAGATTAGGGAAGAAGAGTTGCTAGGTCTCAATATAGTCCATCAAGTGATAAAAAAGGTAAAACTTATTAGAGATTGGTTGCAAATAGCATAGTGTCAGCAGAAGTCTTATGAAGATGTTTGACGGCGAGACTTAGAGTTTGATGTAGAAGATTGGGTTTTCTTGAAAGTATTGCCTATGAAGGGTATTATGCGATTCGTCAAAAAGGGAAGTTCAGTCCAAGGTATGTAAGGCCATATAATATTATTCAAAGGATTGGCAGGGTGGAGTATGAGCTTGATTTGCCTTCAGAATTAGAAGCTGTCCATCCGGTGTTCTATGTATCTATGTTGTAGAAGTGCATTAAAAATCCTTCACGGATTATGCCCGTTGAGGATATTCGCATTGCTAATGACTTATCTTATGCTGAGGTGCTAGTGGCTATCTTTGATCGACAGGTAAGAAAGATTTGGACTAAAGAAGTGGCTTTCGTGAAAGTGTTATGACAGAATAACAATGTTGAGGAAATAACTTGAGAAGCCGAGGAGAAAATGAGGAAGAAGTACCCCCAGCTATTTATGACATAAGGTGAGTCACATTTCAATAATTGATAATTATTCCATTACAACAACTTAGTTGGATTTTAAATAACTTGAAAGTGCAATTAATATGTCTTGTTGCAAGGTAGCTATACGAAGCCTTGTAATTGAAATTTTCAAAATTGGATTTAAGGTTTGCGAATGTAACAAATATAGCCTCGCAAATAACATAGAAGCAGAAAATAAATGTAACCAAGAAATTATTTGGATCTATTCACGGACGAATGTTCTTAAGGGGGGGGGGGGAGAATGTGAGACCCCATGTTTTGTATGCCTAATATACGTAGTCTGACATGCATGTATGAGGTGTATATGACTTGGTGTAGTATGTTGGGAGAATAAGGTTTCAAAGGGTTGGTAATATAAAAGAATTAAATCAAAGTTTTAGGTCAAGGATGCCCTTAAACAGGTTTGAGTTAAAATAATGCCTCGTGTAACACCTCGCCCGTTCAGGAGGTTTAAATTAACCAGTACCTTCAGAGTAAGAATAAGAGTGTATTATATGCTAATAAGGATGTGTTATAAGGTAATATATTCACTCAATGATCGTAAGTTAAGTTTTGATGTCAAGCAAGTTGCGAAATAAAAGTTTGCAAAAGTTAGAATAAGTTTCTTTAATAACCTTTCTGAAATTTGAGTCAAATGTCTCAGACTTTTTCTCCCAATCTATAAAGCCTTATAAAGCACCCGATACGCAAAATCGAAGATCTATGAGTCTAGTTTCTAACGCACTAAACAATTCATCCAAAAGACTTCAAAATAGAGAGATATTCACATTTTTGTGAGACTGCACAAGCAAGCACGTGAAAGTGGGCCCTAGCCCCTATGTCAGTTTAGCTTTTTAACAGCTGATTTACCTTCGTTTTAACTCAATATTTTCGCCCAAATAAGAACCAAAAAAGTCCTAAATCCTCTCTAATGGTTACCATATCATCCGAGCCAATATCAATAATATTTCAACGTGGTTTCACCCTTGGAATGTTCATAGAGATTGTGTTACATCTTTCCTATTCTTTGGTTGTAATTTGAAGGATTCTTCAAGGTGAAGGAGTCTCATTTTTAGGTGGTGTTGCTGCTGTTTAGAGGTAATGATTCTCACCCTTTATTTTATTGAGTGAATCCAAGTTATAGCTAAGCTATGTAAGAAAGAACACACGAGTAGATGATCGAAAAATTGTATTTCGATTGTATGTGATGTTGGGATGTTTTGAGATATTTTCCTAACGTTGTTCTTGCTGGAATTCTTGGGAATGATCTATATGTGTATGTCACGCCCCAAAATAGGGGAGGCGGGACCGGCACCCGGAGCCCCAAAAGGCCAAGAGTGCCAAAATCGAGTGTATCTCTATTGAACCTGTTGGGGGTCTGAGACCGACAGGGTCTCTAAGTATAGCAATTAGAAAAACTGATAGCTCAATAGTAGGTAAACAAATCGAGGCCGACAAGGCTAATATCATAGTAGATAGCTAAAAATAAGACCGACAAGGCCATACCCAACACTGATATACATATACACGTCTACAAGCCTCTACGAGTAAGTAAAAAATCTCATATCCAAGACAAGGGCCCTGGACTACCCATAAACTGTACATATACATAACCTAGTCAAAATATAAGCTAGACCTCTGACTCGTCAGCTCCAGGAAGAATGGAGCTTACCAAAATGGCTGAACTCTGCAACTCCTACTGAAGAGGTTTGTCTGGGTTTTTGTCTGGACCTACAAGCATGAATGCAGCGCCCCCAGGCAATGGGGACGTCAGTACGACAATAATGTACTGGCATGTAAGGTAGAAATATAATAGTAAGTGGCAAGTAGTAAATATGTACAAGCTATAATGTGAAACATGTAAAATGTAATTAGTAAGACTCGTTAAGATCTTTTCACCTTTATTCCTTTTAGAACACAACACATGCATTAACGCACACTGCAACCCACCCTTTATAACACATTCTAAACCACAATAGCGATTCGGAGCACCCTATATATAATAGCCTCAATATGGCAGTAGCGCCTCGGCGCGCACTATGTATATAATAGCCTCAATATGGCAGTAGCACCTCAGTGCACAATATGTATATAATATCCTCAATAGGGTAGTAGCACCTCGGTGCACACTATGTATATAATAGCCTCAATATAGCAGTAGCGCCTCGGTGCACACTAACACACAATCCACGCGTAATAAATGTATTACTAGATTGACCTTCAAAGCTACTCTTGTTAGTTATAGAGGTTCATTTAGATAACTTCTTTAGCCTTGACTTACTAGATGTTGGACTCAACATTCGAAAAATATATGAATGGGGATTCTACTTGCTAACCTGATTTTAGACTTTCTAATGCTTCATTAGGGATCACAATAGAAAGAAGAAACTCGACAAAAGGATAACTTACGTTTCATGCAAAAATAAAGGTATCAGATTTTTATAAGGCGACTTAAATTACCATAATGTAAAACTTAGTTCCTTAAGACTTTTTAAGTTACCAAATCAGCTCTTTTACAACAGAATACTCAAATTCCTTCTTTCAAAGATTTAGAATTCCATTTCTAGATTCATGCCGATAAGGAATAAAGAAGCCTTAACATACCTCGTTACTTCCGAAGATTGCGCTTACCACAACTTGGCCTTTCATTTATTAAATTAATCTACAACACAAGGGTTTAATGAAGCTAATATTAGCTCCTAAACCTGATGCAACTTTGCCAAAACAGTAGCTAAACATTTCCCAGGGAGATTTACGTATTGGGCATTTATTAAAGGGGTGTATCGTCACACCTTTCTCCCCCATTTCAATACACATAACACACACACCAAACTACTTCCTCCAACAACCAGACCTTACACAACTCACCATAGCAAAATACAATAGCAATACATACACTAACAAGAGAAGAAGAAATCTCTTAATTGTTACACAATTTCTAAGTGTTCAATCTTAAGAAAGGGGATGCCATAGTTCATGTCTTTCTTACCATAGGATATACTAGCTATATGCAGTAGATTAGTACCAAGATAATAAGCTATTTAACTCACCTTAAGCTTGAATGAATCTTGATCTTCTTAGAACCCTAAAGGGAGAGAGGGGCTGCCAAGAGGAAAGAAGATAAGAGAGAAGTTTCCAGCTTTTTGTGATCAATATTGATCTACAAAAGGTCTGTATAAAGGGACCTTTTTTGCCAACTTTTTTTTGAGTATATTTGGGTCAAAATGGGTCAAGAAACTTGGGCCAAAATTATCCTTTGCTTGGGCCTAAAAAGGGTTATGTTTTGTGGCTGATTTTGGGCTTCTCTTGGGTCAAAATGTGGTCAACATTGGTGGCTACCTTTTGTAGTTGTTTGGGACAGATTTGTTTGTACTTTGATGGGCTAACTTTAAGCTTAATTTGGCCTGCCATTAGGTATAATAATCCCTTGTGTTTCTTCCCATAATCGGCCCTCGGAACTTAGTTCGTTAGCGTAGGTAGGTGATGCACCTACTTGTCACCTAAGAGCTTAGATAAGTCGAGCAAGCACCTCACTTTTTTTATCTCATATTCAAAACCTTCATCCTTATACTTTAACTTAACACTTATATACATTTGACCATTTCAAATTCTAGGCCAAAGTACCCATTCACAATCTCGAGCTCAAGTACCTTCGTCGATATTAACTTAGTCATATAGATTTTGAAAGGTACGGGGCATTACATCCTTCCCCCCTTAGAATCATTCGTCCTTGAATGAGGGTAATGCGTATAGAGCCCTAGTCCTTTGGGATTTATAGAAATTTTGGCAGAGTTTACTTTATAATTGGGACTATCAAAAAACCTGAAACTCAGCAGAAGTCTAGCACAATGCATCACAGGGCGATAAAATGATATACAATTAAATGCAATCATTTGCACATGTTTAAACCTGATCATATTTGCACAGTAGGAAAAACATTATGAAGATAAGGATATGACTTACCTCTATACTATCTTTTGGTCGTAAATAATTGGGGATACTTTTTCCTCATTTCTTCCTCGGCTTCCCACGTCATTTCCTCGATATTATTATTTCTCCACAACACCTTTACTAAGACTATGTCTTTGGTTCTGAGCTTCCTCACTTGACGATCTAGGATAGAAATTGGTACTTCCTCATAGGATAAGTCTTCAAAAAGTTGAATATCTTTGATAGGCATAATACGTGAAGGATCTCCTATGCACTTTCGTAGCATCGATATATGAAATACAGGATGGACTGCCTCCAATTCTGTGGGTAACTCTAGCTCATATGCCACTTTTCCTACCCTCCGAATGATCTTGTATGGTCCAATATATCTTGGACTAAGATTTCCCTTTTTACCAAATCGCATAATGCCTTTCATGGGCAAAACCTTTAGGAAAACCCAATCACTAACACTAAATTCCAAATCCCGATGTCACACATCTGTATATAATTTCTGCCTACTCTGGGCTGTTAGTAATCTTTCTTGGATTAGCTTCACCTTCTCCATTGCTTGATTAACTAGGCCGGGCCCTAATAATTCTGCTTCCCAAATTTCAAACCATCCAATCGGTGATCTACACTTTTGTCCATATAAAGCTTCATAAGGAGACATCTGAATGCTTTCATGGAACTATGTTTATAAGCAAACTCAATTAGTGGCAAATGGTCATGCCAACCCCCTTTAAAATCTAGTACACAAGCTCGTAGCATATCTTTTAGTGTCTAAATAGTGCATTCAACTTGTCCATCTGTCTGTGGATGAAAAGCTATATTGAGACTTACTTGAGTACCTAAGCCTTTCTAGAAATACCTCCAGAAATTTGTTGTAAACTGAGCACCCCTGTCTGAAATGATGGAAATTGGGAAACCATGAAGTCAAACTATTTCACTAATATACAACTTTGCATAATCTTCAGCAGTATAAGTTGTCCTGACTGGCAAAAAGTGAGCTGATTTTGTAAGTCTATCTACAATCACCCATATGGAATCATACTTCCGATAAGTACGAGGTAAGCCTGTAATAAAATCCATATTGATCACCTCCCATTTCTAGGTAGGTATCACTATACTTTGAGTTAGCCCTCCGGGTCACTGGTGTTCAATTTTTACCTGTTGACAATTCGGGCATTGGGAAACAAACCCTGAAAATATTTATCTTCATATTATTCCACCAGTAAATTTGTCGAAGATCATGATACATCTTTGTCACTCCTGGATGGATTGAATAGCTGGAATAATGAACTTCTGCTAAAATTTTCTCTCGAAGCTCCCCAATATTAGGTAAACATAGATGACATAGATATCTCAGAACGCCATCTTCCTCAAGCTCTAGCAATGGTTGCTTCTGCTGCGGAATTTCTTCCCTCAATCTTACTAACTCTGGATCATCATATTGTCGTTCCTTTACCTTTGTTATAAGTGAGGATTCTGCTGTGTTTTGAATAACAACTCCCCCGTTACCTGGGTCTAGTAGTCGAACCTACAAATTAGCTAACTGATGTAGTTCTCTTGTCATATAAATTTTCCTATTTTCCACGTGGCTATAGCTTCCCATGTATTTGCGGCTAAGTGCATCGGCCACTACATTGGCCTTACCTGGATGGTACAAAATATCTATGTCATAATCCTTTAATAACTTTAACCACCTTCTTTGCCTTAGGTTTAAATCCTTCTGTTTGAATAAATACTGTAGACTTTTGTGTCTGTAAACACATCTACATGGACTCCAAACAAGTAATGGCGCCAAATTTTTAGGGAAAATATAACTGCTGCCAATTCAAGATCATGAGTAGGGTAATTTTGTTTGTGCTTTCTCAGTTATCTCGAGGCATAGGCAATAACTTTACCATGTTGCATTAAAACGCAACCCAACCCAATCCTTGAAGCATCACAATAAACAACATAACCTTCTGTGCCCTCTGGTAGAGTTAAGATAGGTGCTGAAGTAAGCCTATTCTTCAACTCCTAAAAACTCTGCTCACATGTATCAGACCACTAGAACTTGGCATCTTTATGAGTCAACTTTGTCAATGGTGCAGAGATAGAAGAAAATCCTTCTACAAACATCCGATAATAACCTGCTAAACCTAAAAAACTACGGATCTCTATAGCATTAAAGGGCCTCGGTCAATTCTTTACAACTTCAATCTTTTGGCCGTCAACTCTAATACCTTCGTTTGTAATTATATGGCCAAGAAAAGCCACTGAAGTCAACCAAAACTCACATTTGGAGAACTTTGCATATAATTTATGATTCTGAAGTGCTTGCAATACTTCATGTAGATGATCAACATGTTTGGCTTCGGACCGCTAGTAAATCAGGATATCATCAATAAATATGATCACGAATACATCTAGGAATGGATTGAAGACCCGATTCATTAGGTCCATGAAAGATGCTGGGGCATTAGTAAGCCCAAAAGACATTACTAGAAACTCGAAGTGGCCATACCTCATCCTAAAGGCTGTCTTTGGAACATCTACCCCTTTAACACGCAACTGGTGATACCCTGATAGCAAGTCAATCTTTTAAAAACATTTGGCTCCTTGCAACTGATCAAAAAGGTCGTCAATCCTTGGAAGTTGATACTTATTCTTGATTGTAACTTTGTTTAGCTGTCGGTAATCGATACACATTCTCAAGGATCCATCTTTTTTACGAACAAACAAAAATGGTGCACCCCATGGCGATGTACTAGGCCTAATGAAGCTTTTTTTCGAGTAGATCCTTCAGTTGTTCCTTTAACTCTATTAGCTCAGCAGGAGCCATCCTGTAAGGGGGAATTAATATCGGTTGAGTATCTGGGAGTAGATCAATAGAAAACTCAATTTCTCTTTATGGAGGGATTCCCGGAAGCTCATCCGGGAATACATCTGGAAACTCACTCACCACAGGAACCAATTGAAGAGTCGTTGGTCTATCCTCTGTGCTTGTTACTCGAACTAGATGATAGATATAGCCTTTAGAAATAATTTTCTGGGTCTTAAGGTAGGAAATAAACCTACCCCTTGGTGTGGCAACATTACCTTTCTACTCCAGGATTGTCTCTTCCGGAAAATGGAATTTGACAACCTTAGTTCTACAATCGATATTAGCATAACATGTAGCTAACCAGTCCATACCCATAATGACATCAAAGTCAATCATATCTAATTCAATTAGATCAACTGAAGTGAGACGGTCATAAATTCACACTACGCAATCTCGATAAACTCGTCTAGCTAAAATAGATTCACCAACCGGCGTAGATACAACAAAGGGTCTAGAAAATAACTCTGGGTCTACCCCAAACTTACCAGCAAAGAGCGAGGTAACATATGAAAGAGTAGATCCAGGATCTATAAGTGCATAAATAGCATGAGTAAAAATAGTCAATGTACATGTAACAACATCAGGTGACGATTCCAAGTTCTGGCGACCGGCTAGAGCATAAGTCTGATTCTGACCACCGCCTGAACTGGATGCTCCTCCTCCTCCTCTACCCCTACCACGAACTGGTGTAGCCTATGGGCCTATCCTAGGGGGATGAATAGTTGATGAAGAAGCTGACATCGAACCTGTAGGCTGGACCATTTCACCCCTACCTCTACTCGGACAGTCTCGCATAAAGTGACTAGGATGCCCACACGAATAACAAATATCTGAACCCAGGCGACATATCCCAGGATGCTTACTACCGAACTGAACATAAGGTGGAAAATTTGGCCTCATCTGACTTAAATGCCCCTGGCGATAAGAACTGGATGCACCTGAGCTGTGGCCTGGTCCCGGCTGAGAAAAACGATCATACCTCTGTCTTTGTAACTGATATAGGGCATGACTATTATGGCGGGGTGATCGCCTATGAAATTATGGACTAAAATTACCTCGTGGCTATCTATAGGACCTAGTAGATCTAGCCCTTTTATTCTGATCCCTTTCTCGGCTTTGGTTATCTCTAATTCGTACTTCAACATCCTCTGCAGTGTGAGCAATAGCCTGTAGCTCAGAAATATTCATATCCTCCTGTGTGGATGCTATCGTTAATACCTTAATCAATTCATCCTTAAGGCCACCCACATATAGATGAACTCTAGCTCACATCGTGCTCACAATATCGGGGGTGTACCTGGCTAATGAATTAAACCTGAGGTTGTACTCTCGAACACTCATATTGCCTTGCCTAAGGGCTAGAAACTGATCAAGTCTGGCCTCTCGAACCTCCTGTGGAAGATAGTAAGCAAGGAAGGCCTCTGAAAATCCTCCCATTCAACTGGGGGTACATTTGATCCCCTAGACCGATCCCAAACCTCGAACCATAAAATGGCTACATCTTGTAACCAGAAAGATGCAAACTCCACTGCCTCCACTACTGTTGCATGCATGACTCGAAGTACCCGATAAGTCTGATCATTAAATTCCTGAGGATCCTCACGTGGGTCAGAGCCTGTAAATATAGGAGGACTTAGGCTGATAAATTCTCGGGCCCTAGAACTTTCTGAGCCACCTGACCTAGCACTCGCCGATGCCCTATTTGTTGCCGCTGTGTGGCTACCATTTGGGTCAATAATCAAACTACACTCCTGATGTCCTGGTCTTCTGCTTCAGGTGGAGGAGCTGTAGGTGCTGGTTCATCTCTAGCTATCTCAGGTGCCACTGGAGCAAGTGGGGTTGGTGGTGCTGGATCCCCTCTAGTCTCATCAGGTACTGGATGAACTCGGATCTCTAGGGTTGATGATTCACTTTGAGCCTCCAATCTATAAATCCAGATAGGCGGGGAATGACTAGTACCTTCCCCCACATCAGTGCCAACCCATCGGCTAGTCATTTGTCTGGTCACAGACATTTCTGTAAACAAGGAATAGAAAAGCATGAATTAGACTTCAAATATCTTATGACCCTGCCCTATTGCACGATCTAGCATATGAAAGAAGGATAACAATTCCTAGATGTCCTGTAGCCTCATAATTATAGGCATGGTGCACAACACACCCATAAGCAAGACTCTACTAGACACGGCTTGTTGACTCCCTGGGATTTGACGTGCTCTGATACCAAGTTTGTCACGCCCTAAAATAGAGGAGGTGGGATCGACACTAGGAGCCCCAAAAGGCCGAGAGTACCAAAATCAAGTGTATCTCTATTGAACCTGTTGGGGGTCTGATACCGACAAGGTCTCTAAGTATAGCAATTAGAAAAACTAGTAGCTCAATAGTAGGTAAACAACTCAATGTCGACAAGGCTAATATCATAGTAGATAGCTAATAACAAGACCGACAAGGACATACCCAACACTGATATATATACACGTCTACAAGCTTCTACGAGTAATTAAAACATCTCATCTCTAGGATAGGTCCCTGGACTACACATAAACTGTACATATACATAACCTGGTCAAAATATAAGCTAGACCTCTGACTCATCAGCTCCAGGAAGAATGGAGCTTACCAAAATGGCTGAACTCTGCAACTCCTACTGAAGAGGTCTGTCTGGGTTTCTGTCTAGACCTTCAGGCATTAATGCAGTGCCCCCAGGAAATGGGGACGTCAGTACGACAATAATGTACTAGCATGCAAGGTAGAAACATAATAGTAAGTGGAAAGTAGTAAATATGTACAAGCTATAATGTGAAACATGTAAACTGTAATCAGTAAGACTCATTAAGCTCTTTTCACCTTTATTCCTTTTAGAACACAACACATGCATTAACTCACACTGCAACTCACCCTTTATAACACATGCTAAACCACAATAGCGATTCGGAGCACCCTATATATAATAGCCTCAATATGGCAGTAGCGCCTCGACGCACACTATGTATATAATAGCCTCAATATGGCAGTAGCACCTCGGTGCACACTATGTATATAATAGCCTAAATAGGGCAGTAGTGCCTCGGCGCACACTATGTATAAAATAGTCTCAATATGGTAGTAGCGCCTCGGCGCACACTAACACGCAATCCATGCAGTATAAACAAAGCTAATCTTGTTAGTTATAGAGGTTCATTTAGATAACTTCTTTAGCATTGACTTACTAGATGTTGGACTCAACATACCAAACACATATGAATGGGGATTTGACTTGATAACCTATCTTTATACTTTCTAAAGCGTGATTAGGGATCACAATACAAAGAAGAAATTCGACAAAAGGATAACTTACGTTTCATGCAAAAATAAAGGTATCAGATTTTTATAAGGCGAATTAAATCACCATAATATAACACTTAGTTCCTTAAGACTTTTTAAGTTACCAAATAAGCTATCTTACAACAGAATACTCAAATTCCTTCTTTCAGAGATTTAGAATTCCATTTCTAGATTCATGCCGATAAGGAATAAAGAAGCCTTAACATACCTCGTTCCTACCAAAGATTGCGCTTACCATAACTTGGCCTTTCCTTTATTAAGTTAATCTATAACACAAGGTAATTAAGCTAATATTAGATCTTAAACCTGATGCAACTTTGCCAAAACAGTAGCTAAACATTTCCCGGGCAGATTTACGTATTGGGTATTAATTAAAGGGGTGTATCATCACACCTTTCTCCCCCATTTCAATACACATAACACACACACCAAACTACTGCCTCCAACAATACAAAACACATCAACCAGACCTTACACAACTCACCATAGCGAAATACAATAGCAATACATTGAACCCACGTCTTCCGATCACCGTCCCGTGAGTTCTTAACAACAATTCAACAACATTTGTCCATCCGAACTTCAATCCAAAAAGATGGTTATGGGAAGAGTACTTACCACAGTTGAAGGGGTGTTTTTATCCTCTTTTTATTGATGCCTTGAAAAGCTTAAGTACCCCCTACACATACACTAACAAGAGAAGAAGAAATCTCTTAATTGTTACACAATTTCTAAGTGTTCAATCTTAAGAATGGGTCTGCCATAGTTCATGTCTTTCTTACCATAGGATATCCTAGCTATATGTAGTAGATTAGTACCAAGATAATAAGTTGTTTAAATCACCTTAAGCTTGAATGAATCTTGATCTTCTTAGAACCCTAAAGGGAGAGAGGGGATGCCAAGAGGAAAGAAGATAAGATAGAATTTTCCAAATTTTTGTGATCAATATTGATCAACAAAAGGTCTGTATAAAGGGACCTTTTTTGCCGACTTTTTTTGAGTATATTTGGGACAAAATGGGTCAAGAAACTTGGGCCAAAATTATCCTTTACTTGGGCCTCAAAAGGGTTAAGTTTTGTGGCTGATTTTGGGCATCTCTTGGGCCTCAAAATGTTTGTGGCTATCTTGGGGTTGGAAAGGAGGGGGTGAGGTGATATACCGAGTTCTTATCGTTGTTCAAGCATACTGTCCATTTGGTTGTGGTGGACTATTTTGTAGGCCTCCAATTGTTAATAGCTACTGGAAAAATGACTGTTAGGTCATTAATTTGTGGTTATAATTTGGAAAAGAAAATATAATGAAGCATACATTTAAAAAGGGTCCGACGAGCTAATCACTCTCCTAGTAATCTCAAAATTGCTGATTTGATCTTAACGTGTTAATGTTGTGTTTGTAATGATATTGTCACTTGATTTTGTGTAGATTACATAATGTAAGGAAGGGGTATAGTCCATATTAATGCCACAAGACCCGAAATTGAGGTATGTTAAGGCTAAGAATTATCTTTCCTTTGAGCACGAATTTTAGAGAACTCCTAAATCGTCAAATACAATATTTAACTATTCTATTGCTAGAAAGACCTTCTGTGAAAGGAATTGGGATCACAACTGAAGTATTTTCATGACTCTATTATTATGATATACCACTCGTTCGGTTATATAGGGTATTCAATGTCTATATATTGTTTTGTCGATTCCCTTGACTATAGGTCCATATGTATAAATTCTTATTCTTCTTTGAGTATTGTGACTTAAAAAAGCTTATAAAGGTACATTAAGAATTTGCAACCTGTCCTCCTTCCTCGCAAAAATAATTTTCGAAAAACTTTAAAATAATACGTCGATTTCCAAAACTCTCAAATATAACTCATATGCTTAAACTACTAAAGGACATGGTTTTTGAAATGCTTTCTTTTACAAACTATTAGGGAAACATATATAGAAATGAAGTGAAGCACCTTGAGCTCTTTATGAACATCCTCAGGTTTAATTTACCTTTCTAAAGTCGAGTTAAGTATTCAAGTTTATTCTAAAAGCATATGAGGTTCTACAAGGCTTTTACATGTTACACGGAAGTGATTACGAGATTATGAGAATAAAAAGAGTACCAGCGGGCCATGATTGGCAACATGATTATGATGACATTCCTGCATTACAAATTCATAACATTACATGCTATGCATTATACTTTCGAGCTATAATAGGGAGGTATGAGGCTTATTGCCAATATTTATATGTATGAAACACAAATGGCCACAAGTTGGCAAATATGATGTCAGTTAGATACCAGAAGGCACCACCATTGCTAGCATTTGGTTGGGTATGACATGTATTTGCATTGGTATATGTAAACATATTCATGACATATTATTACACAAGCATATCATGCATATCTGATTTCTATAAGGTTAGATGTCGGCCATAGAGGCTATTAGAGTTTTAGTTTCAGGGGGTACCTATATTACCTTTTACAACAACTATTTATAATTCTACTTTCTGCCTTACATACCAATATATTTTTATTTGTACTGACGTCCTATTGCCTAGGGATGCTGTATTTTATTTCGTGCCTGCAGGTCCAGGTAGGGATTTTGATCCAATCTTTCACTAGGATCTAGGGTTTAGTCGTGAGTTGGTAAGCTCTACCTCTTCCTATAGCTTTCGTAGGATGTTTACTTTTGTTATACAGTTTGGATATAGTTGTGGCCTTTTCTCGACCAGTGCTTATTACACTCTTATAAGCTATTATGGACACAATATTCTGGGTTTTTTTCTACAGCTTCCAATCTCCAGCCCTATAGGCTTAGCATGTATATATATATATATATGTACGTATGTATGTCATCAGTTGCAGCCTCATCGGACAGCTAGAAATTTATTCTTTTTGGCTTGTCTACCTTCGTCTATATGACTTGCTGTCATTCAGGTTATGACCTTAATGGTCCAGGCTTAGTATTTCATATGTTATGCTGCCCGACCTTCTGGGCCCACAATTGAGTCAGTTAGTATGTTTCAGTAGCTAACTCGCTTGAATAAGGTATCGAGTGCTAGTCGCACCTCCTCCTAGTTTGGGGTATGACAATATGGCAGTGTTTCAGGTATCCATACTTTTCTAGAATGCCTTAACTATGGTAAGAATCATCCAAGTGAGTGTTTTGCTAGCAGAGAGGGGGTTTTTCGGTGTGGTAAACTTTGCCATAGGTTTAAGGAGTTCCCTCCGCCAAGTAGGGACAAGGATGAACTCAAGCTCAGACCAGTACTTCACCAACTCCAACAATTTGCACAACTCAACAGGGTACTACTTCTAGTATAAACGACAGTCATCATCAAAACTGTCTCTATGCCATGTCATCCCATCAGGATCAGAAGAGTTTCCAGACTTAGTAACTGGTATATTGTAAGTCTTCTCTCTTGATGTCTATAATCCCAAGGGGGAGATATTGTAGCATTTAAACATAGAAATCCAACTGTAACCTACATATTTCAAGTCCCACGGGGCAGCTCCACGGGTTGTGGGAGGATCGATGAGCCGTTTCACCGGCCATGGGAACTACCCATGGCTCCTCAGCTCTGATGGGCTGTCCCACAGATTGTGGGTGGAGTCCCACATGCCATGGGAGCCTACCCACAACAGGCCATGGTAGGTTCAACGGGCTGTCGAACATCCTATCCAGCAAAAAATTTCTATATTTTTTTATTTTTAGTAAGGGGTATTCTTGTCTTTTCCCACTCTTTTAAACCATAAAATAAGTAATTTTGAGTATATTTTGAGTGGTTTTAATCAGTCTTAGATTTATTTCCCTCATTCCATCAACTAAGTTCTAGAAAAGAAAGAATAAATTCTCTCTCAGGCTCCAGGCTAGGGCTTTCTTCTCCAAAGCTTCAAACCTCTGTTCAAGCTCCAGATTTGTTCTACATTCAGATATGTGGATATTTAGTAAGGGTTTAGTTCTCCCTTATGCCTAAAACAACAGTCTTCAACTTAAATTTTCATTGTTTTAGAAACTATGATTCTTGCCCTATTTTGTAGTCTCTTCAAAATTTAGTCCTACTGATTTCTACATGATATGTATCCTATTTAAAGTGAATTACAACATAGTTTCAATAACTTGCATAGATTTTTACCATGAATTAAGAGGTCAAGAATCTAGCCTGAAATTTGTAGTATTTTCATATGAACCAGTTTACTTCAGAATTTAGCCTAGTCTAAAAGCATAAAGTTTTTAAGCATGAAATTAGTTAGTTTCAGCCTACATCTTTTTAGATATTATAGGTTTTAAGATTAGTTAAGTTCTGATGAAGCTATCAAAAATCAATTTTAAGAGTAGTACTTAGCATCGAGTTGGATTAGGATTTAGCATATCCTAAATTCCCAGAACTATGTGCCAACTAGGTTTATTTAGCCCCTCAGTATGGCATCAGAACTAGTGATCATGCCAGCCATGCCTCTATACCCTTGCAAGGTATATTGGGTCCTCTTGATGGGGCGTATACATCGGACTCCACATTTAGATCATGTTGTTTATGTCCGTTAACAGATTCTCCCACAAATTTAGACTCAGTAGTTATGTACATGGCCCCCAGCTCAGGTAAGTTAAACTCAGTTCAACTTAAATGCTTTTTATGCTATTTAGAATGTTTATGAATTTTATACTTGTGCATTTTATGATATTTGGGCGTTTGTACTGTAGTTTTTGCATGCATTATTCTCAGATGTTCTGTATTTTCAGTACATATAGTTATATTTTAGCTTGCATATCCCAAATGCTCACTACATTCAAATTGGTGACCACATACACTATGTGCTACATCCTATCATGATGCAGGTTCAGGTCCTCAAACTTAGCGCGACAATTAGCTTTATCCAGTACCATTTCTATGAATACTTATGGCGAGTCCTCATCATCCAAGGAAGAACTTTTATTATTATTTTTCATTAGTACTATCATTTTTTATTATTTCAAGTTAGATGGGGACTTGTCCCAATAACGTGCCAATCAGTAGAGGCTTTTCAAACATAAAGTCAGACATTTAGCTTATTTTCAGATGGGGTCTAACTTTTCAGATTTATATTATTTCATAAATTCCAGACTCATGTTTTTATCAGTTTAGCTTCCACTCAGTGTTAAATTCATGTGATTGTTTAGTATATGCCAAACCATGTATTAGCTTAGGGTCACTTATGCTTTAAGAACCATGTTACGTTTAGGGTGTAGATGCGGGGTGTTACATGCCCCAGGGTCTAGTAAAGCATAAATATCAAGAGAGAAAACTAACAACATACTAGTGACTACATCTATGGAACTCTCTTGATCTTGATGGGATGACATGGCATAAAGATGGTTTTGATGCTGACCGCCGCCTGTACCACAAGTAGTATCTTGCTGAGCTATGCGACCTGCTAAAGCTGTTGAAGTAGTGGTCTGAGCTTGATTACCTCCTTGTCCCTGCCTGGCGAAGGAGAACTCTTTCAACCTATGGCCAATCTGACCATACCTAAAACACTTCTCTCTGCTAGCAAGACACTCACCTAGATGATTCTTACCATACTAAGGGCATGCTGGAAAAGTACGGTTACCTAAAATACTACCCTGATACTCAGAGCTTGATGCTCTATTGTTCTGATTATGATGAGATTTAGAAGATGGAGCACTATCTGAAGAAGGTGATGGGACTGAAGATCTCTGCCAAAATTGAAAGAGATATCCACTGCCCAACCTCTGCTGAGAGTATTCAAAATTACATTTTCTAGCGCTCTTATTTTGTCTCTCCCTCTCCTTCATATTCTCCTCCTCCATCTGCTGAGAATACATTATGAGTCTAGAGATATCTGTATAACTTACAAACATAGTTGTCTTACATTCTTTCTTGACCAAATCTGAAATACTAGAAATGTACTTGCTCATCCTGGCCCTCAATTCAGCCACCATTGTTGGAGCATACCTGTAGAGCTGAGTAAAATTCATCCCATACTTTTGAACAGACATGGATCCCTGCCTAAGACTCACGAATTCCTCATCCTTAGCCTCCATTTACTCTCTTAGGAAGAACCTTCCTAGAAAAGCTCCAATAAAGTTGTTCCTAGTTATAGGAGCTGCATTTATGCCCCTACTGTCCTTCCATTACATTAACCATATATGAGCCACATCCTTGAGTGATAGGATGCTAGTTTAACACTCTCAACTCCTATCACCTGCATCACTTCGAGAACTTTCTTCACTTTGTTAAAGAAGATTCGTGGATCCTCATCTACTCTCGACCAAGAGAACTCTTGAAAATTTATACGAATGAAATCCCAAACTCTTGCGGCACCTGACCCACTATTTGGGTTAGCAAGAACAGGTGCCTGCTGATTAGTTTGGTTGGTCATAACTTGAGCCAACATCTGAATAGCATTCCTGAATTCAGCATTCATGACCTCGTGGTCCAAAATTAATGGATTAGCATTAGGAATGTTATTTCTACGAGGAGGCATGATATGAAATGCATAAGGAATGAATTAGAAGAGAGAAATAGAGTTAAACTCTATTACACAATATTGAAAATGAAAAAAGTGGAGTTTTCTAAAAATGTCTCGTAGCCTCCATCTTATAAGTGTGGCGCGCTTCACACCAATGAAAAGGACTCTACTTAAAGCGGCATTTATACACCCTAAGAAACATTAAACCTGATTCTCTAATACCAAGTTTTTTACGCCCTAAGCCCGCACCCTAGATGCAACATAGTGCTTAGAGTCACAAGTATAATGCTAGCAAACATATGATTTAAAAACTGAGCGGAAGCTAAGCTGATAAAAATATATGTTTAGAATTGATTAGAGAATATCTAAGATAATACAAAATCAAGACTCAATTATGAAAATAAGGTGAATAATTAACTCTATGTCTGAAAAGCCTCTATTAATTGATGAGTTGATGGGACAATTCCCTAGCTAACTATAAAAGCTAAAACTTAAATAACAAGGAAAGCGTCATAAACTTCCATCCCCGGATGATGAAGACTCACCACTAGTAGTCACTGAGATGGTACTGACTCAAACTAATCGCGGTGTTGAGTCTGAGAGCCTGAACCTGCATCATGATAGAATGTAGCACAAAGAGTATGTGGTCAATACTTTGAACGTACAGTGCATGCGGGATATTCAAAACTATAAAATATCTAAACAAGGTAAATACTAATAAGCTATTCAAACTATAAACATTGAGTCCAATGTATACACCCATCGAGAGGACCCAATATACCTTGCCAGGGTTTAGAGGTGTGACTAGCATGATTACTAATCTGAGGCCTAACTAGGTTCTTGCCCTATTTTGCAGTCTCTTACAAAATTTAGTCCTAATGATTTCTATATGATATGTATCCTATTTAGAGTGAATTACATCATAGTTTCGATAATTGCATAGATTTTTACCATGAATTGAGAAGTCAAGAATTTAGCCTTAAATTTGTAGTATTTTCATATGAACTAGTTTTCTTAAGACATTAGCCTAGACTACTAGCATAAAGTTTTTAAGCATGAAATTAGTCAGTTTTAGCCTACATTTTTAGATATTAAAGGTTTTCAGATTAGTTATGTTCTGACGAAGCATTCCAGATTTCAAGTTTTAAAAAAGCTATCAAAATTTAATTTTGGGAGTAGTACTTAGCACCGAGTTAGATTAGGGTTTAGCATACCCTAAAGTACCATAATTATGTGCCATCATAGGTTTATTTATCCCCTTAGTAGGGCATCATAACTGGTGATCACGCCAGCCATGCCTCTATACCCTTGCAAGGTATATTGGGTCCTCTCGATGAGGCATATACATCGGACTCTGCATTTAGATCATGTGGTTTATGTCAATTAACAGACTCTCCCACCAATTTAGACTCAGTAGTTATGTACATGGCCCCCATCTCAGCTCAGTTCAGTTTAAATGCTTTTTATGTTATTCAGAATGTTTATGAATTTCAGACTTATGCATGTTATGATATTTGGGCCTTTGTACTGCAGTTTTAGCAAGCATTATTCTTAGATGTTCTATATTTTCCATACATATAGTTATATTTCGGATTGCATATCCTAAATGCTCAGTAAATTCAAAGTACTGACCGCATATTCAGGTCCTCAAACTCAGTGTGGCAATTAGCTCGATCCAATACCATTTCAGTGAATACTTATGGTGAGTCCTCATCATCCAAGGATGTACTTTTATTATTATTTTTCATTAGTACTATCAGCTTTCAGTATTTAGAGTTAGATGGGGACTAGTCCCAACAACTTGCTAATTAGTAGAGGCTTTTTAG
This sequence comes from Jaltomata sinuosa, assembly GCA_003996215.1. NCBI lineage: Eukaryota > Viridiplantae > Streptophyta > Magnoliopsida > Solanales > Solanaceae > Jaltomata > Jaltomata sinuosa. The sequence goes on along the minus strand of QJPP01001836.1, from coordinate 46,023 downwards.
ACATAGAGTTAGACATTTATCTTGTTTTCAGATTGGGTCTAACTTTTCAGATTTATGTTATTTCATAAATTCCAGAATTTAGCGTGTGTCCAGGAGACTAAATGGGTGGGCACTAAGGCGCGAGAGGTAGACGGGTATAAGTTGTGGTACTCAAGAGGTGTGAGGAATAGGAATGGGGTAGGTATCCTAGTGGATGAGGAGTTGAGAGAGCAAGTGGTGGAGGTTAGGAGGGTCAACGATAGGTTGATGACAATTAAGTTAGTCCTTGGAGGGTCTACTTTGAACATTATTAGTGCGTACGCACCACAAGCGGGCTTAGATGAGGAGGAGAAGAAACGCTTTTGGGAGGTTTTGGACGAGGTAGTGAGAGGTTTGCCTGATACTGAGAAGCTCTTCATTGGAGGAGATTTCAATGGGCACATCGGGGCATCTTCGAGGGGTTATGACGATGTGCATGGAGGCTTTGGTTTCGGGGATAGGAATGAAGGGGGTGCCGCACTCTTGGATTTCGCTAGAGCCTTTGGGTTGAGAGTAGCTAACTCTAGTTTCCCGAAGAAGGAAGAGCACTTGGTTACCTTCCGTAGTTCGGTGGCCAAGACTCAGATAGACTTTTTGCTCCTTAGGACAGGTGATAAAGGTCTTTGTAAAGATTGTAAGGTTATCCCAAGTGAGAATCTTTCGACCCAACATAGACTCTTAGTGTTGGATTTAGAGATCAAGAAGGAGAAAAAGAAGCGGATTGTGGATGACCGGCCTAGGATTAAATGGGGTAGCCTGACTATGGCCAGTGCACTGGAAATAGGGGAGAAGTTGTTGACTAGGGGGGCTTGGGGGAGTAGTGGGGATGTGGATAATATGTGGGATACGACCGCTAGTTGCATAAGGGAGACGGCTAGAGAGGTGTTGGGCGTCTCGAGAGGTCATTCTGGCAAGCATCGAGGGGACTGGTGGTGGAATGGAGAAGTAAAAGGAAAGGTGGAGGCAAAGAAGGGGTCATATGCGAAGTTGGTAGAGAGGTAAGGATGAGGAGGAGAGGCGAAGGAATAGGGAGGCGTATAAGATAGCTAGGAAGGAGGCTAAGTTAGCGGTAACGGCAGCTAAAACGGCAGCCTTTGAAAGCTTATACACAGCTTTAGAGGATAAAGGGGGGGATAAGAAGTTATACAGGTTAGCAAAGGCTAGAGAGAGGAGGACTCAGGACCTTGACCAAGTGAAGTGCATCAAGGACGAAGATGGTAAAATACTAGTAGATGAGGTACTCATTAGGAGGAGATGGCAGTCTTACTTCCATGGACTCTTGAATGAAGAGGGGGACAAAAGCTTTGTGCTGGGAGATTTGGCACACTTAGAGAGGCGTCGTGACTATGATTATTGTAGCCGTATAAAGGTTGAAGAGGTTAAGGTTGCGATTCGTAAGATGCGAAGGGGTATTTTTGGAAGAGCTCGGGTGAGACAGGTGTGAAGTGGCTAACCGAGTTGTTTGATGGTATTTTTAGAACGGCAAAGATGCCTGAAGCTTGGAGATGGAGCACGATGATTCCTTTGTACAAGAACAAGGGCGATATTCAGAGTTGCAACAACTATAGGGGTATCAAATTGCTAAGCCACACTATGAAGGTCTGGGAGAGGGTGGTGGAGTTGAGGTTGAGACAGATCGTGCCTATTTCAGAGAACCAGTTCGGCTTTATGCCAGGACGCTCGACTACAGAAGCTATTCATCTCCTTAGGAGACTGGTGGAGCAGTACAGGGAAAGGAAGAAGGACTTGCACATGGTGTTCATCGATCTAGAAAAGGCGTATGATAAAGTCCCTAGGGAGGTCCTTTGGAGGTGCTTGGAGGCTCGAGGTGTACCCGTGGCGTACACCAGATCAATTAAGGACATGTATGAGGGGGCCAAGACTCGCGTTAGAACTGTGGGAGGAGATTCGGAGCACTTTCCCGTGTTAATGGGGTTGCACCAGGGATCGACCCTTAGCCCGTTTCTATTTGCCTTGGTAATGGATGTATTGACGCGGCAAATACAAGGTGAGGTGCCATGGTGCATGTTATTTGCGGATGATGTAGTTTTGGTGGACGAGACTCGCGTAGGAGTTAATGCGAAGTTGGAGGTTTGGAGACAGACCCTCGAGTCGAAGGGGTTTAGGTTGCAGCAGGACCAAGACTGAATATATGGAGTGCAAGTTCAGTGAGGCGTCTCATGATGATGATGTAGAAGAAGTGAAGCTGGATACACAGGTCATCCAAAAGAAAGGGAGTTTCAAGTATCTTGGGTCTATTATCCAAGGAAATGGAGAGATTGATGAGGATGTCACCCATCGTATTGGTGTTGGGTGAATGAAATGGAGGCTCGCATCTGGAATCTTGTGCGATAAGAAGGTGCCTACTAAACTTAAAGGCAAATTCTACAGAGCGGTGGTCCGACCAGCTTTGTTGTATGGAGTTGAGTGTTGGCCAGTAAAGAACTCCCATATTCAAAAGATGAAGGTGGCGGAGATGAGGATGTTGCGATGGTTGTGCGGGTTTACCAGGAGAGATAGGATTAGGAATGAGGATATCCGAGATAAGGTGGGTGTGGCGTTGGTGGAAGATAAGATGCGGGAAGCGAGGTTGAGATGGTTCGGACATGTGAGGAGGAGAGGCACGGATGCTCCAGTGCGGAGGTGTGAGAGGTTGGCTATGGATGGTTACAGGAGAGGACGAGGTAGACCGAAAAAGTATTGGGGAGAGGTGATCCGACAGGACATGGCGCAGTTGCAGCTTATCGAGGACATGACCCTAGATAGGAAGGTGTGGAGGACGCGGATTAGGGTAGAAGAGTAGTAGGTAGAAGTGTGTGTAGGCTAGTAGGTAGGAGTGTTTTCCCTTATTAGTCCCGACTAGTAATCGTAGTGATACGCTTTTAGTTTCTTGTTCTTGGATTCCTCGTGGTAGTATTTTGTGGCAGTGCTCTGTTTTTGTCTGTTGTTTGTTACTACATGTAACTTCCTATCGTCTCTTGTAGTTTTATCTTATTTTTTATCTTATTTTTTATCCTGTATCATTGTTACGTCCTTTTTAGCCTTTTTCTAGACTGTTTTGTCTTGAGCCGGGGGTCTATCGGAAACAGCCTCTCTACCTCACCTCTGAGGTAGTGGTATGGACTGCGTACACTCTACCCTCCCCAGACCCCACACTGTGGGAATACACTGGGTATGTTGTTGTTGTTGTTGTTGCATAAATTCCAGAATTATGTTTTTATCGATTTAGCTCTGCTCAGTGTTAAATTCATATGAGTGTTTAGTATATGCTAGGCCATGTGTTAACTTGGGGTCACTTATGGCTCAACACACCATGTTATGTCTAGGGTGTAGGCTCGAGGCATTACATGCCCCAGGGTCTAATAAAGCATAAACATCAAGAGAGAAAACTTACAACATATTAGTGACTACGTCTATGAAACTCTCTTGATCTTGATTTAATAATATGGCATAGAGATGGATTTGATACTAACCACCGCCTGTACTAGAAGTAGTACCTTGCTGAGTTGTATAACCTGCTAGAGCTGTTAAATTAGTGGTCTAAACTCGATTACTTCCCTGTCCCTGCCTGGAAAATGGTCTCTCCATAAACCTATGGCCAATCTGGCCACACCCAAAACACCTCTCTCTTCTAGCAAGACACTCAACTAGATGATTTTTATGATACTAAGGGCATGCTAGAAAAGTATAGTTACCTAAAACACTGCCCTGATACTTAGAGCCCGATGCTCTATTGTTCTGATTATGATGAGGTCTTGAAGATGGAGCACTAGTAGAAGAAGTTTATGGGACTGAAGATCTCTACCAAAATTTAGAGTGATTTCCATCGCCCAACCTCTGCTGAGAGTAGTCAAAATTATATGTTCTAGCCCTCTTGTTTTTTGTCTCCCTCTCCTTCAGTTTATCCTCCTCCATCTGTTGAGCATAAGTAATGAGTTTAGATATGTTCGTATACCCAACAAACATAGTTGTAATACATTCTTTCTTGACCAAATCCGAAATACTAGAAATGTACATGATCATCCTGGCCCTCGGCTCAGCCACCATTGTTGGAGCACACCTATAGAGATGAGTAAACTTCAACCCATACTTATGAATAGACATGGATCCTTGCCTCAAACTCACGAACTCCTCATCTTTAGCCTTAATTAACTCTCTTAGGAAAAACTTGTCCAGAAAATCTCCAACAAAGTAGTTCCTAGTCATAGGAGCTGCATTTATGCCCCTACTGTCCTTCCATTGTGTTAACCAGATGTGAGCCACATCCTTGAGTGATATGATGATAGTTCAACATTCTCAACTCCTTTCACCTGCATCACTTTGAGAACCTTCTTTACTTCGTCAATAAAGATATATGGATCCTCATCTACTCTCGACCCAGAGAACTCTGGCAGATTCATACAAATAAAATCCCAAATGTTGGCAGCACCTGACCCACTATTTGGGTTAGCAAGAAAAAGTGAATGTTTATTAGCTTGGTTGGTCATAACTTGAGCCTACATCTGAATAACATTCTTGAATTCAGCATTCATGACCTTGTGGTCCAAAATTAGAGGATTAACATTGCGAATGTTGTTTCTGCAAGGAGGCATGATATGAAATGCATAACGAATGAATTAGAAGGGAGAAATAGAGTTAAAATCTATCACACAATATTGAACATGAAAGAAGTGGAGTTTTCTATAAATGTCTCATAGCCTACGTCTTATAAGTGTGGCATACTTCACACCAATGAAAAGGAATCTACTTAAAGCGGCTTTCAGACACCCTAGGACACTTTAAATCTGGTTCTCTGATACCAAGTTTTTCATGCCCTAAGCCTACACCCTTGATGAAACATAGTCCTTAGAGTCCTAAGCATAATGCTAGCAATCACATGATTTAAAAATTGAGCAGAAGTTAAGCTGATAAAAACATAAGTTTAGAATATATCTGAGAATAATTGAGATAATATAAATCTGAAAAGCAAGACTCAATTTTGAAAATAAGCTGATAATTAACTCTATGTCTGAAAAGCCCCTACTAGTTGACGAGTTGATGGGACAAGTCTCCAGCTACCTCTAAAAGTTGAAACTTAAATAACTAGGAAAGCATCATAAACATCCATCCTCGGATGATGAGAACTCACAACTAGTAGTCAGTGAGATGGTACTGACTCAAACTAATCGCGGTGTGGAGTTTGAGATCCTTAACCTGCATCATGATAGGATGTAGCACAAAGAGTATGCGGTCAATACTTTGAATGTACAGAGCATGCTGGATATTCAAAGCTATGATATATCTAAACATGCTAAAATACCGATAAGCTATTTTAACTGTAAACATGAAATCCAATGTATATGCCCATCGAGAGGACCCAATATACCTTGACAGGGTATAGAGGCATGACTAGCATGATCACTAAACTATGGCCTAACTGAGGGGCTAAATAGACCTACGTCGGATTATATTTCAGGGACATTGGGTGTAACTAGGGCCCTATTACAACTCGGTGCTATGTACTACCCCCAAACTGAATATTGATAACTTGTTTTAAACTAAATTTTTATAAGCTGGTTCAGAACTCAACTGGTCTAAAAACATTTTTCTAAAAAAGTTTTAGACTGAAAACTAACTAATTTCTTGCTAAAAACTGAATGCTAGCAATCTAGTTTAAATTCTGAAGAAATCTGATTCATGTGAAAATACCACAATTTTAGGTTTTGTTCTTGATTTCTCAAATCTTTGTTAAAGTTCATGCAAATCATTGAATTTATGATATAAATATTCTAAAATAGGATATAAATCATATAGAATTCATAAGGACTAAAATCTTGTAAAAATCTGCATAATAGAGTATGAGCCCTAGTCTCATAAAACCATAAAAATCAATATAAAAGTCTGAGGTTTTAGGCATAAGGGTGAACTAAACCTTATTGAATACCCACATACCTGAATGTAGAAACATCATGAACTAAGAATGGAGTTTGAAGATTTGGAGAAGAACTATCCTGGAGTCTGGGAGAGCATTCTTTTTTCTTTCTGAAGTTAGATCGATTGGAATAAGGGAAAAAAATACTCTAAGTATGATTAAACCCCTCAAAAGTAAGCCTAAAATGCCTTAGCTTAGGAGTTAAAATAGAAAAAAAAAGTCTAAAATACACCTGGAAAAAAATTTGAAAACTGCTTAAAATTTTTGGAACTAGGTTCCACAGTTGGGGACCTCGGTCCATGGATGGTTCCATGAGCCATGGAACCTGCTCGTGGTTCCCTGTGAATTTGCTAGGCTGCAGTCTTTAGTTCCCCGAGGGTAAACCATGGCCTGTGGACTGTTCCACAGTCCATGGAACCTAGATATGGTTCTCAAGAAAAATACTTGACCTCTGATTGATTTCGCCTGGTGGTATCCATGGTCCGTGGAACCTGTCTATGGTCCCTAACTATCACTTTGAAAGTTTCACACTTAGAATTTTTGTTTGGTTCTTAACTTAAATTTTTTGAGGTGTTAGACAAATCCTACTCCATGAAACACTGGCTTATCCCAATAAATAGTGTTGATAGTAGCCGAGGCAATGTCAACCTCCTTTCCCCACACTAGAATAGATGATAAACAAGGAATATTGTCAAGATAACCTTTGTGATTCAATATATCTTGTCGATCTCGATAAGAGGCATAGAACTCCCTCACCAATTTAGGAAAATAAGACCTCAAAACCTCTGTGAATGAATCCCAAACCCATATGTTGAACTGCCTGTTATGTTTGGGAATCCTTCCATGAGGGATTCCACATCAAACAAGGCCTTCTATGTAATCTCCCACTTCTCACAAAAGGTGAGATAATAGGTTTTCATTCCCTCAAGTCCAAATTGGAGTTGCTCCATAGCTTGTTCCTTATTTTGTACAGGCTCGGGAGGAATATCAGGTGCATTAGCTTCAATTAGTGCCTTTTCTTTAGCTCTTCTCCTAGATGAAGTCATGGTTCTAAATAACAAACTGAGTGGCCAATACAAAAGAAGCGACATATTTTTGTATTTTTTGTGGTTTAAGTAAAAGGAAATAATCAAAAGAAGCTAGGTACTACAAAAAAATGAAATGCAAAAGAAAAAAACACAGCAAGGTCCAAATGCCCAGCACCCGTGTTCCACCTGCATTTTGTAGGAGGAAACCCGCGGCATAAAGTTGAGCTGCAGTTGCTTGGGAAATAACCTGGAAACACACTCGGCAACTGCGTTTCATAGGTCAAGACTTGCACATGTAGGTGCAACGCAAGTGTCAGGCAGTGAAGAGTGATCTTCAGCCTTTCACTTGCATTCCACCTGCATTTTGTAGGGTAACACCCATGACATGAATGAGACTAACAGTGCATTAATACTTTGTAACACACAATAATTTAATATTTAGGCACCAATACACTCAAATGCTTAGGCCTATTTTGTAAGTGGGCAGTCTTTGGCAGGCCTGGAGATTCAATTAAGGGGAGCAGTCTAATAAATCGACTGTTGGTGGCATCACGCTATCTTAGATTAGGGATGATAATTCAATATATCGGAAAGACGCTAGGCAAAAAGGTTAGTAAGAATAGGAATTGTTAGATTTCCTGTATCGGAGAGAGAAGCTGAGTCGGGATGAGGGAATTGTTTCTATGCTTTTCTCAGATAATGCGGGTTAAGAGTGAAGCTATCGCGCCTAAGGCGAAAGGCTCTGTTCGGCTCGATAGGTGGATTCATAATCTAATGGATACTCACACTTCCCTGAAAGACTAACCAACAAGTTTTAACCATATGGGACCACACAAATATACACTCAATGACTTCCCTTAAGAAGGACATTACTCCATCCGTCATTGGGACTGTTGAGTTACAAGCACAATCAATTAAACGTCACCTCAACACTCACGAAAATTACTCATACTCAACCAAAGTGCTCACCGAACAATTTATAGTTTACTAATTCTATTTGAGAGAATGGAAATCAACTTAGCCCACACATTACAATTTCAATAAAAACTCAAAGCCACAATGATTTGCCCTTAAGACTAATGTCACCCAATCTATCATAGGGTCAACCATGCATTATAAATAAGTGGGTTATGCAGTCTTTACATCAAGCTAATATTAGGCTAAGAATCAATTTCAAAAAAACATGCATTACTATATAAAGCACAATCCACCATTTTTCACATATTCAACATTACCAAATTACTAAAATTTAATTTGAAGCATATTGGGGGTAATATGAGGGATTTCAACTAGCATGCTAAACTAAAAATACTCTGAAATCAACAAGAATCAAATATTTATCATAAGGGATCCTACCACAAATGAGTGTAGTGAAGTGAGTGTGAAAACTTTGAACTTGAGGCTCTTTGCAATAGTGGTTAAAGGATTTTTGTCGGAGAACTAATGGTGGCGGAGTCTCTGACTAGTTATAGTGCTAGGCGGTGGAAATAGAGTGAGTTACTGGAAGGTTTGAGAGTGTGAGAGAGTTTGGGTGTGTCCATGGAGCTTTTTGGAGAGTTCTAATGGAGGAAATAAAAAAAGAAGTGGTGGTTTGGAGGTTTAGAATGGGAAGGGTTGTGGCTCAGAGCCAGGTTAGGTTTTGTCAATCGGGTTAGGACAAAGATTTAAAAAGGCATACCTGCGCCTGGGAGGCACATGTAGCCATATGTCATGACCTGAGCTACGCATGTGGCATGCAAGTGATGCATTTCAGAATAGTCTCTTCCCAGGTAAATGTTGCATACCTGCACTACACATGCATGTCGTGAGTTCTCACATGGATTCAACATATGGCATGCAAGTGCCTTTTTTCCTTTTCTCTTTATCCAGGTATTTAGTCCATGACATGCGCCTCACTTGCATGCTGTAAGTATGCACATGTGGCTCACAAGTGTAGTGTAGGTCACCTTGATGATTCTTTTGAGCACTTTGCCACTTTCCAAGCTTCATGCATTACTAAAACAACGAATACAACAGAAAATTAAAGTAAAAATATCAAAAATATTTGTGTTGCCTCCCAATAAGTTCTTGATTTAACGTCATGGCATACAATATTACCTCAAGGATCAAGGAAATGGTGACGTTTGCCTAGTAGAGAGGAAAATATCCAATCAAGCCAACAAGAAAAATTCATAACATGAGATCCATCCTCTTCAATCCCCACTACTTTATCGTCACTTCTTGATTCAATAAAGGAGACAACCCTTAAGTCATCCAGAGGTTTTATAGGTTAACACACATTAAATATTACCTCTTCACTACCAACTCAAAACTTAAGCTCTCCCAATTTGACATCCACAAGTGCATATTCGGTTGCTTAGAATGGGCTCCTTAAGATGATAGGAACCAATAGTGTAATGAACCTTTCCATTTTTATGGGTGAGCTATTCGTGCAAGATATAGGTTAGAAATCTCTCAGGTTGGGAAGTTGAAAATTTTGGGCCAGGCAAGTCTCAGACAAAATCCAAGCAAGGTGAGGTCTAGGGAAACCCAATAAAGGATTAGGTGAAATGATTAAGTTTGAGCTTGTTTTTCTATTAGCTAAGGCATTAAGGAGTTTGTAGGACTTTTCAAAATTGAATTAGTTGAGTAGAACTCCTGATATCGAACTTGACGTAAATGGGTTAGTTTGGAATGTCATGGTTTAAGGGTGTGTTGTAAAATTTGCAAAACTGGGAGGATTTAAGAGTTTTTGTCCCATGTCAACCACTATAGTAGGTGACACGCTGCTAGTGCGACGCTGTTATATTAGAGAAATTCCCTCTATAGCGAAAGCCAAAGACAGTCAACTCCGCTATAGCGGGCGACTTCTACTATGGCAGTGCCGCTATAGTAGGATTGGGATGCTATAGTGGAATTAATCATTGTAAATGTAGAAACATCCCAAAAAATGTTCATTATTTCACAAAAATGTTTTGGGGAGGGCGGTGGCGATTTTGGGCAATTCTTAGCACTTTTCCACCGAAATTCTTCGTTAAGGTATGTATATTATCTCCATAAACTAGTACTTCGATTCTTATGGCTTAGAATCATTAGTTACAGGCTTGGGAAAGGGTTTAACTTAACCTAGGTTGGGTTTTCTGGTGTAAAAGAGGAATATTAGGATGAAAAACCTTGGTTTCTTGGTTTAAGTTATTATTTAGGATTCCTATACCGTAATTCACTAGCATAAGCATGGAATTGGTTGTAATTAGGTAAAATTATGGTGGGAAGGCCCTAGAATGGAGGGAATGATTATGGAATTAGCCTGGGGGTTCAGTATTAAGTTTTAATCTGCGATAATATAGGTCATTTGGTTGATTATATTTTTGTATTCTTGTTTTTAGACCACAATCAAGCTAAAGTTGCAAGGAATAGGAAAGCTCCAGTCCAGTAGAGCATTCAGGCTTGAATTGAGGAAGGTGATGGTTGTTGTATTCCCGAATCGCGTTATGTGTGCATGTAACTATTTCACTAGTATTACTTATATAATGCATGTTTAACAAATAAGGGAATGAATGATAAATGATATCTTATTGTCAATCTCATGCAATGAACTTGTCTTAAATGCTTGTGGACTATACAAGTATGTTTTGTATTCATTATGGTTGTGACTGTTGTGATATTTGTGATTCCTTGGTTAGCTTGGGTACCACACTTGGTAAAGTTCATTGCTTAGCTTGGGTACCACTCCTAGTACAAGTTACTCATTGGTTGGCTCGGGTACTACCCCTAGTATAGATTATATTATTGTTGACTTAGGTGCCACACATTCTACATGTTTATTGTTATTATGTGTGTTGGTTCCATGAGTGAACCGGGCTTATTTATTGTGATGTTATGACTATTTTTTGGTCCATGATTGGCTGGGTTGGTGTGTTTAAATGCTAGGGTGGTTTCCTGTGTAAACTAGAATTGCATGTTGAACACTATAGATGATGTCTTAAAGATCCGTGGATGGTTCGAGTTACTTGAAGCATGTGATAAAATTTTATATGGTTTGTTATTTGTGTTTGGAACTGTCTCATGTGGTTGTTAAGTCAAGTTGATGACTGAGAGTCTTTTTTATATTCACTAACTTGGGTTATACATGTTTGTCCTATTTTACTAAGTTATAGTTGTATGTTCATATCTTGTATTTTGAAGCTGGCGGATGATCCTACCAGTACACTATAATTTTTGTGTACTAATAATGCTCTTGCTCTTCTTTTTTTGAGTACATGGCATATTTTGGCGGCTACTGCGCGACCTTAGATATAGTTCTGACGACTTCTGAATCAAAGGGTGAGCTGCATCTTTCAGGCTACCATAGATTCTTCTACTAGTTCTAGTCTCTTGTTTGGACTTAGACTTGCTTTATTTTAGGGTTGCATCCATATCTTTTAGACATGTTTAGAGTTTTCGTACATGACTTTCAGATTCTATAGGATTGTTTTCCAGAGTTTTTATAATTTTGTTAAGTTAACATGTGAATCTTGGTTTATCTATCGAATTTGTTTTTTAACTTCTTTGTTTGGTTAAGTGTTGGCTTGATTAATTGGTTCTCCCATCAGGGATTTAGTATGGGTGCCACTCGCAGTGGGTTAGGTCATGCAAAAGATGATATCATAGCCCTAGGTTCATTGATCTTATCGTACTAAAATGAGTCTAGTAGTGTCTTGAGAAATAGTACAGAGACATCTGTACTTTTCTTAGAGAGGCTACAGAACTTTAGGAAACTATCTCTTCTTTCTTCCTTTGTGCTATAACTTGATTCCAATTGGTATCTGGCGATCTAAATTGGTATTTGACTTCCTTGATTCTTTTGTCCATAAATGGTGAACACTAAACAAAATAAAGCAAGGGCAGCAACTCCAGCTATGGGATCGACAGTTCATGGGCGAGGAAGAGGTAGAGAAAGGGGGAGAGTGAGACCTTCTAGGGGTGGAGCACAGGTAGAGGCTCACCAGAGGCCAGCGTCACCTCTCCCACCCCAAGATTATATTGAGGAGGAGGTTGAGGTAGTGCACAAGGATGGTGCAGAACCATAGGTGGCAACACCAGTTAGAGGTGCATGTCTTCCCCCTATGTCTTCTAAGGTTATTCAGCAGGTGTTGGTATTCTTGAGTGGGTTTGATGGAATTGAAGCCACTCCCTCTATGCCGGCTAAAAATGTTCTGGGTGCCTATCCTGCTGTTGCTTTAGCTCCCAAGATGGATGAGGCCTCAGGTACAAATGCATATTTCCATCCGGTGTTAGGCCTTGTCATGACCGGGACCAAGCATAAGTTGTTGAATAAGTTCCTGAAGATGAATCCTCTGTCGTTCCATGGTAAAGAAAATGAGGATGCTTTTGAGTTCATCCTAGATTTCTATGAGAGGTTGCACAAGTTGGGGATTGTACATCAACATGGGGTGGATTTTGTGACTTTCTAGCTGCAAGGTGATTCTAAGAAGTGGTGGAGGGCCCATGTGAAGTGTCATTTGTTACGTTTGCCTCTGATAACTTGGGCTCAGCTCATTGCCTTGTTTTGGGAGAAGTATCTTCCCCATACTCTGAGGGATCATATGAAGGATAAGTTTATGGACCTTGAATAAGGAAATATGTTTGTTACATCTTATAAGGCTAAGTACCATGCATTGCCTCGCTATGCTACCCAGTTGTTGGGCACTGAAGAGAAGAGGATTTGATTGTATGTTATGGGCCTTAATTTCAAGTTCTATCTATACACATAACTTCTCCAGGGAAGAGTTTTTATGAGGTGACTGACTATTTGAGGAAACTGGAGGAATTTAAGAAAGTTGGGAAGAATAATGTGTTAGCTAAGAAGTTCCAGAGTGTGGGTAATTTCAGCAGTTCTTATTCTTGAGGTCCCAGCCAATAGGTTCATTCAACTCGTCCTATTTAGTAAATCTTGCCAGCTTCTACAACCATTCAGGGGCTATTCAACAGTCTCCAGCTCCTAGAGGCTGGGGGCTTCCTATTCTTCTTCCAGCAGTCCCTCTCTTGAATGGAGATATTGCCATTGTGGTGACCTGGGTCATTTTAAGAGAGATTTCCCTCTTAGGCAGGCAGGTAATCAGGTGCATTAATAGACCAAGGTTGTGGTTCTAGTAGGTGGAGGTTGCAATGACAGGGGACGTCCACAGGGTGGGCGAAGTAATAATCAGGGAGACCAAGGTAGTAACAAAGGTAATGATAACACAGGGAAGGGTGGAGCGCATCTTGCTAGAGAGGTTGCGCAGATTGATGATAGAGCCTATTGTTATACCTTCCAAGGAAAGTCTGAGGTCGAGCAATCTGATGTTGTGATAACAAGTACTATTCTCATCTCTGACCGAATGGCTTCTATTTTATTTGATCTGAGTTCCACATATTTTTATGTATATGTTAGATTTGCCTTGGGTCTGGACTTGATTTGTGATGTTTTTGATTCTCCTATTTGTGTTTCTACTCTTGTTGGGCAGTCTGTGGTAGTGAACCATGTGTATTGTTTATGCTCTGTTATGTTTATGGGTTATCAGACTTGGATATATTTGGTCATATTGGATATGCTAGATTTTGATATTATATTGGGTATGACTTGGATGTCTCCTTATCACGTTGTTTTGAACTGTAATTTTAAGATATTAACTCTAGAGATGCCGAGTATGGAGAGACTAGAGTGGGAGGGTGTGTATAAGCCTAATCTAGTAAATATCATATCCTTTGTTCGAGCTAGAAAGCTAGTGGGGAAGGGATGTTCAACCTTCCTAGCTCATCTTTGACATGTTAGTGCTGAGTCTCCTTCTATTTAGTCGGTCCCTGTGGTTTTTGAATTTTAGGAGGTATTTCTTATGGATTTGACTAGTATGCCTCCGGACAAGGACATTGACTTTTGTATTGATTTGGAGCTGGGCACCCACCCAATCTCTATTCCTCCTTATCGAATGGCTCCGACAAATTTGAGGGAACTGAAAACTCAACTAAAGGAACTCCTTGATAAGGGATTTATTCATCCCAGTGCTTTACCTTGGGTAGCTCTGGTCTTGTTTGTTAAGAAGAAGGATGGTAGCATGAGTATGTGTATAGATTAAAGGCAATTGAACAAGGTTACCATCTGAAATAAGTATCCTTTACCCCAGATAGATGACCTTTTTGACCAGTTGTGGGGTGCTTCCTTATTTTTCAAAACTGACTTGAGGTCAGGGTATCATCAGTTGAAGATTAGTCCTGAGGATATACCTAAGATGGCTTTCAAGACTCGATATGGGCATTATGAGTTCCTAGTAGTATTGTTTGGGTTGACCAATGCAGTGGCAACCTTTATGAGCTTGATGAATGGTGTTTTCAAGTCATTCTTGGATTGTTTCATGATATTTTTTATTGATGACATTTTGATTTACTGCAAGAGTAAGGAGGATCATGCAAAGCATCTTCGTATTATTTTGGGAATTTTGAAAGAAAAGATATTGTATGCTAAATTTTCAAAATGTGAATTTTGGTTATCTTTGCTTGCCTCTTAGGGCATGTAGTATCAGAGAAGGGGTTATGGTAGATCCCCAGAAGATTGAGGCTATTAAGAGTTGGATTTGACCTAGATCTGTGATTGTGGTTAGGAGTTGTATGGGTCTTTTGTAGCTATTATCGCAGGTTCGTCAAGAATTTTGCTTCCATTTCTACTCACTTGAAAAGGTTGACTCAAAAGGTGGTACCATTTGTTTGGTCTTACAAGTGTGAGGAAAGCTTTCAGAAGCTCAAGACACTTTTGACTACAACTCCTATTCTATCACTGTCAGTTGAAGGTAAGGACTTTGTTATATTTTTTGATGCTTCACATTTGGGTTTGGGTATTATGTTAAGGCACGACAGGAATGTAATAGTTTATGCTTTGAGGTAGTTGAAACCTCATGAGAAGAATTACCTAACCCATGATTTAGAGTTGGCATTAGTGGTATTTGCACTTAAGATTTGGAAACACTATCTCTATGGTGTCAAGTATGAGTTGTTCACAGACCATCATAGCTTGCAGTATGTGTTTACACAAAGGGATCTAAATATGAGACAGAGGAGGTGGATGGAGTTGTTTAAAGATTATGACGTGACCATCTAGTATCATCTGGGTAAGGCCAATATGGTGGAAGACACATTGAGCCAGAAAGTGGTAAGCATGGGCAGTTTGGCTTGTTTGGGGGTGTTAAAGCGGCACCTGGCTAAAGTGATTCAAACTCTAGCATCCAGGTTCATGCAATTGGGCATTTCAAAAAAGGGTGGAGTGTTGGCCAATATTGAGGTGAAGTCCACATTTCTAGAGAAAATCAAGGCCAAAGAGTTTAAGGATGTGCAATTGAACAAGCTCCTCAGCAAGGTAGTTTCTGTTGAGACCTTGGAAGCCACACTTGATGTGTGTAGGGTGTTGTATTTTAGAGGGCAGATATGTGTCCCTCGGGTTGATGACTTAGTTTAGGATATAAATCGCCCATACGGTTGTTTGAGGTAGGTGATGTGAAGCCTTTGGGCATTTATTTGGTAAAGAAAGCTCAGGAAAAAGTGAGAGGTATCCAAACCAAGTTATTGGTAGGTCAGAGCAGGCAAAAGCAGTATCACAAGGTAATTGACATGTCATTTCAGATTGGTGAATAGGTTTTGTTGAAGGTGTCACCTATGAAAGGGGTAATGAGGTTTGGCGATAAGGGTAAGCTTAGCCCTCAGTATATCAGTCTATTTGAGATTCTAAAAAGTGTGGGAATGGTAGCTTATAGGTTGGCATTGCCTCCAAGTTTGTTCGGAGTTCATCTAGTTTTCCATGTATCCATGTTCAAGATATACCATAGGGATGGGGATTACATCATCAAGTGGGATTTAGTCTTTCTATATAAAGACCTTAAGTATGACAAGAATACGATGGATATTCTTGATCAGGATGTCCAAAATATCTGGACAAAGGAGATCAGATTAGTGAAGGTTCAATGGAAGCATCTCCTAGTTGAAGAAGCCAATTGGCAAACCGAGAAGGACATGCAGGACAAGTACCCTTACTTGTTTGAGGATTTAGGTACTACTTTATCTGGTTTAGCTTATTTTTCTTATTTGGTCATTCAGGGATGAATGATGAGTAAATTGGTATCTCTTGTAAGGACCCTTTCTATTGTTATGGGTGAGCTATTCATGTGAGAAATGGGTTAGAAATCTTTCGGGTTAGGAAGTTGAAAATTTTAGGCTAGGCTAGTCTTAGAAAAAATATGAGCAAGGTGAAGTCTAGGGAAATCTGGGAAATGATTGGATGAAATGATTAAGTTTGAGATTGTTTTTCTATTAGCTAAGGCATTAACGAGTCCGTAGGAATTTTCGAAATTGAATTTGGGTGAGTAGAACTCCTGATATCGAACTTGGAACATCATGGTTTGAGGGTGTGTTGTGAAATGGGAAATACTGGGAGAATTTCTGAGTTTCTATCCCGTGTCAACTGCTATAGCCGGTGACATGCTACTACCATGACACTGTTATAGAGGGAGTCAAAGGCAGTCAACTCCACTATAGCGGGTGACTTCTGTTATGGCGGTGCCACTATAGCAGGATTGGTTGGGTATAGCGATATTAGTCGTTGTAAATGCCGAAACTTCCCCAAAAATGTTCATTATTTCACAAGAATGTTTTAGGGAGGGCTGTGGTGATTTTGGACTATTCTTAACACTTCTCTACCAAAATTCTTTGTTAGGGTATGTATATTTTCCCCGTAAACTAGTACTTTGATTCTCATGGCTTAGAATCATTAGTTACAAGCTTGGGGAAGGGTTTAACTTAACCTAGGTTGGATTTTCTGGTGTATAAGTGGAATGTTGGGATGAAAAACCTTGGGTTCTTTGTTTAATTTGTTATTTAGTATTCCTATACCGTAATTCACTAGCATAATCATGGAATTGGTAGTAATTAGGTAAAATTATGGTGGGAAGGCCTTGGAACAAGGTGAATGATCATAGAATTGGCCTGGGGGTTCTGGATTAAGTTGTAATCTGTGATAATATAGGTCATTAGGTTGATTATGTGTTTGTATTCTTGTTTTTTGACCACAATCAAGCTAAAGTTTCAAGGAACGAGAAAGCTCCGGTCCAATAGAGCATTCAGGCTTGCATTAAGGTAGGTGATGGTTGTTGTATTCCCAAATTGCATTATGTGTGCATGTAACTTTTTCACTAGTATTACATGTACAATGCATGTTTAAGTAATAAGGGAATGAATGCTAAATAATATCATATTGTCAATCTCATGCAATGAACCTGTCACAAATGCTTTCGGGTTATACAAGTGTGGTTTTTATTAATTTTTGTTGTGATATCTGTGATTCCTCGGTTGTCTTGGGTACACACATGGCACAATTAATTGGTTTTTTTGGGTACCACGCATGGTACATGATGTGTCGTGGTTTTATGACGCTTTCAACACTTAAAACTTAGAATTGGAGTGTGTTCTTTAGCGATTTTTAGTAGATTTGATGTGGTTTTTAGTTTGTTTGTAGGAAAACAGGGTTCAGAGACTATGTCCAGAAAAAGAATAAAAAAATGGCAAGAACTAACTTCGACAACTCAAATCAATGAGTCGTGAAAGCATCCACGAGTCGTGGAAGTTAGTCGTAGAATGACTATTGCAAAGGTGCATAAAGCCTGAGTTGCATGACAGGTTTTCACGAGCTATGGACCTTTCCACGAGGCATGGTTTCTATATGTGGAACCTTATCAGAGGAATATAAAATTGCCTAAGTTCCATGAGGCCAGTCCACGAGCCGTGGATCAATCTAAGAGCCATGAAATGACTTCGTGGATTGAACCTTGATAAGTCGGTAATCTACCAACTTATTGAGTCTTTACACATGAATTATTGCTAGGTTTTGATGACATTTAGAGGTTCTTATAGCTTTTATTGATGTTTATACATGTACTTGTGATCAAGGATAGAAAACAAGGAAATAGACTCAAAAAGAGCCAAAAAGGAGTGAAGTGTGAAGTGAGCAAACAAGACGAAGATTATGCTGAGAGATGCGGCGCTCGTGCGACACACACTTGCCTTGGTGCGAAATTCACCCTTCCACCATATGAAGGGGTGTGGTCACTCTGCGACACACACACACTACCTGGTGCGACCACACCCCACTTCGCATGATGCTCCTAACTCATCTTGAGTCACTAGATCACTGAAGAGGGTGTGCAACGCGCACATGCTCACGTGCAAACCGCATATCGCGTCACACACCCCTCAAAGGGCATTTTTTTCCAAATTTATGTAAAGTTTTGGGAATGTTTATAAACCCATTTTAGGCACAACTGTAAATAGTTTGGATAGTTTTGAAGTTTTTGAACAATATTCTTAGCTTTGTGAACAAGTTTTCCCTTCTAAGAACAAGAAGAGGGTTTCATCAAATTTCTTCTTCCCAATTCTTAGAAGCACCATTTGTTTACAAACTGAGCTTGGATATTGAGAAATTTAGCTTGAATGGAATTGAAATTAAATTACCCATTTGGTATACCTCTTTCTTTAAGCATGAGTAGCTAAACCTCTTATCTAGGGATGTGTTGATGATATGTACTTGATAAAGGTGTGTGGCTGTTGCTAATTCTTGTTTATAAATGCTTATTTGACATGGGTCTAGTGATTTTGCCATATTTTAACTCAAAAATTGGTGAATGTAAACATTGATTTTCCTAACTTGGTTATGTTGTTGCTTGAAAGAGGATTTCATAACTCCCGATGTGAAATTACTAGTGGCAGCTTGGGCTTCCATTTAGATTGAGGCAAGAAATAGCTCATATCAACTGAATCACCCACTTAAGGGTCTAAAGCTAGAAATAGTATGACCTCCCCAAGCATATCTTGGTTGTTTTATTGCCTAATCATTAGTGCTTGAGCTAAGACTAGTAGATATATGATTGTTAATCGAGAGACAAATAACCATACTTAACACCAAGGTTACCCATGTCGTTTAGCATGAATTTGCATAAATAATCAATCACCCTATCCCATGTTCGAGTCTCATTTGACACACATTCCTAGTCTTTCTCTTTGTTGTCTACACCTCATTTTACTTTATTGCTTTATTTTGTTGAATTACGAAATTGTGAAATATTCTCAATTCCCCCCTTTTTTATATTACTCACTCTCGTTGTGAAATCTATTTTATAATCACCTAGGTTAAACTCTAAATTCTTTGTGGGATTGACCCTGACATCCGTTGGGAACTATAAATGTGTTTTGCTCAGACGATCGACAATACCTCCTAATAGGAGAGTACATTTGAGCGTTATCAAAAATGGCGCCGTTGACGGGGAATTAAGTTGTTTAGCCTTTTTGATTGTATATTTGAAATCACCTTGAGAGTATTTTTTTTTTTTTGAGTTGTGATTGAGCAGGCTTGTTCATGAGTGAAGCTAGTGACACTAATAGTGTAAACGAAAGCTTTATGGACGCAGAAGTTGCTGAGCCTCTAGTGCAAGGGGGCGTAGGTGCAATTCACCTACCCCCTACGATGGGAAATGCAGTTTTTCATGTAACGAGCACCATGCTCTATTTTATTCAGATGAAGGGGATTTGTGGAGGAGCAGCGCATGAAGATGCCAATCGGCACATTAGGAATTTTGTGGAGATATGTCAATCATTCATATTCCAAAATATCTCACAAGAATCCATCTGATTATGCCTATTCCCCTTCTCTCTAACGGGGAAGCCATGACAAGGTTGGAAGAGTTGCCGAATGAATCGATCAC
This sequence comes from Jaltomata sinuosa, assembly GCA_003996215.1. Taxonomy (NCBI): domain Eukaryota; kingdom Viridiplantae; phylum Streptophyta; class Magnoliopsida; order Solanales; family Solanaceae; genus Jaltomata; species Jaltomata sinuosa. Next base: position 26,335 of record QJPP01001836.1, on the reverse strand, counting down.
TTCTTGGGCTGAGTTGGTTGAAGCCTTCACAAGTAGATTCTTCCCTCCCTCACACATGATGCAATTCAGGGATGAAATAACCAACTTCCTCCAACTCCATGAATAATCGTTGCACGAGACTTTGTTGAGATTTAAAAAGTAGATTGTGTTGTTCCCTAACCATGGTTTGCCGGACAATGTCTTGCTTCAAAGCTTCTATCGATTGTTGAACTCTATGAATAAGTCAGTGACTAATAATCTTGGAGGTGGTACCTTTATGGACTAACAATTTCCTATTGCCTTGGCCTTTCTAGAGAGGATGAGTAAGACCAACCAAGCTTGGCACACAAAGGAGGAGGATGTCCCTTCCTCGTTTACACCCTTATCGATCTTAACAAATGAGATGAGAAAGAAAGATGAAGAGAGGGATGAGACAATGGAAAAAATGATTACATAATTTAACCTCTTGGAAAAACATATGAAAAGGGCCGGTGGTGCTAAGACCGTGAATACTGTGAGCACACCAGAAATCAAGGCCAATGATGACGAGCTTATGACTATCATGGATGGCAAAGTTTTCTATGTAACGATGGGCTCTCATCTCGGGTATTATCGCCTGATGGATGAGAACCAAGGTTGGAACAAGGAACAAGATGGCAATTGGAGAGATCGTGACAAGGATAGTAATTGATTCAACCATCGGAGCTCAAACACATATATACCTCCCAACAAATCGGATTCCCTATACTAACCCACCACAAGCAATCCCGATCAATCTAAGATAGAGGACATGTTGTCCTTGGTTTTGAAGAAAGTGGACTTAACAAATGCTGGGGTTGGTGAGCTTAAAAGTGAAGTGTCATCATTTCATCAAACTGTGAGCTATCATTCATCCTCAATCAAGCATCTTGAGGCCCAAATGAATCATCTATCCACTTAAATGAACCCAGTGATGAAGGGAACACTTCCTAGTGACTCCACATCCAATCCTAAAAATGATGCTCATGTCATGGCCATTATTAATAGGAGTGTAAGAATAAATGGTATAGTAAGAGAGCTCGTTGTGGAGCCGGTTCTGGTAGAAAAGAAACCTAATGTTAAAGTCGTTGAGAAGCCTTTTGACAAAGAAGATGTGGAACCGGAAGTTGGGTTGAAGCTTGGTGCATCCAATGATCCAGTGAATATTGTTGTTGATGATGAGAAGGAGGAAGTTGAAACTCCTCCCCAAGTTGCTATTGAAGTTGAGGAAGACTCCCCTCTTGTGCAAAGTGTGCCAACCACACTACCAGAGGGACCTCCTCCGTACCCTCAAAGTCTTAACAAAAAGAAGGAAGATCATAAATTCAGCAAGTTTGTTGACATGTCTAGCAAGCACTCAATAAATATTCCTTTAGTTGAAGCCTTAATGCAAATTTCGGTTTACTCAAAATTTATGAAAGAGTTGGTTAAAAAGAAGAAAGTTGTCGATATGGGGACCATTGAGATATCACATAGTTGTAGTGCTGTGATGATAAGTAATGTTTCTACAAAGCAAAATGATCCGGGTGCATTCACCATACCATGCACTATAGGGTTATTTGTGTTCCTTAAAGCCTTGTCTGATTTAGGGGCAAGCATCAACTTGATGCCCCTAGCGATCTTTAACAAGTTTGGATTGGGTACGCCCAAGCCTACATCCATGCGTCTACTCATGTATGATCGGTCCATTACACACCCGATAGGAATACTATTTGATGTTTTGGTGAAGGTTGACAAGTTCATTCTCCCGGGAGACTTTGTGATCTTGGATTGCAAAGTGGATGTTGAGTTGCCCTTCATTTTGGGGTGACCACTATTAGCCACGGGGAGAGAACTTGTGGATGTTAAACTCGGCGAGCTTAAATTTTGAGTTGGGAATGAAGTGGTGACATTAAATGTATGCCAACCCACAAGACCTTTGGATGATTTGAGGGTGATCTCGGTGATAGAGTTGGAGGGAAAGCTTGATCATGCCCTTGAAGAGTGTGAAATGGGAAAGACGCTAAAGATTGAAGAGTTTCCAAGTCGGCAACATGTTGATGTTTTGAGGATATTGAAGGAGAAATTCCCTTTATTAGGATGGGGTCACGCCAACTGGATTGCCTTGCTATCTGACAACGACTAAGGTTAAGGTACTATCGTCGAGCCGGTACGTTAAACCAAGCGCTTCTTCTGAGTTAACCCAAGCATTTTGATTTTTATCTTCTGTATTGTTTTTGCTTTTTGGAATTACTTTATGTGTTGTTTTTGTTGACTTTGCAATTAGGTACCAATATAAGGATGTTTGAGCTGATATCAAGACATGTGATGCACCATGTGATCTCACGTCATAGAGTGTGCATCGCACAATACATCGCATGGTCAAAAGAGAAAGCTGGGAAGTTGGGCTTCACGATATACGACTGCTATGCGGTCACATAAATGATTGTGCATATCGCACACCAGTCTCACACCACATCCCAGAACACTGGCAGTGACCTAAAATTTCAAGCCACCATGCAACCTATGGTACGAGTCAGATACTTCAGAGTGCGTATCGCATGTCCTTCGCACAGGCACAAGCAGAATCATGGTTCCAATACCCTATTTGTTTATGTGATTGATGTGCGATCGCACCTAACTTTGTGCATTTCGACACATGCCACAAGGAGTATCTTCTTATCTCCTATCTAATATCATTAGGGACAATGCTCCATTTGTGTTTGGGGGTGCTTTAATTTTTGTTATCGCCTTGTTAATAGTAATTTAGCAATAAAATCCAAGGGTTTTCTTAATACCACGGTTCTTTCCCAAAGAGCAAAAGTTTTCTTTTTTTTTCTTTTTCTTTATATTTCTTTTGTGTCGAACCGCGTTAGTGTTTCTCTATGATAGATTGAGCGGCAACTTTATTAAGGGAAAATGCCAAGTTTTAGTTTAAATTTGAGTCCGTAGTGTGCTTTTCTCAAAATGGACCCACCGAATAATTTTTCTAGGCAAGATATTTTTGGAAAAGAAAGGAAAGAGGGAAAATGGATTTTTGAGGAAAGAATTCTCGTCATGATTTGCACCCTCTCGCTTTGGCTTGATCAATTCCCAAACGAGTGTATAATGAACTTGGAATAGCTTGTCAAAAGTCATTTATCCCAATTGATCTTGAGACTATTGGATGAAGTCTTGTGGTATGATGCCTTATATGGTGAGGCTTTACCTTGATTCTTGTGCATGCTTTTTTGTCTAGAACTTGCCCGGAATGTGATTCAAGGTGAAATTCGAGGTTTGCCCAAGCTTGAAAAATGACCTTAGGCCCTCTTTGAACAACCACTTTACCCAAATGACATCCCTCAACATCAATCCTAGTGATCCCCTTTGAGCTTGTGACCATTCTTTGGCACCTTGTTCAACACCTTATTTTTTTTTAAAACCTCTATCTTGGCACCCATCTTCCCTAAGGGCTCAAAAATTAAAAGTAGGCTAAAAGCCTAAGTTTGGAGGGGGGAATGAAAAGACAACATAGGAAAATGCCTAAGTTTGGGGGTGTATGTGATCAATGAATAGAAGAAAAAGGATGCACTTCAAGTGCAAGGCAACACCTTAAGTTGAATTTGAAATTGCTCCAAAAAGTTCAATCAAATGAGAAAATTAGGGGAAAGAATAGGTGCTACCAAACAAAAGGTGATACAAGGAGTTTTGAATGATAATTATTGAAAAAGAGAAGCTTGGGTTTTGTGTGGGAGAAATAAGGTGAAGTAAAAGTCAAAAATGTGAGCGGTGTTTGAAATGATAACAAAGAGCATTAGGGAGGTGCAGTCACTGGAACGAAATGAAATCCTCACCTTATCCCTAGCCAACATTGTAACCTATATGTCTTAGGTGATTCCGAGCTTGGCCATCGTACATTAGTGCCAATTTACATAAAGGGCAAGCCTATTGGTCGACATGTGTGCACTTGAACTTCCTTGAGAGAGTGAGATTCTTCTTGGTTCTCTTATGATCCCTTTGTTTTGTGAATTGCATGATTGTGAGTGGGATTCTCTCTTGCAGTTGGGTTGAATTATGCACTCGAATTGAAATATGAAGTCTGTATTTTAATTGAGAGGAATGAATGAGACAAGTTGTGTAGCGAATCTCGAGGCAAACCTTGATGATCCATGCTAATGACTTGAGAAGCTTTGTGTCTTGTTTTGAATGACCAAATTCTCTTGATTTTAAATGAGAAATAAACTCCTTTTAAAAAAGGTTTTGAATTGATCTATTGCCTTGATGATGTGGTGGTTCAAATTGAGATGAGCACAATAGTTGAGTCTTTTTGTTTGTTATTTTTCTTAGTTTTCTCTTTATAATAGAGTAGTTTTTGGTGCCTTGATTGAGTTCTAGAGCATAATTCATTCCTTACCTTGTGAGTATCTTACTTGAGGACAAGCAATAGTTCAAGTTTGGGGGTTTTATAAGTCGGTAATCTACCAACTTATTGAGCCTTTACTCATCAAATATTGCTATGTTTTGATGAGATTTAAAGGTTTTTATGGTCTTTATTGATACTATGCAGGTACTTGTGATCAAAAATAGAAAACAAGAAAATGGACCCAAAAAGAGCCAAAAAGGAGTGAAGTGTGAAGTAAGCAAACAAGACGAATATATTGCTAATAGATGCGGTGCTCGTGCGACACACACTTTCCTTGGTGCAGAATGCACCTTCCAACATATGAAGTCCAGAAGTTGCTGAAGGATTTTTTAAGGGGTGCGGTTGCAGTGTGACGCGCACACTACCTGGTGCGAACTGCACCCCACTTTGCATGAAGCTCCCAAGTTGGCTTGAGTCAATGGATCACAGATGAGTGTGTGCGACGCGCACATACTGACGTGTGAACTGCACGTCATTCCGCACATCACCTGAAGGGCATTTTTTTCCAAATTTATGTGACATTTTGGGAATGCTTATAAACCCATTTTAGGCACAATTGTAAATAGTTCTGATAATTTTGAAGTTTTTGAAAAATATTCTTAGCTTTGTGAACAAGTTTTCCCTTTTAAGAACAAAAGAAGGGTTTCATCTAATTCCTTCTTCCCAATTCTTAGAACCACTATTTGTGAACAAACTAAGCTTGGATATTGAGAAATTTAGCTTGAAATGAAGGAAAATTGAATTACCCATTTGGTATACCTCTTTCCTTAAGCATGAGTACCTAAACCTCTTATCTAGGGATGTGTTGATGATGGGTACTTGATAAATGGGTGTGGGTATTGCTAATTATTGTTTATAAATACTTATTTGACAGGGGTCTAGTGATTTTTCCATATTTTAACTCAAAAATTGGTGGTTGCAGATATTGATTTTCCTAACTTTGTTATGTTGTTGCTTGAAAGAGGATTTCATAACTTCGGATGTGAAATTACTAGTGGGAACTTGGGATTCCATTTAGATTGAGGCTAGAAATAGCTCATATCCATGGAATCACCCACTTAAGGGTCTAAAAGTAGAAATAGTATGACCTCCCCAAGCATATCTTGGTTTTTTTGTTGCCTAATCATTAGTGCTTGAGCTAAGACTTGGATGTATGGTTGTTAATCAAGAGATAAATAACCATACTTAAAACCAAGCTTACCCATGTCATTTAGCATAAATTTTCATGAATAAGCAATCACCCTATCCCATGTTCGAGTCTTATTTGACACACATCCCTAGTCTTTCTCTCTCTTGTCTACACCTCATTTTACTTTATTGCTTTATTTTGTTGAATTGCGAAATTATGATAGATTCCCAATTCCCCCCTTTTTTTTATATTACTCACTCTCGTTGTGAACTCTATTTTATAATCACTTAGGCTAAACTCTAAATTCTCTGTGGGATCGACCCTAATACATCCGTTGGGAACTATAAATGTGTTTTGCTCTGATGATCGCTGATACCTCCTAATAGGAGAGTATGTTTGAGCATTATTAAACCTGCAAGAAGAAAAGAAGCCCGATTCTCATGAGGAGTTTCCATGAGCTGTGGTTCACTCCTTTGATAGTGGATCCCACTCGTGGATCTCCAATTCTAAAAAAGTGCAGATAGTTTTCTTGTTTTTCTTTCCTTCTAGTGTACTAATACTCTCCCCTGCAGGTACCATTCCACCTAAAAACACTTCAAAAAAGGTTGGGGAAGGCACCGTAAAAAGAACTAAGAGAGGGGGATCGAAAAATACAGTCTAGAATTCATGACAAGCACACCGACACTGAAAATAGTAGGTCTCATGAAGTCTATGAAATTCATCTTGATTCAAATGTGTTTCCTTGAACTATGATGCAAGGAGAAAGGACTCAACCTACTGATGAGGCGCCACTACAGCTGGCCCTTTTGGTTTCACCACAGGAAGCGACTACTTCTCCCAGACTGAAGAAGGAGACGGGTCATCCGATGAAGGAAATAGCAACACTGGGACTGGAACTGGGTCAAAGAAAGAGTCTGATAATGTTGAATCAAACACAGGTGACAAAAGTTCTACCAGTCCATCCACTCTGAAATATAAAATTGAGAGACATGCAGAGGAAGATAGAGTTCAGATACCTGAGGCTCAGGACAACATGTGGTGGTATGTCCAGGGCATGAGGAGAGTGTATAATAAGGCTGCATCAGTATCTAAGAGGGGTTTTCCCAAAAGGGGCATCTTTGAGGAGCCACGGATACGTACTGAGAGACTAGCATACATCCAGGACATTGATGCTACATTCACTCAGTACAAATTTGGTGAGGTGGTTGAGCCCTCAGGTAACTACAATCCTGAGATAGTATGGGAGTTCTATGCTTTTTATGCACCCACAGTATTTCAAATCCTTCAACCGAGGCAGAGGTACCAAGATCTGCTCCTACTTACTAGTGTAGTGGTGCAACATCAACCAATCGACATATCCGAGCGCATAATTCAAAACTTTCTATTTGGGCCAGAGTATGAGCTACATATTTATACAGTCGAGTTTGACCATAGAATGAAAAAGGTCAAGGATAAACTAATGATGAGGGACCCAGTTCATAAAGTTGACTTATTGAGATGGGTTGCGGGTTACATAGTAGAACATGTTGAGGATGAAGAATGGGTTAATGGAGGAGACATAAAAAAGGCATCCTTGAGCTTCACCGGTAAGTTTTGGTGGGCCATAGTATGGTTCCGTCTTTGTCCAACTTAGGTAGACAACACTCTGACACCAGACTGTGCAATCCTAGTAGCCAGCATCATGGATGTTTATGAGATAAATATCCCCCGCTACATCATAAAGGAGATTCATGAGCGGGCTTTCAGAGATAACACTAGTATCCCCTTTCTTTGCTTGATTCATCACCTCTACGTGGATTCGACAGTCTCGACTATGCCTGATGTGGACCATATGATTGAGGTGACATAGAAATAAAATGTTGGGTTGATAAAGGATACTACTAACCTGGTCGCACATAGGAGAGCTTCCTCCTCTACTTCAGCTAGAGTCGTGCAAGTTGAGAAACCATCAGTTTTGTGAGATCTATTTGAGTTGGATGCAGCAGACCGGACCATATAGAAAAGTGCTGAAATTCCCAGTCTTGGGGTTAGTACCACTTCAGAGGGTACCACAGCTTCACTTACTGCACCTTATATTTCCATTCCACCATCTGCTATTCCTATTTTTCCCTTGGGCCTAGCTTCTTCTGGTATGTTCACCATAACCGCTGAGTTTCTACAGGACTTGGTCCAGTGCGTGAAAAAACAAAGAAGCATATGGGTGATTCTCTAGATCAGCTGAATCCATAGGTTAAGGCCGTCTTTGCAGCCGCTAAGGTGAGACTTCAGAAAGAGATAGATCGGGTCACTCGTGAGATAAACTAGCGAATAAATGGATTTGAGCGCTGAGTGAATACTCGACTGCAAAATGTACAGAGCCCTGGTTTGGGAGACATATGGGAAAAGGTGGCACAACTTAGAGCGCATATTGGATTGATTCATCCCTATTGTTGTCACAACGGTCCCTAGCCGAGTGTTGGTTTTATTTGCTGAAGAGGAGCCTAAGCTTCTGAGTGCTAGCGAGGAGAGGGCTTGCAGTGAGAGTATTTCTAATATTGAGCCAGATCCAAAGAGACTGAGAAAAGACACCGCCACTACCATATGACTATCCATAGATGACACGCGACTTCGTGCGAAGGCAGAGCATTCTCGCCTTCGAGGTGAGACCAAAAACTCGGCACAAGTTCTTGGGGGTGCCATACCTTTTGTTATTAAGATCCTCGAGTTTGCTACTACCGGTAGGGCACCTCCCATCATCCCTACAACTGTTAACCCTTTGAGCATGATGACCACCACTGCTGCCACTACTACTGCTATAGGTGCCACACTACAAACCCCATTTCTATCACCGAATGCCAGCGCCTAGACCCTCTCTGCGTATTTAATTTTTTACGTGCATTGAGGATAATGCACATTCCTTTTTTGTGGGGTGGGGGCATCCATCCGTGTGTTTGTATGGATATCTTGATGAAGTCTGAGTAGTTAAAACACCTGTATCATGCAATGATGTTAGATCAAGAACTACTTGGGAGGACACCCAAAGAGGGTACCATTGAGTATCTGAGTTCGTGGGGTTTTCTTACTGTGTTCTTTCCCTAAGGACCTTTATTTCTATTGAACCAACATGTTTTGGTAGTTTGTGTGTAGTGAAAGAAGAATAGGAACCTAGCACAGTATATGGTTTGATTTTGAAATTGATGTTGACTGAATAATAGAGACCCCTCAAATTTTTGTGTGATATGTTACCCTATTTGATAGACTGACCGCTATGGATATGTGCATGACATTATGTATATCGATGTGATAAACATCTTAAGCTAGGTATTGAACCTGATAGTTAGCAAATCAATAGTATAACTTTGTGCCATGTGTGTGTGAGCCATTTTGCATCGTTCTTATTATCTGTTCCAATCTAGAACTTTATCAGTTAGTCTTGCCTAGGCTGTAGGATAATTGGTTAGGAAAGAATCATAGGCCATTTTTAAAATATTCCATTTATCCTAAATGACCATTCAAATAAAATTGATATCCCTTGATCCTTGATTTTGAGCCGAAATTGACACTTTTTTGTGGTTTAGCCGATTCACCTTACATGTTTCCTATGAACCTTCAGTTTGGCCCTGGTCCCTCCTTGAACATTGTGCACCTCAACTCAACCAAATAGCCTAAGTTGAGGGTGTCTATTGTGGAGGTAAATGAGAAGTATGGGTTATGAAAAGAAATAGTTAGTGATAAAAAAGGAAAAATAATGGGTATGGCGTATGTGCTAGAAAAAAAGGGAAAAAAATGTGATGATAAAAAAAGAAAGTTAAGTTTGAAATAAAAGCCGCACACATCGCTTGATGAAAAAGAAACAATAGAAAGGGAGAATAAGGGAGGAAAAGAGTGGTCTGAAAGTGGAAGAAAAATAGTGTAGTGTCGGAGGGTATAGTCACTATTTTCCAAATATACCATACCCTTTCCTGAGCCTATGTTACAAGCCAAGTAAAGTTCTACAGTAATCCTAGTGCAACTGTTTGAAAATCGAGGCATAGAAAATAAGGGAGAGCCTATAGTATGGTGCATGCATTGCTTAAACTTTTTTGTGAGAGTGAATATTCTATTCTAGTCCTATATATTAAATGAATTACAATGTGATTTAGACTTCCTTGTGGTGAGGGCACTAGAGTAACATTGGTTGCTGATTGTTAGGGTAAGTGTCATTTGTGTATGCTAGATTGTTTATTGATATCGTGATGTCATCCATGGATCCTTTTGTGTTATCTTGATAAACAGTACACGTTAACTTGTTTTACACTGAGAAGGAAAGGGGTGTTTGTTATGAGCTGAATTGCTTGAACCATGTGACTGCCCTAGTTCATAGTTTTCTTTTACTTAAGCCTCATTATAGGATAGTTTAATTTTGTCGTTTTAGGACAAACAATAATTTTAAGTTGAGGGTGTTGATGTGTGATGTGCCAGAATTTGACGGCACTTTCGACTCTTAAGACGAAGGATTTTTGGGAGTTTTTGAGTACATTTTGTTGGATTTAATGTCATTTGTTACATGTACAGGGAAAAGTATGAAATAGATGAAGAAAATCAAAGTTATGCAGTTTTTAGGGCAAAACATAGGCCACCACGGGCGTCACACTCACGATGGCCCATGGGGCAGGTAGTCGGAACTTTGCAGTGAAAGAAGCTAAGGAAGCTAAGCCTGACGGGCTTCCACTACACCTGTGGATGACACCATGGGACGTTGTAGTGCCCATCAAAGTGATCCAAGGAAGCATGCAAGATTCGAGGCAAGGTGATGGGCACCCACGACCCCCGTGACAGTCACGATGCCCCATTGGATAGCCCCTAGAAAATAGGCAGGAGAGATGGAGACAAGCCAAGTGTAGGCGACGAGAAGGCCACGACAGGTGTCACAACCTCGATGTCCCGTCACCTCAGCCCATGAGATAGTGGCAGGGACATGCATTTAATGATTTAAAGATGGCTGACAGGCATCCATGATGCCCGTCGCACCCACGATGGCACATGAGGTGTCCCATCGGCACTGCGCGTCCAACTTCTCCTAGATGTGTTAGGATTTGGTTTCTTTGTCTATAAATACTTCACCTTAGGTTTTATTTTTGGGTTACACATTATTTTTGAATAGTTACTACATTATTGTTTTGGTGTTGACTTTAAACACAAGTTCTTGATTATTTGAAGTGTTCTTGATATTTTCTTCAAGATTTTGGATTTCTTTGCGCTAATTTGTAAGTATCTACTGATGGTTGCAAAAACAACCATTAAATGTGCACTTATGAACATGAATAGATAAATCCACAACTAGGGTTGTGGGAACCATGAAGAATAACAAAGTAGGAAAAGTACTTACTCATTCTAGGGCGATATTTATAAATGTATTGTTCATTCCTTCGTAATGATTGCTTTCTAGCGGTGTACAATATTAGAACTCGCCTTATCCTTAATTGCCATACCAAGGAGGTAACATATGTGAAAAGGGTTGTTCAATAATGAAGATTTGAGGCTACCAACCCTCATCTTATAGCTTGACTTTTTTCGCGAATAGGTAATCTGGGATCAAGGGTAAGGGTTAGTAGAGCATACACCCGCAGCCGGACCAAGACGTGCGGTGAAATTCATCTAGCTGCCAGACCAAGGAGTTAGGTGAACCCAGCTTACCAATTCTGCATGCTAAGTATCAAACTAGTTTACCAAGTACAAAAGCCTTACTAAGTTATGATCTCATGGGGAACACTACCCCAGTCGCTTCTATTATTGATAACAACTGTTGAACTTTTTACGAATTTAAACTCTAGTTACAATTACTACTTGTTACTTTTACACCCCCCCATCGTAGGGAAATAAATGGCTAACAGTGCAAGTGAACACATATCAACCCTAGTCCTACCATATTCCCTGTGGGATCGACCCCAACCTTTATTGGGTTCTATATTTGATCAATGACCATTTGCGCTTCTGAAAGGAAGTATAATTTGGTCGTATCAAATTTTAGCACCGTTGCCAGAGAATACAGTTTAGGATTAAGAGAGATTGTGTTTATTTCACTATTAGTCCTTATTTTCTAATTTTACTTTTTCTGTTATTTTTGTTTTGATCTACAGGTTGCATACGTGTGCATGCCCAGTACAAGGAGTCAAGGCAATCCCTTGATCCCGTACGATCCCGAGCTCTCCAAAACCTTAAGAAACATGGCTAAAGAGGGAGAGCACAAGACACAAGAGCAGATCACAGCTCAATTTTTGGCTAAAGCCGAGCAGAGGAAAAAGGAATCTGAGCAAAGGCAAAACGCAGGAGAAGATGCCCTTGCTGCTGAAGATGCTTGAATTGCAGCTGACCTGGCAACTCAAATGGCGGCAACAACTAGATGGAATATGCCACAGAATAGGGTTTGACAGATACAACAGCCCAGGTAAGCCCCTCACTACTATGATTATGATGAGGATAATGAGGAGGAGAAATTGGGCATTACAGGACCCATAGTGTTGCCACCACTGACTGAGGGAGTGAAATTTGACATCACTAGCACCATGGTCTAACTAATGAACCATACGGAACTGTATGAAGGAAAACCTACAGAAGATGCAAATCTTCATGTGAAGAATTTTACTCAGATTTGCAAGGCGTATAGTATACTAGGAGTGGGGAAAGATGCTATCAAACTGAGGCTGCTTCCATTCTCACTAACCGCAGAGGCGATTGCATGGCTCTCAGAACTGCCTGACAATTCCATATACACATGGCAAGAGCTGAAGAGTCAGTTTTTGGAGCGGTTTTTCCTCCATCAAGGATGCTGTAGTTGAAGCAAGAAGTCTACAATTTCAAGCAGCTACCTGCATAGGCATTATATGAGGCCTGGTTGAGGTTCAAAAAGAAGTTGAAGCAAGTTCCAAGACATGGAATTCCTTCAAGGCATCTGATGGAGATCTGCTACAAAGCACTAAATGCCAACACAAAAGCAGTGGATAACACTGTAATTGGAGGAGCTTTCATGGAGAATTCATATCTCGAAGAGTCAAAGATGCTGGACAGGGTCACAAAAACCAACAGAGCATGGCATACTAGAGAGGCAGAGACCCCAGCAGGTACATACGCAGTTGGTAAGTACGTGGATTTAAATGAATTGCAAGACCTCAAACATGAAGTTGTTGAGATGAAAATGACAGTTGGCTTACTTGTGAAGAAATTCCTGGCTGAGGGAGAAGAGAAGGTGAGAGCCATCAATTCGCAAGGTAAAGCACCTAGGCCAGATGATTACTCATCCAAAAATAAGGTTAGTTATATGAATGATCAAGGCACGGGTTTTCGTGCCTCTGGCAAAGGAAATCATGGTCAGAACAGAGACAGAGATGACTACTACAATTAGTATGGTTACAGAGATAGGAGCAGAGGTAGAGATAGAGATGGTGACTGGCAGAAAGTGGTTGGGTACAAGAATGATAGAAGTGGTTTTTATGTCCCAGCAGTAAATCAAATAGAAAAACCGAGACAACCCAGTATGAGAGAACTGCTCAACAAGGTATTTCAAAAGGTTGACTCCACAGATGCAAGCATGAAAGAGATAAAAGTTGACCTTTCAAATATTATTCAGTGAGTGGATTCCCATTCTCTCTCCATAAAGCAGCTTAAGACGCAGATGCCCCAGATTTCCACTAGCATTAATCCGCACCAAAAGGGTACTCTTCCAAGTGAGACCATTCAGAATCCAAAGAAAGATCGACAGCTTATGGTGGTGACTACTCGAGGCGGAAAGCAAACCTTTGATCCTCGCATTCCTATAGTTGTTGATGAGCCAGCCAAAGTTGAAAAGGATGATGCTGAGAATTCGGTCGAGTCTGAAGAAATAGATAATGGTGAAGGGCCAATTGAGAGTCAGTCTTCTGGGTGAAAAACAAAGAGCAAAGATATTGCACCGGTCCTAAAACCTATGGAATTTCCCCCTCCACTTTATCCCCAGAGATTAAAGAAAAAGGTTGAGGACGGTAAATTTTACAAGTTTATCTCTATGCTGAAGCAACTATCAGTAAATATTCCTTTGGTCGAAGCACTGGAGAAGATTCCTAGATATGCTAAATTCATGAAGGATCTGGTAACTAAGAAGAGGACGGTTAGCTTTGAGCTAGCCAATAATTTGCACCACTGTAGTGCAATAGCATCCCGTTCCATGGTTCATAAAAAGGAAGATCCTTGGGCCTTTACAATTCCTTGTACTATTGGAGCTTTCTACTTTGCCAAAGCATTGTGTGATCTGGGTGCTAGTATCAATCTTATGCTACTAGAAGTGTATAATCATCTGGGTTTGAGAGCCCACACTACGACTACAATGAGGCTCCTAATGGCAGATCGCACGGTGATGAGGCCTGTAGGGATTCTGTATGATGTATTAGTGAAGGTTGGCACTTTTATCTTTCCCGTATACTTTGTGATTCTGGATTGCAAGGTTGAATTTGAGGTGCCCATTATCTTGGGGCCACCATTCCTGGCCTCTAGACGCATTTTGGTTGATTTGGAAATTAGGCAAATGAAATTCAGGCTGAATAATGAGGAAGTGACTTTATACGTCTGCAAATCTATGAAGCATCAGGATGACATGCGAGTGGTGTCAGTCATTGATGTTGTTGATGAGGATCAGCTTATCGTACCTATTAAGGAGAGACTTGGTGTCAAAGCCCTTGCTGTCATGATTAAGAACTTTGAAGGTGACGACATTGAGGAGTACGATTAAATTGTAGCAGCACTCACAGTTTTTGGATCTTACAGTTATGCTCCAAAGAAGCTGGACTTGGACTTGAAGAATAGGAAGACACCGCCTACCCGCCCATCTATTGAGGTGCCTCTAGTCTTGGAGGTTAAAGATCTTCCAGCTCATCTGTGGTATGTACTCTTAGGAGCTAATGAGACTTTTCCAGAAATCATTATTGCAGATCTAGGTGAAGGGCAAGTTGAAGCTTTGGTTTCTGACTTGAGGAAGTTTAAAAGAACTATTGGTTGGACCATCACTGACATCATCTAGATTCCTCCTGGAATCTAACACTTAAAATTCAACTCGAGCCAGATTGTATTCCAAGTATTGAGCACCAGCGTAGGTTGAATCAATATATGCAAGAGGTTGTCAAGAAGGAGATCATTAAGTGGATGGATGAAGGTGTCGTTTATCCTATTTCTGATAGCAAGTGGGTGAGCCCGGTTCAGTGTGTGCAAAAAAAGGGAGGAATTACTGTAGTCCCAAATGCAAAGAATGAACTGATTCTGATGAGGCCAGTCACAGGCTGACGCATATGCATGGATTATAAGAAGCTGAATGTGTGGACTGAGAAGGACCATTTTCCGATACCATTCATAGATCAGATGTTCGATCATCTTACTTGTAGAGGATGGTATTATTTTCTTGATGGTTATTCGGGATACGATCAGATCTAAATTGCTCCTGAAGACCAAGAGCAAACCACTTTCACTTGTCCATATGGGACGTTTTCCTACAAAAGGATGCCTTTTGGCTTGTGCGATGCGCCAGGAACATTTCAGTGTTGTATGATGTCCATTTTCTCAGACATGGTAGAGGACACGATTGAGGTATTTATGGATGACTTTTTGGTGGTATATTACTCTTTTGAAGATTGTCTAGATCATCTGAGTTGTGTACTAAAATGATGTGAAGAGTGCAACCTAGTGCTAAATTGGGAAAAGTGTCACTTCATGGTGAAAGAGGGCATAGTGCTTGGTCACCAGATTTTTAAGAAGGGTATAGAGGTTGATAGAGCGAAGATTAAGGTGATTGAAAAATTGCCTCCACCAGTTTCTGTGAAAGGAATTCAGATCTTTTTAGGGCACGCAGGTTTTTACAGGAGATTTATCAAGGACTTCTCCAAAATTGCTAATCCATTGTGCAAGCTGTTGGAGAAAGAGGTAAAGTTTGTGTTTGACGATGCATGCCTGAAGGCATTCGAGTGCCTTAAAGAAAAGTTGGTCTCAACCCCTATCATTATCTCTCCTGATTATTCCCATCCTTTTGAGGTTATATGCGATGCTAGTGGAGTGGCGCTAGGAGCAGTGCTAGGCCAAAGGCATGAAAAGATTCTCCATCCTGTATACTACTCTAACAAAGCACTTAACTCGGCTCAGAAGAATTATACTGTAACTAAACAAGAGTTGCTTCCTATAGTCTTTGCTTTTGAAAAATTCAGATCTTATTTGCTTGGCACCAAGGTGGTGGTGCACACTGACCATGCAGCCTTCGTTATGGCATGGCGAAGAAGGATGCGAAACCAAGGCTGATTAGAAGGGTGTTGCTGCTGCAAGAGTTTGATTTTGAGGTCAAGGACTGAAAAGGCACAGAAAATCAAGTAGCAGACCATTTGTCTAGGCTGGAAAAAAAGCAATGCTAAAGCTGAATGATGAATAAGAGATAGATGACTGGTTTCCTGATGAACAAGTGTTAGCCATTTCTCAAGATTTGATCCCATGGTTTGCTGATATTGCCAACTATTTGGCAAGTGATTTAGTACTTGATGATATGTCAGTCCACCAAAGAAGAAAGTTCATCTCCGATGTCAAGAAATACTTCTGGGAAGAGACATTCTTGTTACGTGTATGTGCTGAGACAATGATCCGGAGATGTGTGCCTGAAGCTGAAATGATGGAGATATTAGAAGCTTGCCATTCATCCCCTGTTAGGGGTCATCATAGTGGTATCTGAAGTGCGCACAAGATTCTACAATGCGGCTACTATTGGCCGACTATTCACAAAGACACCCATGAGTTTGCTAAGACTTGAAGCAGATGTCAAAGGGAAGGAGGCATATCGAGGAGGCATGAGCTTCCTCTTAATCCCATCCTTGTGGTTGATCTATTTGATGTTTGGGGTATAGACATCATGGGTCCTTTTCTTCTATCCAATGGAAACTGATACATATTAGTGGCTGTGGACTATGTGTCTAAGTGGGTGGAGGCGGTTGTGCTTCCCAGTAATAAAGGCAAATGTGTACAACATTCTTGAAAAAGAACATTTTTTCCAGGTTTGGTACGCCAAGGGAAATTATTAGTGAAGAAGGCTCTCACTTTTGCAACAAGATATTTCGATACTTGATTGAGAAATATGGAGTTAAACATAGAGTTGCAACCCTTTATCATCCTCAGAAGAGTGGGCAAGTAGAGGTTTCCAACAGAGAGATAAAGTCAATCATGTCAAAGACGGTCAATGCAAATAGAAAGGATTGGTCGCGGAAGTTAGATGATGCTTTGTTGGCATACTGGACCGCATTTAAGACACCAATAGGTATGTCACTATATCAGCTTGTGTTTGGTAAGGCATGCCATCTCTCGATTGAATTAAAACACAAGGCCATGTGGGCGTTGAAGAAGCTGAACTTAGACTGGTCTGAGGCATCATTGCAGCGGCTTGGGCAGTTGAATGAATTGGATGAGTTCCGCCTGAATGCATATGAGAGTTCAGCTCTGTACAAAGAGAGGATGAAACTGTATCATGACCAGAAGATAGAGAAGCGAAATTTCTAGCCGGGTGATTTGGTCTTGCTCTATAATTCTAGACTTCCTTGTTTCCTGGCAAGCTGAAATCTAAGTGGATTGACCTTTTTCAAGGTGGTTACAAGTTGTTCCTCACGTGGGCGTTGAACTTCGAGAATTCATGAAGGAAAAGGTTCAAGGCTAAGTTGGCCTGCGGATCAAAGCTTACTTTGGCACAACAGGGAGCTCAAAACGATTGAAGCTGGAGCCTTTGATGAATTCATCCCACCAGGGAGCTTGATGAAGTCCTGAGTAGTAATCAACTTGCATCGTGTCGCAACAATTAATCAGTCACTGCAATGGGAGGCAACCCATGGCATTGTTCCTTGTATTTTGTTATTTTTGCTTTTGTAAGGTTTTGGCGAATGCTGAGTAGCGCAAAACACCTCCGCGTTGTGCCGCGACATTAAAATCAGGCGCTGCTTGGGAGGCCCACAGCCGCTAATATAGTGTTTCTATAGTGAAGGAGGAAGGGAAGAAAAATAGAGAGAAGTCGGGCCGGGTTTTATTTTTAAAACTTGGGCCGACCCGCGACCCAGATGAACACTGTACCTGGGACCTATGAGTCAGAACTACGGTCCATCTTTTTGAAAGACGTTCCATCATTCAACTCGTGGTTCTTTGCTGTGCACTTACCTGCTCTCAGGGATGTCGACAGAAGACACGACCCGTCTTTATGAATGACGGACCGTCCCATTGAGTTATCGTCAGTCCCATCATAGACTTAGCAATTTCATGACCCAGTGATCATGCATTGGTGTACGGTCTGTCTTATGGAAGAATGGACCGTCCTGTCAGTTGTCGTTCCAATTTCCAGTGAGCCATCATATTTACTCCAGGAACCACGAGTTGGTTCACGGTTCGTCGTTCTGAAGAACGGACCATTTATTCATTCGTGATTTCTGTGGATTCCTGCACTAGTATTATTCCCTTCTCTCCTTCACATAAAACACATATTAGCCTTTGGTTGCCTCCCAAGCAGCGCCTGATTTAATGTCGCGGCACAACGCGAGTGTTTTGGCTACTCAGATTTCGCCAAAACACCTTTACAAAAGCAAAAATAACAAAATACAAGGAACAATCCATGGGTTGCCTCCCATGCAGTGCCTGATTTAATGTTGCGACACGATGCAAGTTGATTGACTACTCAGACTTCATCAAGCTCCCTTGGTGGGATGAATTCATCAAGGCTCCAAGCTTCAATCGTTTTGAGCTCCTCTGTTGTGCCAAAGTAAGCTTTGATCCGCAGGCCATTAGCCTTGAACCTTTTTCCTTCATGATTCTCGAGTTCAACGGCCCCGTGAGGAAACACTTGTACCACCTTGAAAGGTCCAATCCACTTGGACTTCAACTTGCCAGGAAACAAGCGAAGTCTAGAATTAAAGAGCAAGACCAAATCACCCGGCTAGAAATGTCGCTTTTCTATCTTCCGGTCATGATACAATTTTATCCTCTCTTTATACAGGGCTGAACTCTCATATGAATTCAGGCGGAACTCATCCAACTCATTCAACTGCCCAAGACGCTGCAATGATGCCTCAGACCAGTCTAAGTTCAGTTTCTTCAACGCCCACATGGCCTTATGCTCTAACTCAACAGGAAGATGGCATGCCTTACCAAACGCAAGCTGATATGGTGACATACCTATTGGGGTCTTGAATGCAGTCTAGTACGCCCACAAAGAATCATCTAACTTTCGCAACTAATCTTTTCTATTTGCATTGACAGTCTTGGACAGGATTGACTTTATCTCTCTGTTGGAAACCTCCACTTGCCCACTCTTCTGAGGATGATAAGGGATTGCAACTCTGTTTTTAACTCCATATTTCTCAAGCATGGCTCAAAACAGCTTGTTGCAAAAGTGGGAGCCTCCATCACTAATAATTTCCCTTGGCATACTAAACCTGGAGAAAATGTTCTTTTTCAAGAACGCTGTGACACACTTGCCTTTATTACTGGGAAGCGCAACTGCCTCCACCCACTTAGACACATAGTCTACATCCACCAATATATACCGATTTCCATTGGACAGAACAAAAGGACCCATGAAGTCTATACCCCAAACGTTAAACAGATCAACCACAAGGATGGGATTAAGAGAAAGCTCATGCCTCTGCGATATGCCTCCTTCCCTTTGACATCTGCTGTAAGCCTTAGCAAACTCATGGGAGTCTTTGTGAATAGTCGGCCAATAGTAGCCGCATTGTAGAATCTTGTGCGCAGTCCGGATACCACTATGATGACCCCTAACAGGGGATGAATGGCAAGCTTCTAATATCTCCATCATCTCAGCTTCAGGCACACATCTCCGGATCATTGTATCAGCACACATATGGAACGAGAATGGCTTTTTCCAGAAGTATTTCTTGACATCGAACATGAACCCAATTGCCAAGCAAATCGTCAATAACCCCAACTAAGATCCAGGTCCCTGTAAGACATGAGCGTTCATATAAAAAAAATATATAAATGGCAAATATGCAAGAGAGCATGAATACAAGTAGTACATAAGAACATGGTATTTCACATAATCACCTAGATTCAATGGAGCCCAGATCTCATGTGTTAAAAGAGCACATAATGGTTCAATTGTCTATTGTGAAGGGCATACTAATTCAGTGGGAAGAGAAACACACGAGCCAACAGATTCAGATAAAAACTTGTCTATACCAACTTAGATTTGAAACATTCAAACACGTTAGGATTAAAATCCACAAGAAGAAACCCATATGTATACATATAAAGTAGCTTTAATTTAGCAATATGATACTTTACTTAAGGTTGTTCAGCTAGTTCACAAATATACTTCTCAACATAAGCTTTGGAATATATGTGAATCAAGAAAACATACCTTGATGTTTTTCACAGAATGCTTATGGCATTCGAGTTTTCACACATATGTAACTAATGCGAAATTTAAAGTTACACAGGACTACCACATAGATATGTTAAGTTACGTCGATGGAATACTAACTGGTTAGAAGCACATAAGCCACAACAAGACCAAAACCAATGAGAATCTTGAACTGTTGATAGCAGATTAATAACCAGAAGTCCCAAAAATCAACAACAACAAATACTAGTACAACAATTATAGTAGTGTGAGCGAAAAGCCGAAGGGCCTTCCAGTGTGTGAACTCCATATGCTTTTCAAAGAAGAGGGAGAAATTCCTATATACTAGAGGATCTCAATCAATAATGGATGTTAAAAGGCAAGTCAATAATCAAAATCATCTAATCACCAGATTCTTTCCCTAATACAACCTAATTAAATCAATTAAGTGTAATAACAATTAAAGATTACCATAATTAGCCGAGTAAGAATCAATCTGAACTAAATAAAAGCAAGAGAATTAGTGACTAAAGTACATGACAAGTTGGAATTTATCATAAATAATACGGCAGGCTAATAGAATTAAGGAAAATGCATCAATCAGCAATCATGATTACAGTATTAGGGTGCTTTTTGAAGGAAAATTACGATAGATGGATGGGTATCAAACTGTCACATGCCAAAAAATGGGATCAAGAATGAGTTGTGAAAGATTTTCTTTACACAATCAAATCATTTTTAGCATAAAATAGCCAAATTTAACAATTAAATGAAGTAGCATACATTGTCCAACCTGGAAATATTTTTAAAAATACTCAAGGCTTTGATCTTGAATAGATAAAAATAAATTGATTTGTGTCAAAATGAAAATCCGCAGTGATCAGACTTGGCATGGAAATCATACGAACATTTGACTTAATTAACAAATGGATCAAATGAAGGAACACGATTCAGAACAATTCACACATAATGATATGCAAATCATAGAAGAGCATGGATATAAAGTATTAATCAAACTTATGCAAATTCATATCAACATTAAATCAACGAGTGTGCTTAAAAGAAAATCATATGTCGAGATAGCGGGTAATCAATTGAGCATGAAATGAACATCAAATAGCATACCGGATATGAATTCGAATAAACCCATAATTAAAATGATTTTTTTGATGTAAATCATGAATGGAGGTTGAAGGGCGACGAACTCGGCATCTTCATCGGAGGAGACAAACCTTTGGGGTTTCATTGGTGGTTCACTAGAACCGAGGTGGAGGAGGAAAAGATGAGGGAACAGAGGGTGGCTGTTTTGGTGGGTTTGTGGCAGTTTTCTGGTGGGGTTTCACCAGTGAAGATAAGGAAGAGAGAGGGACGATTGGTGGCTACTAGCAGAGAAAATGGGAGCAGCAGCGGTGGTGGCAGCATGGAGAAGAGGAAAGAGAACGAAGGAAGGAAGGGAGAGGAGAGAGAGATGGGAGATGAGGGTGTTTGCCAGAGGGGAGAGGATGCTATTGATGCAGTTGAGGGGTTGCACTGGAGGAGCAGCGGTAGTGGAATTTAGGGAGAAGAAAGGGGCGGCTATGGTGGTTGGAAGAAGAAAAATGAATTAGGGGTTTAGGGGTGGTGGTGGTTGGTTAATTAAAATTAAAATTAAAGAAAGATTAGATCAGGACCGTTGACCAGATAGACGGATGGCTAGGATTAAATCTGGGAATAATGGGTCAGATCTGGGTTATTTGGGTCATAGAATTGGGTATTAAATTAGAATTTTAAAAATCTGGCCAATTGAACTCAATTGAGGCTATAATTGACATTAAATAGGTAAAAACTGGTTAGAATTTAAATAATTTAAGAGGTAAATTAAAATTGGGCTGCCATTTAATTAATAAAATATTATATATATATATATATATATATATATATATATATAATTTAGTAGATGAAATAATAACTAACGATAATTATCAAACAAAGAATATTATTTAAAATTATAAATAAATTATGTATATATATTGTACGTAAAATTAATAACATGTAATATTATATGAAATTCATGATAAAATAGTAATAATAAGAAATAGATTATATATTTATAAAATGTATGCGAATTTAAAAAGTGTCAAGATGATGATAAAATACGTGATTTATTTAGTAAATAAAAGCAATACGCGAGGAAAATTAAACTTTAAAAATAATAATAACTAGCAAAATAACAGCCCGAGAAAGGTATAGGGAGGTTAAAATTTAGTGTCAACAACTGCCCTTTCTTTTCTCGGGAATGAAGGATGAATTGGCGGGCAAGGAATGTTGACTAGTAGCCAATTTTGTCCGATCGGGAGAACAATTCTTTGGAATCAGAAGAAACAAGAGTGAGTTGTGAAAATAATGTGGTCGATACTTCAGTTTCAAGTTGCCTACATATCTCGGGTCTTACGAGAATCAGGCCGTGTGTAGTTCTAGATTTAGGAACGAATAAAATCCCTAAAGAAAATTGAAAAATATGAATTTTATATGAGAATAGAACGAGTTGAAAAGATTAGAGCAGTGTGCAAGGATAGAATGCGATAATTATGCGATGATATAGGAATATAGACTAGATAAAAGATATGAAGAAGTGTATCTCAAAAATGAAAACGATAATTCTATTTGTTTATTGCCTTAGTCACCTGCAGCTTCTGACATTACTAGATAAAATGATCTACTCATAAATATAAAGAAATATTAACTAATGCAATGGAAATAATAGTAATAGATAACAGTAATAATGAGATGAGATGAGAAAGCGTATCTTTTACGTTGTGCCTGTAACCCAATATTTTTGAGAGACCTCAAAAATTCTGCCTCAGTTGCAAATGTGGTCACTTTGGTGTCATATACCTGCGAAACTTAAACATGCTACATAAATTTGTTAGTACTCAGAGATTATCATAAATAATTTAGAGCTTTGATATGTCCTATTTTAAGATGAATGAGCCTAAATGTCTCATTATAAAGCAGACAAGCCTAAGTGTTCAATTTTAAGGCGGACATGCCTAAGTATCCAATTTTAAGGTTAACATGCCTAAATGTCTAATTTTAAGGCGTACTAACCTGAATATCCAATTTTAAGTCGGACTAACCTGAATGTCCAATTTTAAGGCGGACAAACCTGAAAGTCCAATTTTAAGGCGGACAAACCTGAATGTCTAATTTTAAGACGGACGGACCTGAATATCCAATTTTAAGGCGGACGAATTTAATGTCCAATTTTAAGGTGGACGAACCTGAAATGTCTAATTTTAAGGTGGACGAACCTGAATGTGCAATTTTAAGGCAGACAAACCTGAATGTAGCTTAATTCAGCTATAATCTCGGGCTCAATATAATTTTTTAGGCTCAATATAAATTTGGAATTAAATATACTCGAGCTCAAAAATATAAAATCGAGCTCAATATATATTTGAATTTAAATATAACTTGGGCTCAAAAATGTAAAATTAGGATCACCGTAAATTTGAATTTAAATATAAACTCGGGCTCAAAATATAATCAGAGGTGAAGAGATAGAGTAGCTTAGCTCCTTTTCATGTTGGAGATGCATTAAGCACTTCTGTTGCGAAGTAACTTCTATATTTGTATCTGTTATTTCTACATTCAAAGAAAATTGTTTGTTTTAAAAGAAGGATTGGTTCATACCTTCACTTGTCTTTAGCTCATTGTCGTTATTTTGCACATCATCATGCTAAAATTTTTGAGGATCTCTCAAAAATTTCTGCCCTTATTTAAAATATAAAGTTTATTATGCACTTCCAAAATGTTGCCTATTTGTGAAATTTTTGACGGAACCTCAAAAATTCTACCCCAGTTTCATGTATGGAGCCTCATATTCCTGCTTCACTCAACAAACTTTTCAGATTACAAGAAAAGGGTTGTCTTATGTTTGGACGTTGAGGCTCTACTTTGAGTCTACATTATTGAAGTCAGAGAATGGGTTAAATAATGATTTGGCTATTGAGGAAAAGGAAAATTTTATTTGATTAAGACCGAACTCAATAATGAGCTGCCTACGTATCTGAATGGAAGTCAGGTCAAATGTAGTTCATGAGTATAAAGAATAAAATAGAAAAAAATCTTGATTGGATTGAACAAATAAAGGGAGATGACACTTTGCTTATGATGGTCTTGTCCTTCTCAATTCCTTTGATGTCCTTTACGCTTCCTTGTCACATGTCTCTCTATAGGATCACCTTGAACGATGATTGTACATGTGGTAGTGTAATAGGTGTTGCTTGGTGAACTTTGTTGCACTATTAATTTGCCCTTCTCAATCAAATTTTGAATCCTGTTTTTCAATGTTAGACATTTCTCAGTATCATGACCTTGAATATTTGAGTGATATGCACAATTCTTGGAAGGGTCAAAATTTGGAGAAACATACTTAGGGATCCAACCCTTCCTTGGTTTTAGAACTCCCTGAGCCCACAATCTTTAAAATATGCTCGTCAAAGATTCAATTAGAAGAGTAAAAGTAAGAGGCTTCCTCTTTTGCTGACGAGACTCCGATGATGTATGATAGACCTCTGGAGAACCTTGATTATAAAAATTGGGTTGTGTCTGATAAGCCTTATGTTGAGAGCCTTGTGGGTTATAAAATTGAGAATGCACATCGTACGAGCCAAACACAACGTGTACTTATTGGGTGTCTTGTTGCTCTTGCTTTTGAGGTAAGGTGGTTGAGATCTTATCTTCCTTCTTATCGAAAAGACTTTCTGATGTTGCAGCGGTGTCAATGATTCTTCACGTTCAAATTTCATATTGTAATTCTTTTCTAATTTGAATTAGACTGGCAAAATTATCAAAGCTCATGAATAACAAGAATTTATAAAATATACCATCTAGTGATTAGATGATGGTTTGAATTAGATCCTTTTCAGACAGTGAATGACGTATTCTAGAAGCTTCCAATCTCCATCGTATTACATACTCCTCAAAAGATTCATGGACCATTTTCTTTATTTCGAGCAAATCTGTTATTGTTGAACCAATCTTGATGTTGAAATTATATTGCTCTACAAAATCTCGAGCCATATCTTTCTATGTAAATTATTTATCGAAATCTTGCTTGGTGTACCACATAAAAGCTATTCCCGACAAACTCTGAATAAATAGTCTCATTAACAGAGCTTTATTATGTCCGATCCCAATTAATCTACCATAAAAGTCTTTCAAATGCTCGACTGGATCTCCTTATCTATTAAAAATGTTTAATTTTAAAATCATGTATCCTGACGGCAGTTCAACGTTCGGATGCAAACACAAGTTCTCATACTTTAGGTTCGGAACATTCTTGGACTGTAATTTTTCATCTGCAACCATCTCTAAGTCACAAGCTCTTTTGTGCAGCGTAGCTAATTTCTCATCATGTATCACCATATTTTGAAAAGTACCAAAATTAGGTTGTGCCAAAGGTATCTGTTGCGGGATCGAATGAGGAGTTACGATCAAATAGGTACTTTGTGTTGGGTGAGAAGCAAATTTTATATTAAGAAGAGGACCAGAATGGTTGAAAATATTTGCAGATTCTCAGTAGATTCAATGTTCAAATGCAAAACAACTTTTAAGCAAAAGAAATCGTGCACAAAATTAATATATAGCACAAATAAGCTTAAGACATTAATAATAACAACAATAATAGTAATAATAATGATAATAAAAAATAATAATAAAATACTAAATGAAATACACTTGCAAAAGACTCTAGATCAGATAAACGAATGAGAACTAGGACTTAATGAGCGATTTAGGCACAGAGGTTTGAGCTTCTAACGCACGAAACATACAATAGTGATAGAATTAGTAATTTCAAATAATCGGTACGATACTCAAAGAATGCAAAATTTGAAAGATAGGAAAGTTATAGAAGATGAACAAGGTCAACTTATATTGAACACTAGAGCTTTGTCCTTTATGAGTACTATCACATCACGTTGTCAATTAATCCAATTTCAACTTTAAAAGATTAACTATATAAAATAAGGGAAAAGAAAAATTTTGTTATGATGAGACCGAACACATTAAATGAGCACCTACATATCCCTCTTATAGGGGAATCAGGTCAACCGTAGCTCATATTACAAAGGAAATTAGAACGAAAAAGCTAGATAGAGAAAATCATAGGAAAATAGTAGTCTTGTAAACTATGGAATGTTGTCTTTATCAGTCACGCCTCTTCTTCAAATGCTTTGTTGCTAACTTGTTGAGTCTCCATTAAAAGTGATAACCTCAGTTGAGATGTTTCATTCCTCTCTTGATTTTCTTTTTTTTTACCTCGACCACTTGGTATAGTTGTCTGGCCATAAGGATAAGTTGTGGTGGTCAACTGTGGATAAGACACTGAAATATAATTTGATGTTGGAGCAATGGATGGAGGTGGATTCAAAACAGTTTGAGGATGAGATCTTGTGGTGAATTGAGGATAACATGATTGACTGTAATTTGGTGT